>CM076574.1:655117820-655552283 GCA_034641835.2 Pinus albicaulis | reverse complement strand
CTAGTTTCCTGAACTGGTGTATTATTGTTCTCAAGCAATGACTTGGTCACTTTCGCTTCTGAGTCCAGGAAGGCTAGGTCCTAGGGCTCCAAAGCTTGGTCTGATGTTACCCTGTCATTTGGTTTACCAATTAGCCAAATTACGGGACTCCAACAGTTAGAGTTTATTGTTCGATTTAGGTTAATAATACACTCTCTGTTGAGACAACATTGATTGTAATCAATTTTTTAATATTTTAGTATAAATACTTCACTATTCGAAGTATTCTAGGTTGATTTCTGAATATATTTTGCCTACTGTGCAATTGTAAATTCCAAGTTTTGCTGGAGCATCAATAATACAAAGAATTCTTTCAGGATTCATGTGGTGTATTCACTGGTGAAGTGCTTCTACTGTTATTGTATTTTCCCTTATTTTTCCTTTTTTCTGTTTATCAAAAATTCTTAACTGTGAATAAGAAAGTGTGATGAATAGGACATGTTAATTAAAACACCTTATTCTGGATGCTTTTACAATTTATATGTTTTCCACTGAATTCAGATTGAAAAATACTTAATTTCTTTTCAGCCTCAACTGAAATTCACTTTTCTGCCATATCCATAATTCATTTAAAAATTTAAAAAGGCCTAATTAATGCAACCTAGCTTGCCATGTTAAATCTCTTTTAAATATTGATGCAACATCCAGTTTTATATTTTGACTCCATTGCCCGATGAGAATATAGAAATTTAATCAACCAAATCAATCAAAATCAAACAAACAACCAAGTACAATCATAACTAGCCTAATATCCATTTAAAACAAAGATAAATGATAAAGAGAGATCCCTCTCTGAAGTTGGAAGGGCTATATCCTAGCTTCTAAAGTGGTTTTAATTTTTTCCTCTATGTTTATTCTGCCAATATTTTAAATTACAAAATGATAACATAGGTGCGACCATACAGGGGAAAATTTAAAAAAATGTAATTTCTTTTGAATTCATATCCCTGGTTAAAAAATTGTATGATATGAATACTTCAAGAAGATTGGTTTCTTTTTAATTTTTTGTAAATAATAAGTGTGTGTGTGCATTAGATCATAAGTCTGGCTCCCAAAGGAGCCTACACTAGATCTCATCCTGGTCCAAAGCCTACAGTAATTGTAGATGACCTTGAGAAGATACTGAGAAGAAAGAGCATAACAGAGAGCCAAGGAAGTAGCAGTCCTCCTCATAGAGTGGATTCACTCCCAAAATACTTTGTAACTCTGCAAGACATTGAGTTTGACTTACCTTTTGAAATTTTTTTATTTAGAACTAAGTCAACCAATTGGGCAAATCAAATAGTAGTAGACCCAGCTACATTAAAAAGACATTCATCTTAAGCACAATCTGCTCCTTCTAATATAGAATTTAAAATTATCCAAGAATTTGATAAATTATAGGGTTTAGTCTCAGATCTTGACCTTTCTTTTCATAAGGCTTATGTCCAGAAACCTGTAGAACTCTCTTCTCTGACTTCTTATGTAGAATCATCCACCTCATCACAATCTGTGCATCCTAGATCATCAAGCCATACCCCTTCTGTAGTCTCTACCACTACTCCGATACTTTCTCATCAAGCAACTCAAACTCCTTCTTCTCCTCAATCCTAGACCACAATCCAACCTTCATCTCCACCAAAACCTCAAGTTTCAGCTCAACCTTTACCTTTGATTCAACGTCCACCTTTCATCCAACAACCACCCTTGATCAATCCTTATATCCCTATAATGGTAGCTAGTTATGCCCCCCATTGTCTTTCAAGATCCTTTGGAAAACATGCCACAGGATTATCAAACAAGAATTCCTCAATTTGATGGAACTGGACCTATTAATTCCCAAAAACATGTAGATAGGATGAATTATAGTTTTGACCTTCAGGAGGTAGATGAGGAAAGTGTAGAACTTAGGTTGTTTGCACAAAGTCTCACACGAGAGGTAAGGAAATGACATACTGTGAATCATACCGTGAAAGGGCATACTGTGAATAATATCGTGAAAGGGAATACCTTGAATCATACTTGTAACCTAGCATATTAACCATTCATGAAACAAAAACAAATTTTAGTGTATCTAAGGAGCAGTCAAGAATTCCTTAAGATGGCTAAAGAGAAAACATCAAAGCTATAGCAAACAGGAGGTTTGAGGTGCTTCCATGAGCAGGTCTCAACCTACACTTTTATGATCTATAACAAGCAAGCAGACAGAAACAAAATAAGGACAAGAAAACACTAACAAGTTAGAAAAACATCACCATTCACCAAGCTATGGAATCCTACAAGCAAGCTTCTCCAACATCAAGCCACACAAGCCATTCATTCACTTCATAAAACCAAATATCTTCTCCAAGTTCATAAACCATGTATTGCTCTATAACACATCAAGTCCCCACTATTTACAATGAATACTCATAGCTTATATAACAAGCAAGGAGGAAGAAAGCTCACTAAAGCATCTAGAAGCCTATTGGCCAAAAACAAATATCCTAACTTGTCATTGAGACCCTACAAGGTCCAAGGCACAAAATATCTTCCAAAATATCTTTTCCGGACTAAAATAACAAGAATATTGACTTTTAGGCTCTTACATACATGATGAAACTTTCCTAATGCACATTTTATCAGTTACACATAGGAACACAACATACTGTCTCAAAAACTTGAAAATTTTCCAGGAGCGCAGCACCAAAAAAGGTCTTTTTGCAACAGAGTTTTGGAGGCCTTCCCGATGTCGGAAAAGGCTCTGTAATGGCTCGTTGGAAAGCTGTGGATGTATAATTTCCAAATAAACCTTTGTTTCATCAATCTGATCTCTAAAATTTTCCCAAAAGTGGCAAAAATCCAAAGCTTCCAGGAGCGCAACACTTGCTCAAAAAAGAGGGCAGAAAGGTGAAAAATCAGGTGTTTTTGACCCTTTTGGGGGACCAAAAAAACTCCAATTGAGCTGAAATTTGGTGAGAATACTCCTCTCATGACGGGGAATCCAAAAATGTAAGCTGATCCCTCTAAAAATTCCCTAGGAAAAAGTGCAGCACTGGGGGTGTTGCGTTCTTAGGCTTGAAATTTTGCAAAAAACAAAAACTTGTTCAATTCTCCTCAAATTTGGTATGTAGGTGCCTCAAGGGTCCTTGGAGACTTGTAGTGAAGCTTGAGCCAAAATACCAAGCCTAGCTTGGTCTTTCTCATCATTTGGTGCCGGGACCTCATTTTGGATAGTTTTGAGCTTTTGTCTTCCAAAGTCATTTCTCCGTTTATAATGCTCAGTCATCCTCCTTTGTAAGCTTAAGTCTTTATTGGCCTTCTCTAGTTTGGCCTCTAATTGTATATTTTCCCTTTCAAGCCATGATTCTTTGTTATGCTCAATTTCCATGGCAAGGATTTCAATGAGAGGCAATTTTTGTGCTTGGGATGATTCTTCCTCTCTTTGCTTTGCCAATGCTTTTCTAAGACCCATAGTCTTAGGTCTCTTCCTAGCTTGTCCCTCTTCCTCATTATCTTCCTCATATGCGCCCATGTATTCCCCCAACTTCACTTGTGACCTTTGATCTTCTTTCCTATATTTGAGCGCCCTTGTTTCATAGATGGCCAGCTGGCCACTCATTAATTTGTTCTACGTTTGGAGGAAGTGAATGAGATCCTTTGATCTTTCTAGCTCAACCTCCAAGTCTTTAATCTATGCATTCCAGTCTTTTAGAAGGGATTTCACTATCCTTGTTTCATTTTCCTCATCACTGTCTATGCGAATGAGTTCAAATTCTCTTTCTTCCTCATGATTGTCTTCTTCCTTCTTCAGTTGTTGTTTGCATTTGTCCTTCAATGGTTTTGAGGAGAAGTGCATGGCCCCTTGCCTTTTGGAGGCATCAAACACATGCCTCCTTCCCTTTTGATAAGTGATGGTGAAAGGTGCCATAAGTTTCACTTGCAAAGTTTGGTCACTAATGACCTTGAGACTGTTTTCTTCTTCATGGATGATTTCTGTGTGAGTGTCCTTCTTACCTTGCTCTTGGCTTTCCTTTTGATAAGCATCTTAAACCTCTTTCAAGCTTTCCTTGTTGCCAAGAACTTCAAGACTGCCATGCTCTATTTGCACTATTAGAGGCGCCTATGTTGGTCATTTCTTTACTTTCATGACTGTCCTCCTTTTGATATTTTGGTCCACTGTCTTCATTGTCAATATCACTCTTTATACCACTATTAGCACTGTTTATAGGGTCACTGCTTTGGGTGCCTTCATTGGTCTTGTCATCACTGTGAGAATCATTCCCTTATTTATTTGATGAGTCCCTTTGACTAATCTTTTCTTCACTGCCCTATTTATTGTCTTCATTACTTAGCCCTTTGTCATAATTTCCTTGCCTATTGAAAACAACTTCAAACCCTGTCTCTTTGCTGCCTGTGCCATTCTTGTCACTGTCATTCTTGCTTTCTCCATTGCTTTCATATGTCTCCTCTCCACTGTCAGCATTTGTACCTCAGTGTCATTTTCTTCACTTTTAGACCCGCTGTTTTGACTTTTTAGCTCATCATGGGAATCAATGGTTTGACCTTTGTTTTCTTGCTCACTGTCTTCTTTTTGAGAAGCTGCCTTTGATTGTGTGTCTCTAGAGTCTTCTTCTTCATTATTAGACCCATTTCTTTGACTCCCTTGCCCATCATCTGTATCACTGCTTTCACCTCTGTTTTCTTCTTTATCCACATCCTCATCCTTGCTACTACCTTGACTGTTTTCCTCTTTGCCATTGCCACTTTCTTTAACAAAAATTTGGAATACTTGGCGCCCTTATCCTTCATAAAATCATGAAGAGGTGATAATAGTGAAAATACCTCTTTAAAATGTCCTTCACAACAAGAAAAAGGCTTCATCGAGCTCTCTGGGAAATTTGGGCACCTCTGAACGCCTTTTCGGGCAATGTTGCGCTTTTGTGGTAGGAGCGCAGCATCCCGGGCAGGCTTGAACGAAGTCTCGTGCAATGTTGCATGCCCACTGCAGGAGTGCAACATATGGCGGGTAAGATTGAACTTGGAGTCCAGCGGCAGGTTTGACAATAGTGGAAGGAGCGCAGCGTAGGGCGGTGGAAGTGTGGAGCTTGTGGCAGAAGCGCAACATAGGTAGGTGGCTTGAGCGTTGGTCGTGCACCTCGTACAGGGTTGCACACCAGGTAGGGCTGCACGCTCGTGACAAAAGTGCATCACACGTTGGTCTGCCGGGTGGCTCGAGTTAGCTACGAATGTGGCCTTGTGTAGGGCTGCATGCCTGTGAAAAAGCACAACAAAAATATGTGTGTCAGGCGCTTGGGTGGTCATTCAAAAAAAACAATGGCAGGAGCGCAGCACAGCCTTGGGTTGCATGCTGTTGTTTCGGGCCCTCCCTCTGCACGCTGGGCCAAACCGTCCAAGCACAGCGTGATCCTACAGGCACACAACACACAGTGTTAAAATGCACTGGAGGAGGCTACAGGAGTGCATCACACTTATATAGGAGAAAATCACAAGATTTTTTATGCCTAAACCTATGTTATGATTTTTTGAACTTTCCAGGAGCGTATCGTAGAAAAAGGCCTTTTTACAACGGGAATTCGGAGGCCTTCCCAGTGTCAGAATTGGGCCTGTGATAGCTTGTTGGAAATATGGTTGAGTATAATTTCCAAAAATGATTTTTGGTTTAATGGACACCAAATGGAAATATGGTTGAGTATAATTTCCAAAAATTATTTTTGGTTTCCATTTGGTGTCCATTTACGTTTCCAAAAATGGATTCTCCCAACGCTGGTCAAAAAGTACTGAATGCTGGTGCAGAAATGTAGAGTGCAGGTGAAGACAACTTTTGGAGGCCTTCCAAAACTCCAAATTGAGCTCATGATAGCTCATTGGAAATATGGTTGAGTATAATTTCCACAAATTCCTTTTTTTTTCCATTTGGTTTCTATTTACCTATCCAAAAGCTGATTCTCCCAACACTGGTCAAAAAATTCTGAATGCTGGTGCAGAAATGCAGAGTGCTGGTGCAGGACACTTTTGGATGCCTTTCGGAATTCCAAATTGAGCTCATGATATCTCATTGGAAATATCTTTAATTCTATTTGTCATTTGACTCATCAAGAAATTTATTTGGATACTCTAGCTGTGATAAAACCTAATTTTCCCAAGGTCACTCCAGCAGTGTAGAAATTCTCATGTGACACCTATATTTTTGAAATTTCTCACAAACCATGATACCTATTTAAAAGTTGAAGGAGGTTTTTCTTCTTGGGCCTATTATGGACAAAAACCTCTCTCATTGTTGTTAATTTCATCTCTTTCTGGTTAGAAACATAGTTTGAAGAAAAACTGGCCCTGGGCGTGACATATGGCTTGTCTCTTGGAATGAATTTTTGTAAAATGATGGAGGCATGGTGTTTATGAGATGGTATGGAATTATTCTTGCTGAAATGATATATCAAATGAATCCTTTTCTCTTGTGCCTCATTTTCATATCAAACCCTAGCTTAGTTGGAAGAGGAAATTAAGGTTTGGTGTGGGGATTTAGGACTGCCTTGCAGAGGAATGGAATGAAGGGGTTAAGGGTTGTATGAATTCTTGGGGAAATGTTGGGGGATAGGGATAGATATTAGGGAGTAGGGGAAAGTGGAATTTGAAGGATTGAGTGAGGGGAAGGGGTCCAAAAGGAAAAAACACATGCCTAGTCTTAAAAGGTTTCAAATTGCGGCCATAGACTAGGTTTTGGTAGAAAAATGATGAATTTGAGGGATAGGAGTGATGGGGCATGTTTATGAAGGTATATTAAGGATAGGAGGAGTTGTAAGAGCATCAAGATACAAGCCTTGTTGATTTTTAACCATGGAGGTCATGAAACCAAGAAAAATGCCTTTAAAAGCCCTAGATGGACAATGGAGGAGTTAGGCAAAACAAAATCGAGGGCTGAGGCCAAAGGTGACACAAAAAAGACAAACTGAGTGACATGAGCCCATGATGGGTCTTCTGGGATGGGTGACCCGAGCATTGACATGATGGGATGATGAAATAGTGAAAAAATCATCTTAAGGATAATGAAGGTAGTGAGATTTCTAAAACTCACAATGTTCATGAATTTTATTTCTAGAAATCTAGAACTGATACTTAGTCATCTTTAGATAGTGAAAATTATGGATGAATAATAGTGGATCCACTTGGGGAGGGCATCTTCTTTTTAGGAGGTGTCCAAAACTTTCATATCTCTGGCTTGATGGAGACCAATGCCTCATCCATTGGGCATATTTTTACCTCTTTTCTCTTGTTGATGCTTGCTTTGAAGCTATGATCTCAATAATTTGAAAGACATGATTAGCTCAAATCAATCTCCACCTACCCAACCTACTTTCCTAACATTTTTTCTTCTTTAGGTGCATTTATACTAGCAACCTTGACATCTTCTTGTTTTTTGAAAGCAAAATAAACTATCTATTTCTACCTTATTTCTTCCCGGAGCTCAGATTATGCTGATGAACTCCTTTGATTCTCTACCTATTCTATTTGACTGTCAAGATTAAGCAATATGACAGGATTTATTCGCTATTCTACTAACATGAAATTCAAAACATGATCAAACCAGGATTAGGCAATCTGATTCGCCATGGGCTATGGCATTCGGACAAGCTACACACACACATTATTTTTGTATAATGAAAAACTAGAAAACATGAGGGCTATGATTCAGAATTTGTTAGGCATCCCTATATTTTCTCTTTGGTTCAGATTTAAGCATGTGGAACCAATATCTTCTACCTAATATACCTTTTGACAAGTCAAGCTTGAATAATTTGACCAACATTCTTTCACTAAATTATCAACAATAAATTAAAAACATGTTCAGCCACGATTAGGCTAGATGACTAAACAAGACCTTTTTTCAGAACAAGTAGTGGCATTTAGGCTTGCACACTTTCAGTATCACTATTTTTTGGGTATGGGGCTGTACCTTCTTATCAAATCTGCCCTCTTTTTCATTTTTTCTTTGTTTTTTACTTTTTCTCTCTTTTTGGTCAAAACAATCTAAAAATAAAGGTAGAAAGATGCTCATAGTGCCGAGCTTATTTTCTTTCCTATATATCCTAATCTAAACTATACATGATATACATTCAGCTGGTGAACTCTCTTTTCCAATACAACCAGTCAAGCAGATGATTCCATGAGGGATCTTGGTTTAACTCTTTGATGGTTTTGAGAGAAACAAAAGGCCACTCCCTCCTTACTTGTGTTTGAACACTAGTGCCTAAACCTCTCTTTACACCTTGCATCAAATTTTTCTTTACATGATTTACTCCTTCTTCAAATACCTTTAACAAATAAGCAAAGGGATCTTTAAACAATACCTGAATGTGAAGATTTGGTAAATAATCTTGATCCAGGACTGCTTCTTCTTCCACTTGGCTATGCTTAAGACTCTTTTGGGAAAGAAACTCCACCTCTTCCTCATGTTCATCTGAATTGGTAGACTCATCATATATTTCAAAGTGGTCCTCTAGCACACTTGATATGTTCTGATGGAATGGGCTGAATTCTTTGAGGAGGTCATCATGTTGATGAGTAGGAGCACTCCTTGGTAGTAAGTCTTCTTGTGAAGGTAGTTCAAAAACTCTTATGTGATTATCATTTTCCAAGCCTTCATTTGCAATTTGAAATTCAATGGGACTTGGTGGTTGCAAATATGAAGCTAAGGAGGATTCTGTGTCCCAAATTATTTCCTCATCCCTTTCAAGAAAAGGCTTTTCATTAGCAATTGGTTCAAAAAACTCATTATCTTTCCCAACCTCATCATAAAAATTGAAAGACTGTTGATTTCCAATCACATGAAAATTATTTCTGAAGGACTGAAGTGAAGTAGAGCAAAGAGTCAGAGACTCCTCACTTACTTCTAAACTTTCAAGGTTTTCCTCATCAGTGTCATCGGTGACATGTCTTAGCTGATTACTGCTTTCAATCTGATGATAGCGAACTTCATCCCACAAATCAACCGCTGATGGCTCTGCAAGTTTAGCTTCTGTTTGGAGAACATCATCATCATCAGAATTATCAAAATTTGGAGAATCATCAACATAAATAATTTCACCAATCAAACATATTGGGTTACCAGTTTGTTCTTCTTTGAACTGATCTACAAGTTTACTTTCTGATTTATGGTAGATGGCATTAGTAGGAGGATGAACACAAATGTTTTTTTCACATGAAGGTTTATAGGTTGGCTGTGTGTTTATTATCTGATTTATTTCCTCTTCAGTTAAAGGAGGAGGAATTTTTCTCTTCCTCTGGATAATACTACAACAATTCTCTTTCTCTTGTGAAGGCTGGTTTTGAGGCTGAATGTATTCTTGAGCCTCACCTTGAAGAGATGGTGAACCATCACTTGTTCCTTCAGAGAGTTCCTGTGGGTTTTCATCTATTTCTTGATTGGGTTCTTCCTCAACTAACTCCTCTAGGCTATCATGATAGTTATTTTGAGAATGAAATTCATGGATTGCTGCTAAGAGATCTTCAGGATGCAAGTTTCCTAAATCTTCATCACTATCTAAATGATGTTGTACGATTTCCTGAGATTGATCACAACAGTTTTATGCTAATGATAGAGATGGACAATACCTTATATAGTACTTATGAAATACCTTGTGGAAATCCTTTAATGAAAACAAGATGCCAAGTTCTAGCCATTCATACCAATTTCTTGCCTTACCTTCTAATGTTACCATAAAAATTTTCGTGAGGCAGTCCTCGTGCCATTCAACCTTTAACCTCCATATGTGTATATGAAATTTGATGAGGTGTAACAAGGGGTCATCAACCTTTTCATCTCGAAAGATAGGTAGGTTTTTCTTCCAATTTATTTCAGGCATTTTGTGTTGGAATCCAGGGATATGATCTCTACTCATTGGATCATATCTCCTTTGTACCCTTGGATCCATGTTGTAAATCAGAAAGGGTCACTGAATCTTTTCAACCAGTCTAGAGTTCTCTACCAGTGGAGTCTTTTGGTCTATTGAGGGTTGTGGAGTCGCCAGGTGGAAGATTTGAACTTTGCTGTCCACCATCAACATGATTGGGATTGTTCAATGCATTCCTAGGGGGTCTGTGAGAACTTAGTGGAGTAGTAGGCCTACTGGAGGCTAGTGGAGTCGCCAGGTGGATATTTTTAGTTTTTTTGAAGATATGTGTCTATGGTCCAACACCAATATTGAGAAAACCAATCTAAGGATGTTTTTGGGGTTTTATGAATTTCCTTTATGTAGCCCTAAGGTTTGTATGAGTTTCCTGCAGCTGAGTCATCATTTTGCTAGGATGGTGAAACAACCAAATTCTACTCTTTGGCTGACAGTTTGAGTTTTCTATGATTTGAATGATATTTGAGAGTTCCTAAGGGATACCTAAGATGTTTTTGACTCAAAGTCCCACCGTGATCACCATTATGTTAGTGAGAGGTGGGATAAATTCATAAGATAGTTTTCTTAAGGGCCGCTAAAATGTTTAGGGAAGTCTAAGTTTGTTTCTTACTCAGAGTCCCACCATGATCGCCATTATGTTAGTGTGGCGATGAGGTGGCGGATGAACCACCAGATACTATAAGTCAAAATTGAGGGTGTAAAGAGTCTTAAGAGGTTTCCAGGCAATTATATACTCATAAGGTCCCACCGCGATCGCCATTATGTTAGTGTCCTATAATTTGGTAGATTGGTAAAACAAATGACAGGGTAACATCAGACCAATCTTTGGAGTCCTAAGACCTATCCTTCCTGGACTCAGAGAGGGCTCTCTCTATTATGAAAAAGATGTGAAATTGTTCACTTTGAATAATTGATTTTAGGCTAGTTGTTTAAGCACAGTTGGTTTTTTTGTTTTGGGTTGGGGTAAGATGATCAAGTAGGATAGGTGGAAAGAGAGATGATTGAATCAATAGGGCTATGGGGTTAGATGAAGTCAAGAGTGTCTAAATGATGAAAGGGTGTACTGCAGGGATGATTTAGCAAGGTTTATGGATCCCTTGGGTGATGTATGAGGTGTAATGAACATTAAGTTTGGGAAAAAACTAAGAGGTCTTAAACATATACAGTCTGAAGCAACAACTCATGAGGTAGGGAAAACCATTAATCTCTATGAACAATACTCAAAATGATAAACATATAAGATGAACATTCCAGTGAAACATAGAAGCATAAGAACTCCTAACTTTAGAAATTCACCTTCAGCTTTTGGGGAAAACACATAAGATAAATGAATAACTCAATTTATGGAGAGGGAACTCCTAAAAAATGTATATCAATCTATTGGGAACTATGAGATAAGTTGGTAAGCATGGACAAAGGGCAAGATCGAACGAGACCTCTTTGACTTAACCTATTCAATTAATAACCCATAGAAAGGCTTCAAAATAGGGTTTTGAGAACTTCAAATAAGCGGGGCATACCGCGAATCATACTTGTATGCTAGCATATTAACCATTCATGAAACAAAAAAAAATTTTAGTGGACCTAAGGAGCAGTTAAGAATTCCTTAAGATAGGCTAAAGAGAAAACATAAAAGCTATAGCAAACAGGAGGTTTGACGTGCTTCCATGAGCAGGTCTCAACCTATACTTTTATCATCTATAACAAACAAGTAGACTGAAACAAAATGAGGAAAAGAAAACACTAACAAGTTAGAAAAACATCACCATTCACCAAGCTATGGAATCTTGCAAGGAAGCTTCTCCAACGTTAAGCCCCACAAGCCATTCATTCACTTCATAAAACCAAATATCTTCTCCAAGCTCATAAACCATGTATTTCTCTATAACACATCAAGTCCCCACTGTTTACAATGAATCCTTGTAGCTTATATAAAAATCAAGGAGGAAGAAAGCTCACTAGAGCATCTAGAAGCCTATTGGCCAAAAAAAAATATCCTAACTTGTCATTGAGGTCCTACAAGGTCCAAGGCACAAAATATATTTTCCAGACTAAAAGAGCAAGAATATTGACTTTTAGCTCTGACATACATGATGAAACTTGCCTGATGCACATTTTCTCAGTTACACACAGGAATGCAACATACTGTCTCGAAAACTTGAAAATTTTCGAGGAGCGCATCACCAAAAAAGGTCTTTTTGCAACAGAGTTTTGGAGGCCTTCCTGATGTTGGAAAAGGCTCCGTAATGGCCCGTTGGAAAGTTGTGGATGCCTAATTTCCAAATATACCTTTTTTTCCTCAATATCATCTCTTCAAGTTTCCCAAAAAGTGGAAAAAGCCAAAGCTTCCAGGAGCGCAACACCTGCTAAAAAAAGAGGGCAGCAAGGTGAAAAATCGGGTGTTTTTGACCCTTTTGGGGGACCAAAACAACTCCAATTGAGCTGAAATTTGGTGAGAATAATCCTATCATGATGGGGAATCCAAAAATGTAAGCTAATCCCTCTAAAAATTCACTAGGAAAAAGATTAGGCTTGAAATTTTGCAAAAAACAAAAACTTGTTCAATTCTCCTCAAATTTGGTATGTAGGTGCCTCAAGGGTCCTTGGAGACCTGTAGTGAAGCTTGAGCCAAAATACCAAGCATAGCTTAGTATTTCTCATCATTTGGTGCCAGGCCCTCATTTTGGGTAGTTTTGAGCTTTTGTCTTGTAAAGTGATTTCTCCGTTTGTAATGCTCAGTCATCCTCCTTTGTAAGCTTAAGTCTTTGTTGGCCTTCTCTAGTTTGGCCTATAAATGTATATTTTCCCTTTCAAGCCATGATTCTCTGTTATGATCAATTTCCATGGCAAGGAGTTCGGTGAGAGGCAATTTTTGTGCTTGGGATGATTATTCCTCTCTTTGCTTTGCCAATGCTTTTCTAAGACCCATAGTCTTAGGTCTCTTCCTAGCTTGTCCTTCTTCCCCATTATCTTCCTCATAGGCACCCATGTATTCCTTGAACTGCACTTGTTACCTTTGAGCTTCTTATAATATTTGAGCAGTTCCTTGTTTGTTAGATGCACAATTGCCACTTCCATTTGTTCATATGTATTCGTATGGGTTGAATGAGATCCTTTTATCTTTCTAGCTCAACATCCAAGTCTTTAATCTGTGCATTCCGGTCTTTTAGAAGGGAGTTCACTATCCTTGTTTCATTTTACTCATCATTGTCTATGTGAATGAGTTCAAATTCTCTTTCTTCCTCATGATTGTCTTCTTCCTTCTTCAGTTGTTGTTTTCCTTTGTCCTTCAATGGTTTTGAGGAGGAGTGCATGGCCCCTTGCCTTTTGGAGGCAGCAAACACATGCCTCCTTCCCTTTTGATAAGTGATGGTGAAAGGTGCCATAAGTTTCACTTGCAAAGTTTGGTCACTAATGACCTTGAGACTGTTTTCTTCTTCATGGATGATTTCTGTGTGAGTGTCCTTCTTACCTTGCTCTTGGATGTCCTTTTGATAAGCATTTTCAACCTTTTTCAAGATTTCCTTGTTGCTAAGACCTTCAAGACTGCCATGCTCTGTTTTTGCACTGTTAGAGACACCTATGTTGGTCATTTCTTTACTTTCATGATTGTCCTCATTGTGATCTTTTGGTCCACTATCTTCATTGTCAATATCACTCTTTATACCACTGTTAGCACTGTTTGTAGGGTCACTACTTTGGGTGCCTTCATTGGTCTTGTCATCACTGTGAGAATCATTCCCTTCTTTATTTGATGAGTCCCTTTGACTGATCTTTTCTTCACTGCCCTGTTTATTGTCTTCATTACTTGGCCCTTAGTCATCATTTCCTTGCCTATTGAAAACAACTTTAAACCCTGTCTCTTTGCTTGCCTGTGCCATTCTTGTCACTGTCATTCTTGCTTTCTCCATTGCTTTCATATGTCTCCTCTCCACTATCAACATTTGTACTCTCAGTGTCATTTTCTTCACTTTTAGACCCATTTTTTTGACTTTTTAGCTCATCATGGGAATCAATGGTTTGACCTATATTTTCTTGCTCACTGTCTTCTTTTTGAGAAGCTGCCTCTGGTTGTGTGTCTCTAGAGTCTTCTTCTTCATTATGAGACCCATTGCTTTGACTCCCTTTCCCATCATCTGTATCACTACTTTCACCTCTGTTTTCTTCTTTATCCACATCCTCATCCCTGCTACTGCCTTGACTGTTTTCCTCTTGGCCATTGCTGCCTTCTTTGACACAAATTTGGAATTTACTTGGCGCCCTTATCCTTCATAAAATCATGAAGAGGTGATGACAGTGATAATTCCTCTTTAAAATGTCCTTCACAACAAGAAAATTTGCTTCACCGAGCTCTCCGGGAAACTTGGGCACCTCTGAATGCCTTTGCAGGCAATGCTGCGCTTTTGTGGCAGGAGCACAACGTCTCGGGCGGGCCTGAACAAAGTCTCGTGTAGCGCTGCACGCCCACGGCAGGAGCGCAACGTATGGCGGGCAAGCTTGAACTTGGAGTCGGGCGGCATGTTTGACAATAGTGGCAGGAGCACAATGTAGGTCGGCGGAAGTGTGGAGCCTGTGGCAGGAGTGCAGCGTAGGTCGGTGGCCCGGGCGTTGGTCGTGCACCTTGTGCAGGGCTGCATGCCGGGTAGGGCTGCACGCTCGTGAAAAAAGCACAGCACACGTTGGTCTTCCGGGCGGCTCGGGTCAGCTATGAATGTGGCCTCATGCATGACTGCACACCCGGGAAAAAGCATAGCACAAATATGTGTGTCGGGCGCTCGGGTGGTCGTTCAAAAAAAACAATGGTAGGAGCGCAGCACAACCTCCAGGTTTCACGTTGTCGTTTCGGGCCCTCCCTCTGCACGCCGGGCCAAACCATCGGAGTGCAGCGTGATCCTACAGGCATGCAGCGCACAGTGTTAAAAAGTACTGGAGGAAGCTACATGAGCGTAGCACACTTCTACAGGAGCGCAACACAAGATTTTTCCTGCCCGAACCTCTGTTAGGATTTTTTGAAATTTCCAAGAGCACAGCGCATAAAAATGCCTTTTTGCAGCAGGCATTTGGAGGCCTTCTCGGTGTCGGAATTGGGCCTATGATAGCTCGTTGGAAATATGGTTGAGTCTAATTTCCAAAACTTCTTTTTGGTTTCCATTTGGTGTCCATTTACCTGTCCAAAAACGGATTCTCCCAACACTGGTCAAAAAGTGTTGAATGTTGGTGCAAAAATGCAGAGTGCTGGTGAAACCAACTTTTGGAGGCCTTCCACAACTCCAAATTGAGCTCATGATAGCTCATTGGAAATCTGGTTGAGTATTCTTTCCACAACTTCTTTTGGTTTTCCATTTGGTGTCCATTTACCTATCCAAAAATGGATTCTCCCAACACTGGTCAAAAAGTGCTGAATGTTGGTGCAAAAATGCAGAGTGCTGGTGCGGCCACTTTTGGATGCCTTCTGAAATTCCAAATTGAGCTCATGATATCTTTGACAACACAGTTTTTTGAAGCTGTTGTTCATCCAGCAGCTATTTTCATTTGAGGATATTGGAGGAGCTAGATCTTGAGCTTTTAGACCAAGGATCTAGTGAAAGGGTTAGCCCATCTGATTGTGCAGCATTGCAGCCATCATATCATCAAATCTAGCTTCAGATATGCATTCCCAACAGCATATAAGTGAATCCCTAAGAGGGTGGTTTTCTTAGACTTACAGATCTGAGAAACCCTTTCTGGGTTATCTTGGGAATCCTTCCTTGAGACCATATCTAGAATTTCAGCATCATCGGAGCTCCCATTCTGCCTAGATATAACCTTATATCTTTCAGGAAGTTGCAACAGGGACATTGCATTTTACCTTCCAACAGTTCAACCATTACACAGTCCCTCTTGGGAAATCATTGCAGGGTCATTCTAGGCCACCCTTGTGGCTTGAGTGTCTCATATTTTGAGCACTATTATACTTGATTTTTCACCTCCAATATAATAAAATGGATCAGCTATTTCTGTGCATTCTGATGTGTATATAGATTTATTGTTTACTTTGCTGCAGTTCTTATATTGTGTTTCAGTATTACTGCATTCTCCCTTTTGGGATATTATAGTGGTATCAGAGCATGAACTTTGGCTCAACTTGTGGACACTTCATCTTTTGCATCAAAAGAAGAAGTAGATAGATGAGATCTATCATGAAGGAGGATTTTTTCATTCCTCTCTTTAGATCCAAGCAGGATCTCTCCAAGGAGGTCTATCAAATGAAGAGAGAAAGACAAAAATAATATCCAAGAAGAAGACATGATGAGGAAGGTCCAAGCACTTCCTATCATCAGAAAAGAAGACCGAAGAATCATAGATCTCCTCATAGATCCACTATGCCCATTTACTCTGAAGAAGGTGAAGGGTGTAGAAATGAAGAAATGAAAGAACCTGAGACTCATGAGACTCTCAGTCTATATCTTGAAGAGTACAAAGAACAGTATAGAGCATTCAAGGAGAAGCTAACTCTCAAACAATTCTTCAAAATTAAAGAAGAAAGAGGATCCTATAGCAGAAATAGAAGAAAGAGGCATAATAGATTCTATTTGCCTACATTTGATGGATCTTCCTCAAGCACTGTTAAGGATTGGAGGAAAGAGTTAGGTGCATTTTTCAGGCTACATCTTGTAGCTGAAGAAGAGGCTGTCCAAATTGTAGCACTTCATCTTTTAGGTGAAGCCAATGATTGGTGGTTTGGTCACATGGAGCATGAAAAGGTGACTAAATATTCAGATTTCTTTCACAAGTTGAGGAAGAAATTTGATGTGAGGAAACCAGAGATGTGTCACAAAGTGATATTTCCGAAGGAAACAAAGGAGGATGTCAATCTTGTCACTCTGGAAAAGAAGTCACTACATTCACCACCAGTTGCGGAAATACTCATATCTAGAGAAGAGACATTTGCATATTTGCAAGATAGTCTTGAGCTCTTGCAATATAGAGTCCCATGCATGATTCAAGAGATGCATGAGGAAGAGGAGGAAGATTCTAGTGCTAGTACATTGATAGAAGAGCAGCCATCACTCTTACCGGTAGTTGGAGATATTATTGTCCTGGTTGGAGGAAATCTTGTGTTCTGGCAAGAATTTTCCACACATCAGTTGATCCAAGATATGCATGAAATTTCATCACATATTGTTTCACTAGATCTTATTGAAACTTATGAGGACATGCCATCAGGGCCAATGCATAACCAAGGGTTAGAACAAAATGCTGATTTGAAGTAGAAACATATCACAACGCAGAGGACCCTTGATCTAATCAAGGATGAGATTAAGAACTATTCCAGTTCATCATTGTCGAGCTACATTCAACCCTCTGAGTTTAAGTGTAGAGTTTCAGAAAATGGGATGAGCATGATCCTATGTATAATAACTGGTTATGAGATCAATATTGTACCTTGCTTTGAGATAGCACATGTATTACCCTGAAGATCTACATCGCTGTCACTTAGTAGCTATGAAAATGAAGAGGCCCCATCATTCTTGGAGCATTTTGAAGGTAGCTTCACTCATGAAGCAATGGAGGTAAAGATGATAAATGGTAGACATCTTGAGATGAGAAATATTTTCTCCTTTCTAGATGACCCTTTCTCAATGAGCATCTCAGAACTCAAAGATAAACTTCTACCTGCAGTAGATCCAACACCTCTTTGGTTTTGGAGGGCCTTTGGTGAAAAGAGAATCTCATTGGAGGTGCACTTCAACATTTCATGAAGTGCAAAGTTCTTCATCATTTTGGGAAGGATGGTATTCTACAAAGGGAGGATACCATGATTATGTAGTACATCATTATCATCCACATTGGGATGAGTGGGTGATGATGATAAGAAAGGGGTTGCATGACCACTTGCAGATATGTGACATGGGCCAACAAGATTGGTTACGTTGGTTGCACTTGGGATATTTTTTTCACTACCCAAAGCTCCTATTTATTTGATCCAAGCCTTGAAAAACACTTATGAAATGAGGAAGGAGGCATGGCTGTGCTGGCTGCTCTTGGGTGAGTATGGTGACCACCCAATAGCTCATATTTTTTTGATTCATGCCTTGTGTATCAATGATAGAATGCAGCAAAAGAAGGCATGTTATTTTTGGTTTCCCTTGAGAGAGTTTGGCCACCACATAACATCTCCTATGACTATGTGTTTAGTATTGGGTAGAACTTGGCATGATGCTCTCATATGTGCATTGATGGTGTTTGCTTGTATTGGGCTAATGTGACATTCCACATGTCTATCAGTATGTTTTTACTCCATGATGCACATGAGGAGGAGAGAAAGAAACAAGATCTCTTGTTGCTTTGGTTGCTTTTGGGAGAGTTTGGCTTGTCCATCTTACATGATGGAGATGGAGGATGGCAGCAAAGGGCCTTACTCCGGTGGCTACTATTGAGAGAATATGGTTTGACATATTTGTCTACCCATATGTCTCATTTTCTTCTTTTGCATAATGTTGCAATGATGCTTGGATCCAACAAGTCCAACAAGGCTAAAGATGAAAGCATGTCAATGCTCAATCAAATTCATAAAGCATGGGATGAAGAGATGTATTGTGAGATGGAGCTTTTCCTTTGTGGAAAGAGCCACTTTATTTTATGTATCTCATGTATTAATGATGATGCTGGACATCATATGGTTGTCACTTGGTACTTCATGGAGGAAGGAGGACATCTAACCATACAGTTGTAGATCATTCTATATATTTTTGAAAGACAACTTTGGAACCAAACGTGCATAACACATTGCAGCAAATGGAGGAAGTCTTCCTTATGTGGATGCCATTTGGAGGGGAATAGATGGCTTTGCATCTACTTTTGGAGTTGCTTGAGGACAAGGAACATTTTTCTGGGGGAACTGTAATATTACCAAATTTTCACATCATATTTGGAATCTTAGAGATCTTGGTTTTCTTAATAAATTAAGTAAATAAAAGGGTGGAGGGACCCACAAACCTCAAAGATGAATAAGATCCACTTTTAATGTGTGTATGTGGATATTCTAGATCTAGATCTAAAATCATGGAGTAGTGGAGCAGCTCCATTAATGGAGATAATTTCTCATTTATGAGATAGATTATGGAGGATGAAACAGTCAAATAAGATCATGGATCTTAAATATAAAATCATGAGGATCTTTGATAAGGTCAATTGAGATCATAGTGCATTCAAAGAAGATCATGAAGCACTTATGATAAGATAGTGGAGGAAGTGGTGCATTTAATGCACACATGATGGAGAGGGTAATCACCCCATGTGAGCATGATGGAGGACATGGATCAACAACACAGTCAACCATGGAGACTTTTGTCCACATGTATAGTGTAGTATTGGAGTGGGCCTAGGCTATGGAAGGCTCATGCATATAATGAAGGTGAAGGCATAATGGAAGGCATGATTTGGATTATTCATTTCTTGGTTTGTTTATCTAGATTTGTCTGAGTACATTTATATGCAGGCTTGGGCTGTTTAGTAGAATTTGCAGTGCTGTTTAGCACAGGGTGCTCCCGAGTGGGAATCCCACCTCTTTCTTTGAGTGATCTCTAAGAAGAGGATTGTACTTCATTCCTTATCAGGAATTGGTGCCATCTTCAAGAGGTTGTTTATTGAATTCAGCTAGGAAACCGGTGGAGGATTCATCCTAAAACTGATCAAATACATAAAATGGATAACAAGATGTAGATAAATTGGGCTATGGGGTCAAACAGGTCAAGGAAGCTAATGAGGCGATGATGTAAAGCTGCTGTAGGGCCGATTTGATTCACAATAGAAGGGATCTCCGGGCAAAATGGATTAAATGAACAATAAGTTGGTGAAAGACAAGGGATTTCAAGTGTAAACTAGTTAATAGCAGACATAAACATGTAATAGCAAGCCATTAATCATGCTAGGAATAACTATAAGCTAATCAGTACATAGAAATCAAACATTCCAGCCATACATAGAGGTATAAGACCCTCTAACTTCGGGAAATGGCTATCAGACTTTGGGGAAAACACATGAGACAAACTAACAACTCATAAACTATGCCGGAATGCCTAAACATAGTCTCTAAGTCATTGGGCACTTGGAGAAATAAGTTTTCATAGTTTTAGGCAAAGGGCTAGATCGGGACTAGGCCTCCTTGGTTCAACAAAATGATCAACAAATCAGTCAAAGAGAAAGTTTTATGGACAGAACTATGGGCAGCTGATAGGTAGGTAGGGCAAACCATACATCCTACTCAACATACATGGAACTCATGAATAAAACTTAGCAACAACACCTTAGGTTACTAAAGAGCAGCTAAGAATTCTTTAGCATAACTAAGGGAGAAGAAAACATCAAGCTATGAAGATTCAGGAATTTTGAGGTGCCTCCATGGGCATGTCTCAAAATCAATCTTTACTGATCTATTGCAGCAAGAAAAATGAAATATGAGTGAAAACTAGAAGACAAAACAACATTAAGAAGCACTATACCATTCTACCATGTCAAGGAATCCATCAACAAGCCTTCAACATTCCTCCAAAGCATCCAAGAGGCAATCCAAACATCATAACTCAAGTGTATTCTTCAAAGCTCATATGACCAATGCATTAATTCTTCTCTCAAGTTCAGCCTTTGATTTACAATGAGAACCATGGAATAAATAGGCTTGAGGGAGGAAAACCTCATGGAGCAACTAGCTATCCCATTGGCCAAGTCAAAATATCTAAACTTGTCCTTTAGGCTTTGCAAAGCCCAAGGCACAAAATATCCCATAAAATATCTAAAAAACTGCTAAAAATGGAAATTATATTGACTTTACATCATTTCCCAATGATAAAAATAGCTTAACGCACATTTGGGAAAAGCAGATTTTTGGAGTTCAAAAATTACAAAAATACTTCATATTTATGCCTAAAAAAGGTCCCCTGACTTGCTGGATGCAAATGGCAGCCTTCCCGATGTCGAAATGAGGCTCATGATGGCTCGTTGGAAAGCTCTCTGTGTCTGCTTTCCGGCGCAAGTGGAATCACCTCAATCTGATCTCTAAAAGTCCCTCAAAACTGTACCTGTGCGCAAAAACCCAGAAAATAGCAGACTGCTGATATGGCGGGCAGAACGTGCAAAATGAGGCTGTTTTTCGCCAATTTGAGGGGGCGAATGATCTTCAAATGCCCTGAAAATCACTGGAGAGCTGCTCATGAAATTATGGAATCCATTGGTATCACCCTCCTCCCTTGACGACTCACCAAACTGAAATGGCGCATTTATGAGTTTTTGGCCAAAAACTCAAAAAATGCCAAAAAACAAAAAGTTTTCGAAACAGGCCCAAAATTGGCATGCATGACCCTCAAGGGTCCATAAAAACATGCTCCGAAGCTGAAGCCAAAATATCGAGGGCTGATGTGCTTTTTTCTTCCTTCCGTGCCAGGCGCCTCTCCTTCAACTTCTTCAATTTTTCTTGAGCCACCTTCAATTTGCGCCTGGCAAATTGATTTAGCTTCTGAAAGTGAAGAGTCCTCTTTCTCTGTAGCTCAAGATCCCTGTTTGCCTTCTCAAGCTTTGTTTCCAAATGCTGGTTAGCCCTCTCAAGCCATGCTTCCTTGTTTTCCTCAATTTCCTGCTCAAAGAGGGTAGTGAGAGGAAAAGCTTCGAATTGAGCTTGTTCTTCTGCTCTCTGTTTCTCCAAGGCTTTTCTAAGCCCGATGGTCCTAGGCCTCTTTCGCCTAGGTTGGTCCTCTTCCTCTTCATCATCAAATTCACCAATGAGCTCTTCAATTCTTACTTGCGCCTTTTCTGCCTCCTTTTTATACTTGATCGCCCTTGCCTCATGAATGGTTGCATGATACTTCATTTGTTTGTTTTCAACCTCCAAGAAATGGTTGAAATTCCTTGCCCTTTGAAGATCTTCTTGTAACACCTCAATTTGCCCTTCTTTGTGAATGAGGAGGTTTTCAAGGATGCGTGCCTCATTGTCACTGTCATCGCTTGGGATAGGGATGACAACTGATTTACCTCCATGTTTGGCGCTTCCTCCAACTGTACTCTTGCCTTTGAAGGCCAATCTAGTGCTCTTTCTCCTTGGCAAGCTAGGAGTTGTCTTTTTGGGCAATTTCCTCTTCTTAGGGACAGTTTTGGTCACCATCAAGGAGGCAGCTTCAGCTTGATGTCCTTCCTCAACATCCTGTCCAGCTTGTGGCTCAAAAGATGTTTCAATTGCTTGCTCAACCTGCTGCTCTTCAACCTCTAGCTGCTGTTGTTCCTTTTCCTGAATTTGATGCTGTTCATCAACCTCTAGCTGCTGCTGTTCCTCTTCCTGAATTTGATGCTGTTCATCAACCTCTAGCTGCTGTCCAATGATACCCAACTGCTGCTGTCCCTCAAAATCTGGCTGCTGCTGCTCATCAACCTCCTTTTCTCCCTGTGGCTCACTGCCCTCTCCTTCTCCTTGTTTACTTGGCTGCCCAGTGGTCATCTTGAGTTTTTTAGGGGTAGGCCTACTAGATAAAGGCACTGGGCGATGGACAGGCTGAGTAGGAGACACATGAACAGGAGGGACAGTGGCGAAATCGGCATGGCTAATGAATGACTCCCATGAAACCCCTTTCTTCTCCAGCTGGTGCAAGAAGATGATTTTGATCAAGGAATGGTGAAAGAGAGAAGGGATTTGCTGAGGTGGAGCTTTCTTTTGGACAGTAGCTGCCATTTTCTCTATGCTTTTGGACAAAAAGTATGGAAGGTTTAATTGCCTGCTTCTAGTAAAATGCATCAATAAGCGAACATGATAGGCAAAAATTTGGCTAAACCTCCCTTCACAAGTGAAATATCTCATTATGGCCTTCATCAGTGGAGCATAACTGTCAAGAAGATAGGAGAAAGGGAAAATAGCAGTGATGGTTTCCCTATGTTCAGGTTTGATGAAAGGTTTATAATCCTCCAGATCAAGATGCGCTTGCTTAAACCACTTTTCACCATGATACGGGATCTTGGTAGGCTTGGATACATACCTTGGGGAGATTTTGAAGTCAAGACCTGCTAACTGGAAGTGTTTGTCCTTGAATCTCAAAGCGCACAAATGTGTAAGTGGCGAGAAACTCTTGACTTCCTCTATCCTCTGACAGAAATCAAGACAGCCTACTTCATGGAAATTGAAAAGCACTGAGGGATGAGCATTTATTTCTTCTATGGAGATAGGTTCATATCTCTTATGTTGTCCGCCTTTGTGATCTCGTTTTGAAGGCATTCTGACTTGAAACAGGCTTTGGAAGAGGCACACTGCCTTCAATGTATGAAAAATGCTCTGCTGGATTGAAACTGGCCACTACACTGCTTGGATAGTTATGGACCCTGTGATTTTGAATAAAATGCAACAATGTTTCTTGGAATAAGCTACCCCTGCACTTATTAACAACAGTCCTTCAAATCTGGATACACTTCAGCTATGCAAACTTCTTAATAGAAAACCATCAATAAAGATGAGACAATATGCTGTATAAATTTCCTGTATGTAGTATTAAGCAATCATTTCTCTTGGTGAGTCTGCTAGGGATCAACCAACACTGGTATTTGTGTTTTCAAAACAAAACTTCAATCTAAAAAACCCTGCTTTTCAGGTCATTCACCTTGAGAAATACCTCTGTCAACAGATTCCTGTAGAGACCATACAGTGGAAAGAAAAGATACCCTTTGGTTATGTGAAAAATTAGCCCACAGTGTTTAAGGAAAACACCTTTCACTTGTGACTTTTGAGAAGTTAATCACCACCTTTATACCTCTGTTTTAATATCAAATGCAATCACCAAGCACTCTGCACTTTAGACAGTGGCCATTTTCACTTGTGAAGTTTTGAGAAACCAACACCACTTTGGTACCTCTGCCTTTAATGTCAAAATATAACCATCAATAATCTTTGCTCCTCAGTGTACTGTGTACTTCTGGCTTCAAATGTTAAACTTGATCATCAACAACCGTGCCTTCTAGAACATGGCCTTATTTCACCCTCAAAATTACTCTGTTCAACAATCTTCAGAATGATACAATGTAGTGTAATGAACAAGCAGACTTAGTTTAGGTGTAAGATAAGTGCAACAGTGGTTTAGAGAACACACTCTCTACTTCAGCCAGGAACTATTTTCAAATTTGTGAGTTTAAATAGTCCATCAACACCTATATACCCCTGTTTCCAATATTAATTTCAAACATTAACAACTCTGTTTTTCCGAAAAAAGGCCTCTTTCTTTTGTGAATTTTTTTAAGAGGACAAACCTGCTTTTGTACTTCTGCCTCCAAATTTAGAAAAACATCAATTAAATCTGCCCTTCAATGTAACATTTACCCTTAGAGCCTCTTTGTCAATCAGCTTTTCAACATGATAATGAGGTGAAGAAAGAGGGCAAACCTAGGTTAACCACACACAGTGCTTTATGAGGGACACTTCTTCTTGTGAAGTTTTAAGAAAACATCACTTGTATACCTCTGCCTTCAAAGTTTAGATTTGACCACCAACAAACCTTGCCCTCCGGAAAAATGGCCCTATCCACCCTTAGAAAACTCTCTGTCAACAATTCTCCACAATGATATAATACAGTGCAAGGGAGGAGCAGACTTAGCTTTGGTGAAAGAATCAATGTAACAGTAATTTAGACAATACACTCTTAGCTTGTGAGTTTTGAGATATGCACCAATACATTCTATAACCCTGCCTCCAAGGTTTAAACTCTCATTAACAACTTCGGCCCTTTTAAATTACCTCATCTCACTGTGTAGGAAAACTGCTTTTGTTTTTAGCAAAGATGGCAAGATCCAGGGTTTTCAAACATGTTTGTCACTTATCAACACTTTGCAATTGATGGGATTTCATAAAAATACCTCGAACTTGATGGATGCTCGCTTGAAAGGATGTAAGAAATCCTGGATAGCTTGGAAAAGTTGCGCGGCAACCTCTGGAGCAAACCCGTCGCACAGGAGAAAGGTTGTCGGGTCGACTTGTCGTGCGGTCGGGCGGCCACCTACAGGCACGTCGCGCCCACCTACAGGCACGTCGTGCCGACGAAGAGGCCCCGTGTATTTTGTTGCCCAGGCACGTCGCGCCAAATTCCAGGCACGTCGCGCGGCCTTTAACACTGCAGAAAACTTCAATTTTCTTGAAAACGCTGTGATAATTGGGAGCTGCGGAAGATTGCTTCGAATTTCGACAATGACTTACTTATTTTCCCATTCCATCTTTTAATTACACCTTCGATCTCATATCACTTTCAAATAAACATCCCAACGGTCATTTTGAACATTAATTTTTAACTTTGTTTAGTGTTCAAACCTTGGGTCGGTAATTTGAATATATACATCCGATCCTTGATTCTACCCCGGGCTTTGAACCTAAACAACTTCAACAAATTCTTCATTACTTCCGTCACAGCGTTATAAAATTGCCAATGAGATACCTAAAATAGGTTTGTTGCTGATAGGACATGATTCTGTAGGCCTGTTTTGACAATCTTCGGTCCTTTGACTACTTTCTCCAATCTTTAACACAGAAGGTGCCAAGTTCACTGACCCAACTTGGATTTGCATATGGCTTCTCAATTTCAAAGGTGCCTCCTTTTTGTTTCAAACAACTTCCTTCTTGAAGGTACATTAGTGGTGATATATCTATCTTTTGAATGGTGGGAGGAATGCACTTGCCTCAAACTCAAAGACTGACCATTTATCGAACTGCCTCTTTGTCTATTCATAGCATTGTATACCTGTCATTATGCATTCTATGACTCAACCTTGGTCATTGTTTTACTTTCCCAGTGATAAATTGCTGCTTCTAAGTGTTTCACAAATTTTTCTCTGGACTGTAAATACACTTTTTAGGTTGCATCCTTTCACACTAGACTTCTCTGTTTACTCAGAAGGGATTTCCTTAGATTTCTGGGTAGGTGATCATGGAATGTCTTTAACCCTTTTTAAATCAACTGCTCCTTTGACATTAATAGCATACAATATGTTCAACACTTTCTCCTTTCCACTAGATGGACTATCTGACAGATAGTTCTTGAAAAAGGAGTATCAACACCTTTACATTATTAGCACTATTATTCATCTGTGAAATGACTTTTCTTCCTTTTTGGCATCCTTCCACTGCTTTCTTGTATCAATCAGTTTCAGCATCCTGCAGTAGTTTTGGCCCTCTACTCATGCATGGAGGAGGCCCTTCATCAGATAAGGTGTCCGGAGACTTTTTGACCACTAGGTTCGACACAGCCTTTTTCTGAATGTAGTGGTAGGAAACCTCTTGAAAAACATCAGTCTTAGCATCTTCACTTGCAAGCATCATTGTGTGTCAGAAGAAACCCTAGCCAGAGTAATACTATCTCCCTGCACTGTCCTAAGGGTGATTTAGATATGGGGCTTGTTCATCTTATGATTGATTTACTTGATAAATAGCCTTTGTGACTATGAAGGTCAGTGCTTTCTGGAAAAGCCAAGAACTTTCTCTTGCTTGTGTAATGGCATTGGTTACCATCTGTTCTATTTGATTTTGAACAAAACAGGCCTCTTATGATTTGGATGTTTACTGATGACAGGTCCTTCTAGAGTTCAACAATCCATATGGTTTGCAAGTTTGAAATGAGCTCTCTTATTAGGCCAAACTCCCCTTTCCTTTGAGCTTATCATATTTCCACTATATTCCTGTTATGGTCAGCAATTACATTCATGAAACCTGAAGATATTGTTTCATTGTTTTAGTAAAGGCAAACCTGGACTTCTGCAACCTTCTGAGTCAACACTGGCCTGCGCCCTCTGCTTATGTATGAAGGAGGCGCCCTAACCCTCTGCTTGTAATTGAAGGAGGTTGTGGGCCTTGACAATTTACCATTTGGCTGAGACAGTGGCGACCCTTTCTTACTGTGATTTTCATGCTGGAAAGAGCTGTAAGGTCCTGATGAGTGACTTTTGTTTTGCAGCTTCATCTCAGGCTCATAATACACTTAGAAGCAGTTGTTCCTCTAACTGTAAACTCAAACTTTTACTCCATGAGATGAAATATATTTCCTGTCATTTGTAGAACCATAGAACACAGTGAACAACCTACTAGTCAGCTTGAGATTGGATTTTATGCAGTGCTGAGATCTAGGGGGTGTGAGTGGCGCGACTTAAGGCTGTTTGTCAATTTCATTTGCAAAGTAAGGGATCAGTCATGGTAGGTCTGCTGCAGATGAAGGCTTTTTTGGCTTTTTGATGATTGCCAAAGGTGAGATGTCCTAAAACGCCACTTCCTAACATAGGGGAGACCTTTGAAACATATGTGGATTCGCCTTTTAAGGCTGATGGGCAGGTCAATAAGGCTGAAGCTAGACAGGATTATGACAAGGAGGTTTAGGTTTTTTCAGGGGTGGACTGAATAGGTAGAAAGGCGAAAAAAGTTTTGGGAGGGTTTTCTGGATGACATATTGACATGAGGAAATTAGTTTCTAGAAAACTCAGCTGAAGATATAGTCATCACTAACATGTAAAAAATACTGATGGCTAACAGTGGCTCCATTTGGGGAGGGCAGCTCCTCGTCAGGAGGTGTCCAGAATTCAGATTCTTGGCTTATTGAAGACCAGTGTCTTATCCATTGGCGCAAAATTTACCCTTCTCTTGATGTTACTTCTGAAAAGTGTCAGCATGGTTAACATCAATGATACTTCTACCTACCCCACTATCTTTCCTAACATTTTTTCTTCTGTTTGGCGCATTTGAACTAGCAGCCTTTTGACAATGCATATTTTTTCTTTTTGCAAAAATGAAACTATCTATTTCTACTCTTATATCTGCCGGGAGTTCAGATTAAGCTGATGAACTCCTTCATTTCTCTACCTAAAACTAGATCGACTGTCAAGATTAAGCAGTTTGACAGGATTTCATTCTCTAATCTACAACATGAAATTTAAAAATGACCAAATCGGGATTAGGCAGTCTGATTTGTCATGCATTTGCGGCATAAAAGACAAGCCGCACACAAATGTTATTCTGCAACAAAAGGAAACTAGAGAAGCGGGGCTAAGATGTACAATGTGTTTTTCATCCCTCGCTTCTCTCTTTGGTTCTGTTTTAAGCATGTGGAACCAGAATCTCTCCCTAATCTAAGCTCTGTGATAAGTCAATCTTACACAATGTTGACTATCTTGGCGCTCACTAACTTATCAACAAATAAATTTAAACATGCTCAGCTATGATTAGGCTAGATAGCTGAACAAGACATTGAAGCACTAGTAGCGGCATTTAGACTTGCTCGCTTTCCGAAAGACTATTTTTTGGAACATGAGGCCTTGGTTCTATCTTCATTTGCCCTCTTTTCTGCTTTTTACTATTTTTGACTTTCCTATCTTTTACTGTTTTTGATTTTTCTATTTTTTCAATATTTCAAACACTGGTATGTACAATGACTGAAAGTGTTTCAAACTCAAAAATCTTGGAAATGACGGAATTTCAGCATCTTATCCTCGTAAGGATCTCCTCTCACCCTTGGCCCACTTAACTCTTGAAAAGAAAAGTTTGGGAAATTTTCTCTCTTTAACATGACATAGGGATTCATGCAAGAATCTCTAAACAACCCAGTATCCTCCCTCTGTACCTCTCTGAATATCTGATTTCCACTCCTTTCCTTACTGTATGCTTTCTTCAGGTAATGTATGTACTCTTGATAATTCTTGAAATAGATAGTGACATCATCAAGGTATGCAAAAACACAGAAATTTAAAACTGGGAACATGGCCTTCATGAACAGATTTCTGATATTGGGTGGTTTAGCAATTTTGAACTTGAAATCAGATTTACCTCCCGCAAACTGGAAAAAATCTTTAAGTTGTCTATTTTGCAAAGGAATCTGATGATTATGATCTGAAAGATGATCTTGCAAGAATACATGATTAGAAGCATTTTCAATTGGTAAATCATGATCTTGAGTAGAAAGAACCTGAGTTTTATTATATGGAGATGCAGTATTATTCCTGAAATTAAGGCAAATTCTATGGCCACTAGTTTTCTCCTTGATCATTTCAGTTTGTCTCAGTTTACTGTGTTTGTTTCCGTTAAAGTTGTTCTTTGGGGAAAAGGTAGTGATACAATGTTTTCCCTTGTTTTTCCTGTAGAAACTAGTATTTTGCATGAGATTCCTGATTTTAGCTTTTCTAAGTTCTTCATGAAAAGACAAAATATGAGCCAATTTCAGTAGTTCAGGTATGCCGGGATTATAACTGTCATCCTTGCTCATAAAAAGTTTATTTGGCATTTTCTCAAGATGTTGAGCTACTGAGGTTATAGTCAAAGGTTTATTTGCAGTAGGAGGGTCACATGATGGTAAATCTTTGAGGTATGGTAGAAACATTAAACTCCCTTTCTCCCGAGTTCCAAATAGGTTTATGATGTGAAGGTCTTCTAAAGCTTTTACCCGGAAGAAATTTCCACAAGTTACTGCTGGCGTTTGATTAAAGCTAGAGCAATTTGCTTGATAGTACATGAGAGTTTGTGCTTCTTGCTCTAATCCTACTCGGGAGAGGGGAAACTTACTTTCTTCAAGACACAGCTGTTCATGATCATGGTAGTTTTGAGTGTCCAGCTCATCATAAGGTACCAAGGACAACTGATGTGGTGGATCTAAGTCTATATCAGCTTCTTCTGACTCTTCCTCCAAGTTTACATCAATATGCATAATGAAAGAGTTTAAGTCGGAGTGCAAAGAACACATTGGAATGTTATCGGGCCTATCTTGGCTGCTAATCATGTATTTCATGTGTGATTCGCGGTAGAGTATCCTGTTCTGACCAAACACAAGAATGGTGGCATATGACATGTCCAGTTGAATATTCCCTTGGAGTTTGGCTCCCCAAGATCTAGATAGAAGCATCCCATACTTGGGAGGAATGTCTGCCACTACTATATCCATGATTAGATGTTTCGCGGGTATTTGGGCCAGACTAAAGCAAAGGTCTTTGATCAAACCCAGGCATTGGACTCTGCTTGAATCAAAAGAATACAAGTCTTTGTATGGTCTTGTGATTTCCAAGCCTAACCTTTCCATTACTACCTTCGGCATAAGATTATGAGATGCGCCGGAGTATAGCATGGCATTGTGGAGGATTTGATCGTGAATGTTTAGGCTAATGTAAAATGGAAGAGTAGCTCCTTCTTGAAATTTTCCCTCTACCTTTGGACCAAACAAGACTTCAGGAATGTCATCAGTGAGATTAACAGTGTTTGCATCATTCCCTAGATTTAAGACCTTTAGTACTTGGGATTTATAAGAGTTTTGGGCAATGAGTTCAGTAAGAGGCATGGTGATTTTGATTTTAGCGATTTCGCCTTCAAAGCTAAAAGGTACCTGAAGTTTAGACATGTTTGTTTCAGCTCTTTCAGCTGAGATCTTGTCTATGTTCTGAGCTTGTTGGCCTTGTTTAGGGATTTTGTTTGCCATAGTTGTTTTGGTGACCTTGGTAGAAGTATCAGGAGTATATGAGAGAGGACTAGTTTGGGTAACTTTAGCTTGGCTTTGATCAGCCTTTTCAACCTTGATTTGGTCACTGCTTGATGCCCTTTTGAGGACGGTATCTGGAGCTTTAGCAGTATCAGAGTTTCCCTTTTTGACATTATCTTGGTTTCTTTTGCTTCTAAGGTCATATTGCCTGTGGGCTTCTTCAATAGCATTTTGAAACTCTATGGCAGGGTCATCAGGATCCTCATAATTGGTCTCATCTTGATCAGGCGAAAAGAAGGCTTGTTCTTCTTCGGTGAGGTATACCTCACCTTCATTGTCATACCCTATGAGGTTTAAATGATGTTCATCAAGAGGTTCTGAGTCCCTATCATCTTCTTCTACATAGTTTTCATTGAATGGTGGCCTGATCTGTTGGTCATTATCCCTTGGTCTGTTTTGGGGTTGTTCCCTCCTAAAGTTTTGGTTTCGGTTTCTGATTGGAGGGTTCGGCTGGTTGTCTCTAACAAGAGATTTTTCATTGATCTTTTCCCACATTTTAGCCATGGATTTGACTAAGTCATCTATTCTGGGATCTAGGGAAGGTGACGAAGTGGAGACCTCATCTCTATATGTGACCTTTCTTTCTGATCTAGTTCTAGCCCTTTTTTCAGCTAAGTTGGCATATGATTTTATAGCTATTTGTTGCATTTCCTCCAAGGTAGGGGGATCCTTATCTCTCAGATGATATGTCATGTCCGGATCAAAACCCTCAGGAAATTTTGCCAAAGCTAAACCAAGTGGAGGTTTGAAATGAGGTGGGAGGGAGTTATATACACTATTGAACCTAGTACAGTAAGCTTGGACACTTTCCCCATTTTCCCGTTTTAGATTGTTATATTCTGACAGGATTTGAATGGGGTTTCTTCGTATTTCCCACCTATTTCTGAAAACTTGATGTAGTTCTGGGATATCATGGATACTGTTTGGAGCTAAGCTTTTGAACCATGCTTTGGGTTCACCACCAAGACTTTGGGCAAATATTCTCATTCTGACAATCTCGTCTTGTACCTCTAGGTATTCATAAGCATCAGTCATTCTACTTATATGTTGTTGAGGTGTGGTGGTGTTTTCTCCAGTAAAGTGTGGGATTTTGTCTTGATATTTGTTTGGGAGAGGAGCTAAAGGTGGTGGTAACACCAAAGGTGCGTACCAGGCTGCCATGACTGGAGCTAATGGATGATGCGCAAGATGAGGACTAGTAGGCTGAAATGAAGTGGTTTGAACAATGGTGGTTTGACCAGGTGTAGCGGATGAACTTGGACTAGTGATCTGGTTTTGAGCAGATCTGGGATGATAGGAGCCAAATTGATAAAGAAGCTGGAAATCAGGAGGAGTGGTGGGTGAAGCTTCTCTAATAGTACTCTGTGGTGGGTTTAGGGGTTCAAGATCGTCAAAGTTAATCTTACTATATGATTTGCTTCTGGGAAGAGCTTGTGATGACTCTAGTTCAAAAGGTGAATCTAGTAGGATAGTGCGATGTTTAGGTACAGATCTTTCTCTACGGATGGATCTACCAGTAGCTATATGGTCAGTTTCAGAAGCTTTCCACAGAATCTTTTCCGGGTCATCTACTATGATAGGGGGATTTGGGTCTAGATGGGCTCTGGTATTGATTCTTCGTGAAGCCAGATTTTAGATCCAGGGTTCAGAGAGAATGGTATTGGTGAATGTTTTGGATGAGTGATTTTTCTAAAGTTATACTAAGGCGAAGGATGGTCAAAAATAAAAGGGATGGATTAGTGGAGTCGCAGGTGGAAATGGATTGTTTTTGTGAAGATAGCTATGGTCCACCACCAAGAATTCAATCCGAGAATGTGTTTGGATTTTCCGAATATATGTGCGACTCTGTGGTTTTGTTAAAGTATTCTAGACTTGTTTCAACACTTTTCTAGGGTGATGAGAACAAAAAGAGCTTACTCTAAAAAATGAGTCTATGGACTCGCTCATTGTTTATGGTACCTAAGGACCAAAGAGTCTATAAGAGTTTGTTGGACTATTATGTACTCGCTGTCTTACCATCTCCCGTTATGTTGGTGAGTGATGGGATAGGTCTATCGGATAGTAGCCTAGAGTTTGGTGAAATAGTAAGGCTTACTAGAAGTTAATGGAGTCTGCTGTGGAAAATTAGTTGTTTTTGAGGTATATTTGTATGGTCCACCACCAATACTAACAAAACCAATCTAAGGGAGTATTTTTGGGGTTTTTCTCCCGAGTTTTATGTAGTCCCGAGGTTTGGAAGAGTTTCCTGCAACTGAGTCATCACTTTGCTAGGATGGTGAGACAACCGAGATTCTACTCTTCTAAGTTTGATCGAGATTTTGAGAGTTCCTAAGGGATACCTAGGAAGTTTTTGACTCAAAGTCCCACCGTGATCGCCATTATGTTAGTGTGGCGATAAGGTGGATAACCTGATGGAATTCTAAAATCTTGCAAGGTTGTAAGGCCTACTAGAGGCTAGTGGAGTCAGCAGTGAGATTTTTAGTTGTTTTGAGGTATATTTGTATGGTCCACCACCAATACCGACAAAAAGCCAATCTCGGGGAATGTTTTGGGGTTTTTCCGAGTTTTTTGTGCTTATGAGGTTTGGTAGAGCTTCTTATAACTAAATCATCATTTTGCTAAGATGGTGAAAGAGTTAGCTTCTACTCTTCAAGCAACACTTAAGTTTTCTAAGTTTGATCGAGACTTCGAGAAATCTAAGGTGCACTTAGACTTGTCACTAACTCGTGAGGTCCCACCGTGATCGTTACTATAAATCGTTTAGGGAGCGGTGGGATAAGTCAATCAAATAGTATTCTTAAGGTACAGCTAGACAAATTAGGGAAACTAAGTTGTTTATCACTCGAGTCCCACCGTGATCGCCTATTATGTTAGGGTCCCGTGATTTGCCGATTGGCATAGCCAAATGACTGATGTAACATCAAACCAAGCTTTGGAGCCCAAGGACCTAGCCTTCTCGGGACTCCGTAGAGGGCCTCTCTATATGTGTAGAAGATGCTCGGGTGTGTACTTTACTATGGTCCGATATTAGGCTAGTTATGAAGTGTGTTTTTGGTTTTTTTTTAGTTTTTAAGTTTGTGAGGGATGAAACTGATCAAATACATAAACCGGATGACAAGATGTAGATAAATTGGGCTATGGGGTCAAACATATCAAGGAAGCTATGAAGTGATGATGTAAAGCCGTCGTAGGGCCGCATTTGATTCACGAGAGAAGGGATCTCTGTGGCAAAAATGGATTAAATGAACAATAAGTTGGTGAAAAGACAAGGGATTTCAAGTGCAAACTAGTTAATAGCGTAATAAACATGTAATAGCAGCGCCATTAATCATGCTAGGAATAACTATAAGCTAATCAATACATAAGAAATCAAACATTCCTGATGCATACATAGAGGTATAGAGACCCTCTAACTTCGGGAAAAGGCTATCGACTTTGGGGGAAAACACATAAGACAAACTAACAACTCATAAACTATGCCGAACGCCCTAAACATAGTCTCTAAGTCATTGGGCACTTGGACAAATAAGTTTTCATAGTTTTAGGGCAAAGGGCTAGACGAGACTAGGCCTCCTTGGTTCAACAAAATGATCAACAAATCTACTCAAAGAGAAAGTTTTATGGACGAACTATGGGCACTCGATAGGGTAGGTGCAGGCAAACCATACATCCTACTCAACATACATGGAACCGATGAATAAAACTTAGCAACAATACCTTAGGTTACTAAAGAGCAAATTTCTAAGAATTCTTTAGCATAACTAAGGGAGAAGAAAACATCAAGCTATGAAGATCTCAGTGGATTTTGAGGTGCCTCCATGGGCATAGTCTCAAAATCAATCTTTACCGATCTATACAGCAGAAGAAAAATGAAATATGAAGTGAAAATCTAGAAGACAAAACAACATTAAGAAGCACTATACCATTCTACCATGTCAAGGAATCCATCAACAAGTCCCTTTCAACATTCCTCAAAAAGCATCCAAGAGGACAATCCAAACATCATAACTCAAGTGTATTCTTCAAAGCTCATATGACCAATGCATTAATTCTTCTCTCAAGTTCGGCCTCTTGATTTACAATGAGAATCATGGGATAAATAGGCTAGAAGGAGGAAAACCTCATGGAGCAACTAGCTATCCCATCGGCTAGTCAAAATATCTAAACTTGTCCTTGAGGCTTTGCAAAGCCCAAGGCACAAAATATCTAATAAAATATCTAAAAAAATGCTAAAAACGGAAATTATATTGACTTTACATGATTTTCCCATGATAAAAATAGCCTAACGCACATTTGGGAAAAGCAGATTTTTGAGTTCATAGAAAATTGCAAAAAAATACTTCATATTTATGCCTCGAAAAAAGGTCCCCGACTTGTCGGATGCAAATGGAAGCCTTCCCGATGTTGAAATGAGGCTCATGATGGCTCGCTGGAAAGCTCTCTATGTCTCGCTTTCCAATGCAAGTGGAATCATCTCAATCTTATCTCCCCGAAAGTCTCTCAAAACTGTACCCGTGTGCAAAAACCCGTAAAATAGCAGGCCAGCCGATAGGGCGTAATGTGCAAAATGAGGCGGTTTTTCGCCAATTTGGAGGGGCGAATAGATCTTCAAATGCCCCCGAAAATCGCGGAGAGCTGCTCATGAAATTATGGAATCCATTGGCATCACCCCTCCTCCCTTGACGACTCTTCAAACCGAAATGGCGCATTTATGAGTTTTTAGCGAAAACCCCAAAAATACCAAAAAAACAAAAAGTTTTCGAAACGTGCCCAAAATTGGCATGTATGACCCTCAAGGGTCCATAGAGACATGTTCCGAAAGCTGAAGCGAAAATATCGAGGGCCGATATGCTTTTTGCTTCTTTCCGTGCTGGGCGCCTCTCTCCTTCAATTTCTTCAATTTTTCTTGTGCCACCTTCAATTTGCGCCCGGCGAATTGGTTTAGCTTCCAAAAGTGAAGGGTTCTCTTCCTCGTAGCTCAAGATCCCCTGTTTGCCTTCTCAAGCTTTGTCTCCAAATGCCGGGTTAGCCCTATCAAGCCAAGCTTCCTTGTTTCCTCAATTTCTGCTCAAAGAGGGTAGTGAGAGGAAAAGCTTCGAATTGAGCTTGTTCTTGCAAATCTTCGTTTCTCCAAGGCTCTCCTAAGCCCGATGGTTCTAGGCCTCTTTCGCCTAGGGCCGGTCCTCCTCTTCTTCATCATCAAATTCCGCCAATAAGCTCTTCAATTCTTACTTGCGCCTTTTCGCCTCCTTGTACTTCGATGGCCCCTTGCCTCATGAATGGCCGCATGAAATTTCATTTCGTTTGTTCTCAACCTCCAAGAAATGATTGAAGTTCCTTGCCCTTTGGAGATCTTCTTGTAACACCTCAATTTTCCCTCCCTTGTGAATGAGGAGATTTTCAAGGATGCGTGCCTCATTGTCGCGGCTGTCATCGCTTGGGATAGGGATGACAGCTCGATTTACCTCCATGCTTGGCGCTTTCTCCAATTGTACTTTTGCCTTTGAAGGTCAATCTAGCGCTCTTTTCTCCTCGGCAAGCTAGGAGTTGTCCTTTTGGGCAATTTCCCCCTTCTTAGGGACGAGCTTTTGGTCACCATTAAGGAGTGCACTCACTTCGTCAGTCCTTCCTCAACATCCTCGTCCAAACCTAGTGGCTCAAAAGATGTTTCAATTGCTTGCTCAACCTCGTCGCGTCTTCAAACTCGTCCGTCGTCGTTCCTCTTCCCCGAAATTGATGTCATGATTCATCAACCTCTAGCCGCTGTCCAATGATATCCAACCGTCGCCGTCCCTCTAAATCAGTCGTCGCTTCTCATCATCCTCCTTTTCTCCCTCGTGTCTCACCGCGCTCTCCTTCTCCTTGTGTACTTGGCCGCCCAAAGGATCATCTTGAGTTTTTTTAGGGGTAGGCCTACTAGATAAAGGCACCGGGCGATGGCAGCGTCGAGTAGGGAGACACATGAATGTGAGGGACAAAGGGGCGAAATCGGCATGGCTAATGAATAAATCCCATGAAACTCCTTTCTTCTCCGGGAGCTCTGGTGTAAGAAGATGATCTTGATCAAGGAATGGTGAAAGAGAGAAGGGATTTGCCGAGGTGGAGCTTTCTTTGGAGCCCAGTAGCTTCCATTTTCTCTATGCTCTCTGGGACAAAAAGTATGGAAGGTTTAATTGCTCGCTTCCCGGTAAAATGCATCAACAAGCGAACATGATAGACAAATATTTGGCTAAACCTCCCTTCACAAGTGAAATATCTCATTATGGCCTTCATCGTTGGAGCATAACTCGTCAAGAAGATAGGAGAAAGGAAAAATAGCAAGTGATGGTCTCCCTATGTTCCGCTTGATGAAAGGTTTATAATCCTCCAGTATCAAGATGCGCTTGTTTAAACCACTTTTTCACCATGATATGGGATCTTGGTATCTTTGGATACATACCTTGGAGAGATTTTGAAGTCAAGACTCTGCTTAACTCGAGAAAGTGTTTGTCCTTGAATCTCAAAGCGCCCAAATGTGTAAGTGGTGAGAAACTTTGCAATTTCCTCTATCCCTTTCGACGTAAATCAAGACAGTACCACCTCATGGAAATTGAAAAAGTACCGAGGGATGAGCATTGATGTCTTCTATGGAGATAGACTCATATCTCTTATGTTGTTCGTCTTTTCAGTGATCTCGTTTGGGAGGCATTCCGTCTTTGAAATAAACCTTTGGAAGAGGTAAACCGCCTTTCACTATATGAGGAATGCTACGACTGATTGAGATGTGCCACCAAACCGGCTTGGACAGATATGGACACCGTGGTTTGGATGAAATGTAACAATGCTTCCTTGAATAAGCTCCCCCTCAACACTTATTAACAAATGCTTTCTTCAAATTTGGATGCACTTCACCTATGTATCCTTCTTAACAATGGCACTATGTGTAAGAACTCGCTTTGTAGATTCTTTGTGCACGAGCCCTTGAACAAATCCCCCTCTTGTGACTTTGCTTAGAGGCACTCGCTTTTCGCACTTGTATTTTTTGTCTTTGAAACCAACCTTAAAAAAATTATAACCCCGTTTCTTTTAGGTCATTTACCTTGAAACATGCCCTCCCGTCCCAAGCAGACTTCGTGGAGACCACACGGGGGGAAAAAGAAAGAGACCCCGCGCTAGGTGAAAAAATAGCCCACCGTGTTAAGAGAAAAACCTTTCACTTGTGACTTTTTGAGAAGTCAATCACCGCTTCTTTATATACTCGCGCCTTGATGTAAACTTGATCATCAACAAATGCCTTCTAGAACATGGCCTTATTTCACCCCTCAAAAATTACTCTGTTCAACAATCTTTAGAATGACAATGTAGTGTAATGAACAAGCGGGACTTAGTTTAGGTGAAAAAAATAAGTGCAATCGTTGGTTTAGAGACCACACTCTCTGCTTCTACCAGAACTATTTTCAAAATTGTGAGTTTAAATAGTCCATCAACACCTATATACCCCGCCTTTAATGTTTAAATCCAAGATCAAACCACCTCTGTCCTTTACTATGCTGTCATCTTTGGAAGTTCTCTGTCGACCAACCTTCAATAGTGAAAAACAGTGAAATAGGGGCAGATCTCTAGAAAAGACTTGCTGTGATAAGTGTTTTGGTACCCTGTTCTTTAGAAATGACCTTCCCTCGAAACATATCACAACCACAGTTCTTCAAAATGACACCATTCAGTGGAAGAAAAAGCAGAGCTATGCTAGGTGATATATCAATGTACTATGGTTTTTAGAAAACACCCTTTTTTGCTTGTGAGTTTTAAGAGAGCCACCCAAATACCTGCACCTCTGTTTTAATGTCAAATTTCAAACACTAACAAACTGTTCTTCAGAAAAAGGCCCCTTTCTTTGTGAAGTTTTAAGAGAACAAAAACTGCTTTTACAGTTCTGCCTCTAGAGCTAGAAAGACATTAATTAAATCTGCCCCTCAATGTAACATTCACCTCAAATTTGATGGATGTTTGCTTGAAAGGAGGTAAGAAACCTTGGACAGCTTGAAAAAGACGCGCGGCAACCTTGATAACAAACCCGTCGCGCAGAGGAAACTCTTGTTGGGCCTGTCGGGTCGACCTGTCGGGTGGTCGGGCGGCCACCTACAGGCACGTCGCGCCCACCTACAGGCCCGTCGCGCCGAAGAAGGAAACCTTTACAAAACGACGCCCAGGCACGTCGCGCCACATTCCAGGCCCGTCGCGCCGCCCTAAAACAGTTTTAACTTCTGCCTGATGACCCGAAAACTATTTCTTTGGTGACAAGGAGGCCAAAACGTCTTCGGCTTTTGAAAATGACATTCCTCCTCTCATACTTAAACCTTTATGTTATTTTCAAACCCTTTGTCAACGGTTACCTTGCTTGGAAACGTAACGTAGGCTTTTGGAAATCTGTTTTGTTTTTCAAACTGTGGGTATTTCATTTTTCATATGTAGACTTGAACAATAACTCTGACCCGAGCTGGACACTGCTTTTTCTTTGAAGGACAAGGCTGGTTATGGAAATCTATCTTTACAGTGCTTTAGCCTTTGACAGCTTCTCCAACTTTGAACACAAAAGGCGCCAAGTTTACTGACCCAACTTGGATTTACATATGGCTTCTCAATTTCAAAAGGCGCCTTCTTTTGGTTTCAAACAACTTCCTACTTGAAGGTACCTTACTGATGACATATCTATCTTTTGAATGTTGGGAGGAATGCACTTGCCTTTAAACTCAAAAACTGACCATTTATCAAACTGCCTCTTTGTCTATTCACAGCATTGTATAGCTGTCATCATGCATTATATGACTTAACCTTGGCCACTGTTTTACTTTCCCAGTGATAAATTGCTTCTTCCAGGTGATTCACAAGTTTTTCTTTGGACTGAAAATATACTTTTTAGGTTGCATCTTTTCACATTAGACTTTTCTGTTTACTCAGAAGGGATTTCCTTAGATTTCTGGGCAGGTTATCATGGAATGCTTTTAACTCTTTTTAAATCAACTGCTCCTTTGGCATTGATAGCATACAATATGTACAATACCTTCTCCTTTCCTCTAGATGTACTGTCTGACAGATAGTTCTTGAAATAGGAGTATCAATACCCTTACATCATCAGTACTGTCTTTTATCTGTGTAATGACCTTGATTGAGTCTTTGGTATCCTTCCACTGTTCTCTTATATCAATCAGTTTCAGCAACCTGCAGTAGCTTTGGCCCTCTACTCATATATGGAGGAGGCTCAAGGTGTCTAAGGTGTTTGAAGGTGGGGAAGGGTTTCAACATTTCTTTTCGAGACGGCCTTTCTCTGAAGGTGATGTTAAGTAGACCACTTGGAAAACATCGATCCCAAGTATGTTCCTTGCAAGCATCATTGTGTGTCGAGCGAAACCCTGGCAGTATCTGTCTCCTACATTGTCCTAAAAATTGAATTAAACATTTTGCTTGTTGCATCTTATGATTGATTATTTTAACAAACAAACTTTGTGACTATGAATCGGTGTTTCCTTGAAAAAACCCAGAACTATCTCACTGCACAATATAATGGCATTATTTATCATCATTCTATTTGATCTTGTGGATAGACGGGGTCCTTATGCTTTGGAAAGTTCCGCGATGGCAGGCCTTCCCTAAAGTTTCCAGCCATTCACACGACTTTTGAAAGCTTGAGATGAGCTTCTTTATCAGGCCAAACTCCCCTTTCCTTTGAGCTTATCATATTTCCACTATAATCCTGTTATGGTCAGCAATTACATTCATGAAACCTGAAGATATTGTTTCATTGTTTCAGTAAGGGCAAACCTGGACTTCTGCAACCTTCTGAGTCAAACATTGGCCTGCGCCCTCTGCTTATGTATGAAGGAGGTGCCCTAACCCTCTGCTTGTAATGAAGGAGGTTCTGGGCCTTGACAATTTACCATTTGCTGAGACAGTGGCAACCCTTTCTTACTGTTATTTTTATGCTGGAAAGAGCTTGTAGGGTCCTGACGAGTGAATTTTGTTTTGCAGCTTCATCTCAGGCTCACAATACATTTAGAAGCATCTGTTCCTCTAACTGTAAACTCAAACATTTACTCCATTAGATGAAATAAATTTCCTGTCTTTGTAGAACCATAGAACACAATGAAAAACCTACTAGTCAGCTTGAGATTGGGCTTTATGCAGTGCTGAGATCTAGGGGGTGTGAGTGGCGTGACTTAAGGCTGTTTGTTAATTTCATTTGCAAAGTAAGGGATCAGTCATGGCAGGTTTGCTGCAGATGAAGGCTTTTTTGGCTTTTTTGATGATTGCCAAAGGTGAGGTGTCTTAAAACGCCACTTCCTAACATAGGGGAGACCTTTGAAACAGATGTGGATTTGCCTTTTAAGGCTGATGGGCAGGTAAATAAGGCTGAGGTTAGATAGGATTGTTGACAAGGAGGTTGTGGTTTTGCTAGGGGTGGACTGAATAGGTAGAAAGGCAAAAAAAAAATTTTGGGAGGGTTTTCTGGATGACATATTGACATAAGGAAATCAGTTTCTAGAAAAATAAGCTGAAGATATAGTCATCACTAACATTGTTTAAAATATTGATGGCTAACAGACTTATTACTATTATTTCTGAGACTTGGAGACATAATTGAAGATCTGTTCTATCATATTTTGATGCTGTTACATGCTGGTTGATTGCTTGAAGTATTAAGTAGCTGAGTTTACCTTCAGTGTGCGAGGCAAGGGTGGAGGGCCCCCACACCGAGCTAAGTAAACTTCTTAGTTCATTTTGTAGCTGCAATTTCTGAATTAATTGCTTATGTTTGACTTGTTTATCTTTACATTCCTTTACATGATTTTATTGCTGATGAATCTTAATCTTGTTTCGTTTCTGCATACGAAGAGATAAACCCGTATTTAAGTTAAATACTTCTTCTATCTAATTAAGAGTTCAAAACTCTGATTAAGAGTTCAAAACTAAGATTCATCTTTTCCTTATTTTTTTCCTGAACTCCTGTTTTCACAATAGCATTAATGATATAATGAAACCAATGATGAAGGACAACCAAGACCTCTTAGAAAAGACCCTCTTCAATTATTATTTCATGTATCTTGATCTATTATTTATAAATTAATTAAGTTAGATCTATATTTTTAATATGCATTTCCCTAATCATCAATAATTCATATTCTAAACTTGACTGTGGTTGAAATCCATATATTTTGGAGATGCTTCTAAGTTCTACAAACCCAGATTGATAATTAAATGCTCGTGTTAATTTACCCAGTAAATTGACCCAACAGGGTCCCCTAAGTCTAACCTTTGAAGACCATTTTGATATATTTTTGTAATATATTTTGTAAGTTTAGTCGTGCGCAACACATGTCAAGGGGATTTGGGGCAGGTCAAAGCCCCTCATAAGTTGCAATGTGTAAAAAGGTTAGAACAAGGGGCTACAAACCACGGTTTGCAGACCTTAGACTAGAGCAGGTTGAAAGTATAAATAGGAGTCTGTATCGAGACCAATAAGTTAGTTTTTTATGGTTTGAAATGATTAATGATAGATCTGGCTAAGTTGTGATATTTTGTGCAGATTTATCTCGGTAAAAGGCTCCTGCTGGCTATGCGTGTGGAGACCTTAGTCCTGCTGTGTGCAGACCTCGCTGGCTATGTGCGTGGGTGAACCGAAGGGTTTTGTATGAAGGATCTGAACTATTATGAATAAAGAACTATTGTTGCTAAAATATGTGTTTGAAATGCATCTATTGTGTATGTTATGATCGCTTATGCATATTATTTCCGATTCCTGTATTGTCCATGTTTAGATCACAACTTGCACAACTGCTTCTGGTTTTAGATGAATGGTTAATGAATTGATCTAATACTATTGGGTGTTAATACTATCTCTTAATAGCTATTACATGGATTATAGGCTCTGTTTTAGCTTGCGTGCCAGATATTCTACATTGACCTGAATCTGTCTGTTAAGGGTTTCTTGGTTATGACTTCTCTGTGAAGATCTGTTCATGGTTGTTTTGGATCTAAGGGAACCCACATCATTTGAATCTCTCTGAGGGTGTGGAAACCTGGTTCCAACACCCCCCCATGCTACTTTGGGTGAGACTTTGTCTTGCACAAGGAGGCCACTGCCGAAAGAGCTAGTAGTAAGAGGGTTTTGTTGGTTAACCTCAATTCTGAACCTGGGTCAGGACCCCTGAAGCCAACATCCTTTAATGTGACTATGAAGAGATCAATCATGTGTTCCTCTGGAATATCAATTACCCTTATATTCAATTTTTGGAAGTCCTCAATGTGCTCCACCATTGTACACTTTTTTTGAGATTTATGAATTGGCTAAAGAAGGTGTTGCACTTTTTTATCCTCCCAATATGCTATCATTTCTTCCATAAAAATTGACCAAGTGAAATTTTTTGTACGAGAGAAAAGCCATCGATACCATACAAATGTATTTTGTTCTAAATGTAAGGTTGCAATGCATACCTTTTGTGTGTTTTGTCAGCGCTCAAATCTACCTCAGGCTGAAATAAGGTAAAACTCAAGGCTACATCAAACCACGCTCAGCCTCGTAGCTAGCCCTACGAGGACAGGAGAGGGCTCTCTCTGGGTCTATCTCGGCAAATGTTTTCAGAGGGGCTGAGATGACTTATAATGAACAATGAATACTGATTTTAGGCTAGTAAAGAGATAGGAATGTTTGATTTTGATTTTTTGGGTTTTCGTTGGAGAAATGGGAAAAACAATTTTGGGTCCGGGGATAAGGTCAGATCTTTGAAGATTTCGAGTTGGGGCGAGGTAGGCAATAGTCTTAATGCTTTTGATTTGGATATATGGATGGATCAGAACGAAAAGGAGCTGAAAAGGGCAAGGATGAACATGGATCCTTTTCAAACAGGCGAAAACATGTAAAATTAAATGAATTCAAAGGCAGAGCACTGTGAACAATGGATTCAACCTCATCTACTCATTCATTTAATTTAAGAAGCATAAGTGAGAAATGGCATACATCAAACATGAAGGAAATTACAATAAACTGAGAGAAAACACCATTAAGAACAGAAAGCCACAAGAATCCCAATAGGTGCCGCAAAACCTCTGATCTTTCCTTAGCCAAAATATGAAAAACATGTACAATGTGTGCCAAAGTTTCCCAAGAGTCCAACCTGTAGAATGTCTCAGAAATTACAATATATAGATCACTCTAACCCCTCCCCACACCTCTAGGGGTCGAAATCCTCCTTCTAGGAGCAGTTCCAACAAATTCTAATCAAGGAGCTAAAATCTAGGCAGCTAACAACTTGCCTCTAAAAGAGTGGAAACTGATTCATTTACATGATTTTCACTTTTTTGAGAGTGAATCTTCTAGAATAGGTAAAAATGAGCCAAAGTTACATGCCAACGATCAATTTACATCATGAAAACCCAAAAATTTCATCCACAAGCAAAACTGGTCCCAACTGGCCGAAATTCTGAGCTGGAAGTTGAAAATTCAGCCAAAAATCTATGTGGGTAGCGCGCCTGAGCTGTGTGGGTAGCGCACCTTTCAACCTGATTTTGAGGCACTTCCCGGCATCCAAATTGAGCTCATGATAGCTCGTTGGAAAGCCCTGGATGTTGGCTATCCAACCCAAGTGGAATTTCGCAATTTGGAGCTCATTTTCCCCTCCAAAACTTCATTCTCCCAGAAATACTTCCTGCTGGTGCAAAAGGTGGCAGCAAGGTGGTTTTCATGGTGTTTTTGAGCCTTTTGACCATCCAGAATCTGATGAAATGCTTCGGAAATGCCCGAGGATGCATAAATTACCATGAAAAACCCAAAAATGCAAAGATTTCCTTCAGCAAGTGTCCCGAAAAAAAGTGAGCACATTGACGCGCTACCCGTATAGCTGAAAAACCTGTTTTTAGACCAAAATATTTCAAAATGACAAAAATTTCTCCGAATTTTCTCAAATTTGGAGCGAAGACCCTTCATCATGTATCATGCCCAGCCAACGAAGCCTCGGCCAAAATCTGGAGTGGATCAGGCCTTTTCCGCCGTTTTAGTGCTTCGCTCAACCTCCTCTTCAGAATCTTCATTCTCGCCTTGCAGACATGCATGCGAGCCCAATAATGAACTTTCATGTGGCGAAGCATGTCTTTGTCTCTGTTGGCCTTCTCAATCAACTTCTCCAAATGAATGTTAACCCGTGTGAGTACAGAATCTCGATCAATTGGTGTCATGTCGCCGGGTCTCTTCCGGGCCAATTGTCGATCTTCACGGATTCGCCACAGCTCATAAAGTTCGTGCTCATCCTCCAGCTGTTTGTTACGCTGCTCCAGATAGTTTATCACCCACTGATCCCTCTGCAATTTCTCTTTCAGCATGTCATTCTCGGCCCTCTGCTCCTGGATAATCTCTTTCAGTTTCGAGCTAGGAGAGCTTGCATCAACATCAATGATCGTGAAATCCATGTCTCGGCCTCCTGATGGGCCCTCATCATGCATGGGATTCTTGCCCCTGTCCTGGATCTGTACCTGTGCTGAAGAAGAAGGTGAGACCCCTTCCACATTATGTGGAGATAATACTCGCTCTGCTGATGAAGTCGGCAAGACCCCTTCCACCCTGGGTGGAGATAATACTCGCCGTGTAGCTGCAAATAAGGCCCTATGGCCTCGCTGATATGTCACAAACAATGGAGCGCTGATATTCTCAATCTCAGGAATGCCAGGCTAGTGTGAAGGCTCTCCTGCATCATGAACTACCTCGGGAGGCGGCTGTGACGCTGTGAAAAAGTCACGGGAGATGAAATCCTCCCAAGTGATGCCTTGCTGTGCCAACTGATGTAACACTATGATCTTGATCAAAGCGTAATGATATATACTTCTATGCTGCTGTGCTAGGCTCTTCTTCTGTACAAAAATCATCATCCTCTCTATGTTGCGATACATGAAGTACAGAATGTTCATCATACGTACCCTTGTGAAGTGCATCAACAAACGAACATGGTACGCAAAGAGACGCGAGAATCTGCCCTCGCAACTGAAATACCGAATGATGAGTTTCATCAGTGGTGCAAACTCATCCCTCATGAATCTGAAAGGAAAAACTCTGCCCAAGTGCCTCATATACCCAAGTTTGATGTATGGCTCATAGTGGAATTTCTCCAACTACTGACGTTTGTTCCATTCCTCTCCTAAATTTGGTATGCCAGTGGCCTGAGCAATAGTCATTGGTGACAGAATGAAATCTACTCCAGCGAGATTTACACGGCCATCACGTAAATGTAGAACAAACAGACGAGCTAGTTCACGATGAAGCTGGGTTTGTGAAATCATTTCACAGAATCGAAAACATGACTGAACCCGAAAACAATCCATTGCAAGCGGACATGCCTGCAATTGAGCCAAAGAAGTAGGCTCCTCCCTGAGATGTTTACCACCTTGGCCACCTCTATGAGGCCTCCGTGGCACATTACCCTCTGTTGTGGAATCACTGTCCGACTCCTACTCATAAACTGACTCTGTCTCTGACATGGCTTTGAACAAGATATTTGCAATATGGATGCTGATATAAGTGCAGTGAAGGCAAAGTTTTAATGTATGTTCAAAACCCAATAAATGTCACCCATGTACCCAAGTATCACAGGAAAACAAAATCATAATGAGGATGACTCTGTTTTAATGGCATAAAAACTATCACTGTTTTGATCACAAGTAAGTTTGACAAATGAATACCAAATGTAGATGTATGGTACAATTTTATAATGATGGCAAAAATTTGTCAAAGGAGCAACAAGTATGGGACTGTGTTTTATGAACTGGAGAATAGGGACAACATGACAATAACCATAGTGACACAAATGGCCATGACAGTGGCAATAGAATGATGATGACAGCAGTGGTGATATTATGGTGATGGAGGCTATAGACTAGTCAACATAAGACTGTGCAAAAACATGAAAGGGCATGACAGCAGTGATAAGATGATAACTGAGGGCGTGAGGATCATGTACACAACGTGCCAGGGCATGAGCATATTTACCATTCACAAAAGTTTTCAAAATTTTCATAAAACTGTCCATATATTCTCAAAACCCTTAAGGAATTAATTTGCATGTGAATGTAGGGTTTATACATTTCTCTCCAAGCATGGCCTGTTTCCCAACATCAATAACATCACAACCATTGTTAAAAATCTACTGAGCAATGATAAAAACCTGTTTGCAAGTTGCTGGAGTCGATTTGAAACAAAATTGGGCGCAAAACAAAAATTTCTGGGCTCTGTTGCTGTGTGGGTAACGCCCCTGCCCAATGGGTAACGCGCACCAAGTGGGTAGCGCCTGTGTTATTTAACACTGGCCGTGGCGTTCAAGTGGGTAGCGCGCACCAAGTGGGTAGCGTGCACCACGTATGGGTAGCGCGCACTCCAAACTCTGTCCACAACTATGAAATCACAGCTTCGGCCTTCAAGAACTCAATTTCGACTTCTGCCTTGCGGATTTTTTGCAAATAATTTTGTTTTCCATGTTTATATATGAAGAAAATATCTCACCAAATCAGATTTGATTTCAAATTTGTTTGATAACCCACTTTCATAATGTTTGGCATTTTGACATTTGGTCATTTAATACAATGTTTCTCTTTTGGCTTTTCTGAGTTTTGGACTAAAAATACTTGTTTTTCTTTTGCAGGGATGCGACACTTGGCTTTGGAAAAGATCAGAGGCTTGCACTGAAGCTTCTTATGATGAAATAAATACAATTCTTACAAAAATGAAATTAGACAATTTCTAGTTCCAAAACAGAGTTTTGGACCATAAATGTCTTCAAATGCTTTTGATGATAAAAATGTGAAATAAAAACTTGCAAAACCAACCTCATGGCCTGCGGGCTTTATGACATGTATGCAAAGGACTCGAAAACCCTAGACTCTAGGACTAAAGACTCTTTTTAATGAAAACAATCATTAATGACCATGAATGAAATGACGATGAACTTCAGTGATTTTTGAGGAATTTTTTAAATAGCCCTGCAGGTACAAGCATGAGGAAACACATGACAACCAGACCCCCTCGTCAGTCAATGGCATGCTCCTAGCGAAATGCAATGAAGTGGAACGAGCGAGACACCTAAGAATGAATATGCAAAAAGCGAAATGATCTCTGACGGAGGGCTGTAAGGACCGACTCTAACATGTTTTTCACATTATGGAGATCAAAATATTTCTCCATCTGAAGTATCCATGTTACGCGATCCTTGCCATGAAACTTCCTTATATCCATGTTTGGAATGTGGTGGGTCTTACATCCAACATTAGAGTTTATGAAATTGCGATTAACATTTATTTTGTTCTCATCATGAGTTTCCTGTACTACCTTTTCACCATTAGGAATCATTTCTTGTATCAACTTTGGAAAACCTTCCTTCAAACCTTCCATGTATGCTTTTAGATCATTCATCATGTCTTCCATGTCATCCATCTTAGCTTCCATCCCATTCTTGAAACCGTCCATCTTAGCTTCCACGTATTTCTTCAAACCATCCATATTAGCTTCCACACCTTTCTTCAAACCATCCATATTAGCTTCCACGCCTTTCTTCAAACCATCCATCTTAGCTTCCACACCTTTATTCAAAACTGCCATTTCATTTTTTGTTGCTCTTTGCGAGAGCGAAATTTTATGCACTCGCTCTTGTAATTTTTATATATCATGTTGCACTTCTTCCTCTTCATGGGTCATAGTAGAGCTTTCTGATGGCTTACTGGATGTTGAATTATTTTTAGGGGGCATTTTAGATCCCAATACTGATATCTATGCTTGAATATACCCTTGGAAATGCTTCAAACTGGGTTTTCAAAGAAGAATTATGCAATTTGAAAAAAAATTCACACCTTTTTCTTTCTTTTTAGGAGGTCGATATTCAATCTGAATTATCTTTGTGATTTCGGATCTCCAATATCTAAAATTCGTTCCTATAGTAGCCCTTTGAATCTTCTTTCCAATTCGATAGGTCTTACCTGATTTGGATTCATGAAGTCAAAGTTATTCCCAATCTCCCACAATGACCTAATTTTGGACTAGCTCAGTAGAGATAACTTGTACGGAGTGCCACGTGTCACTGTTTCCTCCTTTGGCTCTGAAATTGATACACATAAAACTATAGTCTGTTTAATTTTGGGCACTTTTTACAAAATTCCAATCTGATGCTCAAAGAGAGAGTTATGATATTTTTCCCAAGGTCACCTCTTTGAGATGAAATTCGAGAGCCTGCAAAAACCCTAACTTCCACAAATCATATCTCTGAAAATATTGTGAAACAAAATCTGAAATTTTTACACAAACTTCCTTTGGAGTTTTTTGCAAATGGGTTTTTGATTTAGCATTTGAACCTTGGTAGAAAAAATGTTATAGCGAAAATTCCACAATGGCCTGTTTGAAGCAGAGAAACCCTAGAATCCAAAGCTCTGATACCAAATGTTATGAAACCAGCTCCAAAAATAGAAGAAAAGAGAGATCAACACCTTAGAAATGAGCCACTTCGAGGGGGAAACCTCCTTTACATTACATAAATGAAATATTCTTGGATGATTCAAATGACAAAACCTCCTTTCTATATATAGGAGTCCATGGGGTCAAAATATAATCCTAGCCGACCTAACAATAATAATGTAAGGGCACAAAAATAACAATAGTGGGGTTTTATGGGGCACAATAATAACAATATGGGCACTAAAGGGGTACAAAAATAATAATAAGGGGGATATACTAACAACAATATGGGACTGCACTAGTAATATAGGGACATAAAATTAGCATATTTAAATTTCTTGCATACATATTTCTCATATGTGTTACCAACTAAATAGATCTATGTATGAAGAGATACAATTGTACATTGAAAACAAAGTATAGATTGTAATAAAAAAGCATTGTACAAGTATTTACAACATTCTCAATGACTTCAAGGCAAATAACACCAATATATATATATATATATATATATATTCCTACATTTTCCAAATCTATTGCTATCTCTAGCATTCATTGCATTTGCATTACATATGCAAAGGATGTAATGTGCCACATAGTTCTTTATTTCAAGGTGCGGTTTTTAAGATACTTAGAACCAATGCATGTATCCTTGAAAAAATAATGAAAAATGAATATCAATGGTCAATAAACAATAGGAAATTACAGATATCAGAAAACAATGCCATAAATCTCTCATAGCATTTATATTCATGCTCATGGAAACTTGAAAACAACATTGTCAAATTGCAAACACATCTTACTTGAAGTCATATTGGTCTTAAGAAAAGAAAAACTGCAATTTGTTTGCACATTGTTAACAATACTATTTACAACCAATCAATGCATTGGTTCAATGCATACGAACATATTTGTAATCACTAGAATTCTGCAATTCAATCCATAAAATGCATAGAAAAACCCATTCTTAACAATACTATTTCCAACCAATCAATGCATTGGTTCAATGCATATGAACATATTTGAATGTATACATAATTCTTTGAGACAATGAATACATAATTCTTTGACACCCATTCTTATAAACACTATTTGTTATATCATTAAGGACAATAGTAAATAGAATCAATAATACCATACCTGTTAAGTCCCTATATTAATACTGTAGCCCCTTATTATGTTAGTGTAGCCCCCCTTATTGTTATTATTGTACCCCTGTAACCCCCATATTGTTATTATTGTGCCCTTACATTATTATTGTTAGGTCGGCTAGGATTACAATGTGGCCCCACTAGGATTATATTGTGGCCCCATGGACTCCTATATATAGAAGGAGGTTTTGTTCATTTGAATCATCCAAGAATTGTGCATTTATGTAATGTATTGGAGGTTTCCCCCTTGAAGTGGCTTATTTCTAAGGTGTTGATATCTCTTTTCTTCTATTTTTGAAGCTGGTTACTCAACATTTTGTATCAGAGCTTGGGATTCTAGGGTTTCGCTGCTCCAAACAGGTCATCGTGGCATTTTCACTATAACTTTGTTTCTACGAAGTTTCAGAAGCTGAAATTTTTAGGGTGTGAAGCTGAAATCCTGAGGAAGATATTCTAAACATTTCAGAGCTTGGTTCGCAATATTTTCGGAGATATCATATGTGGAAGTTAGGTCTTTTTGCAAGCTCCTAAACAGGTCATCGTGGCATTTTCTCTATAATTGTTTTTATACGAAGGTTCAGAATCTGAAATTCATATGGTGTGAAGCTGAAATCCTGAGGAAATTCGTCAAAAAATTTCAGAGCTTGGTTCCCAATATTTTTGGAGATATGATTTGTGGAAGGTAGTGCTTTTTCAGGCTCTTGAATTTCATTTCAAAGAGGTGATCATGGGAAAAGTTCAATAACTCTCTCTCGGGGCATCGGATTGGAGTGACGTAAAAAGTGGTCACAATTACACGGACTGTAGTTTCTTGGATATCAATTTCAGAGACAAAGGACAAAACAGTGACACGTGGCAAGTCGTACAAGTTCGCTCTACTGAACTAGTCCAGAATTAGGTCATTGTGGGATATTGGACACAACTTTGTCTTGGGAAATCAAAATTAGATAAGACCTGTGGCATTTGAAAGAGAATTCAGAGGGCTACTTCAGTGCTAAATTTTAGATATTGAAGATTTTTAATTACAGAGATAATTCAATTTCAATATCGAGCTCCTCAAAGAAAGTAAAAGGTATCAATATTGGATTCTAAAATGGTGCCTAAAAATAATTCCATACCCATTAAGCCCTCAGAAATCTATACAATGATGCATGAAGAGGAAGAATTGCAGTATGAGATATCAAAATTATGGTACCAAGTGCAACAAGTTTCGATCTTACGAAGAGCAATCGAAGATGAAATAGATGGTTTAAAAGCAGAAATGGAGGCTAAGTTGGATGGTTTGAAGGATCAAATAATAGCTAATATGGATGATAAATTAGTGGAAGATCACAGCGAGCATCAACAACAATTTCTCCAACTCTCAAAGGATAACCCAACTTTGGTGCAAAATCTAATGAAACAACAGGAAGATCAACATCACATCGAAAGAAGTTATGAAGCAGTCATAGAAACAAGAACTCGACAAGTATGATCAATTTCAGAGTATCTCAGCAAGTAGAAGAACTTTCCTGTAGAATATTTCACATGGGAGGATGAGAATTTTATACATAAGCATCAAGAAATAATCAAGCGTTGAGGACAACACTTGTTTGAAGGAGAGGGGCAGGTTAAGTCCCCATATTAATAGTGTAGCCCCTTATTATGTTAGTTTAGCCCCCCTTATTGTTATTATTGTACCCCTGTAACCCCCATATTGTTATTATTGTGCCCTTACATTATTATTGTTAGGTTGGCTAGGATTACAATGTGGCCCCACTAGGATTATATTGTGGCCCCATGGACTCCTATATATAGAAGGAGGTTTTGTTCATTTGAATCATCCAAGAATTGTGCATTTATGTAATGTATTGGAGGTTGCCCCCTCGAAGTGGCTTATTTCTAAGGCGTTGATATCTCTTTTCTTCTATTTTTGAAGCTGGTTACTCAACAATACCACTAGGCATATTTTCTTTTATCTCACTAACTTCGAGTAGATTGGTACTAGCATATGTCAACTTGTTATTTACTCTTAAAATATTCATTACTTGACTTATACACATTATTATATCACATTGTAATTAAAGAACATTAATTTGTTAAGCTATTCAAGAATTTAATTAGATAACAAGTTATTTTTCTTTTGCTCTTCAACAAAAAGAATAGATAAACTGTTGAATTATTTATTTATGTATCATGTGCTATTTTTCTTGAATTATTGTTTCATATTTATTTGAATTTTATTCTTTTATTTTTTATTTGGTGTCCTTATTTCCTTGTTCACTAGTATTTGAATAGATGCAAACAAAAAAATATCTTCTTATCCACATATCAATTCTCCTTCTTGTTCTTTGTAACAAATAAAGCTATACACAGTCATCTTGCTATCATGGAAAAAAATGGAGTAGAAAACTACATACTAGATAACGAGTTCAATTGTCTTGCATAATAGGATTTTCCAATTGAATATTCCAAACAAGATATGCTCTTTGTAATATATCAACCAATTACATTGAATGAAATATCGTAGTTTTCTCATTGAGATTCATGGCAACAAAAAATGTCTTCACATTGCATGAAACACATGTCTAGGAAATTGATCGCAAACTATCTAGGTTTCACTTATATGGACTACCATGTTTCTTAAACAATATAGGCGATTTCCTTTTTGACTCATTTGTTGTTCTCTTTCACTTCCACTATACATCAATTGAAATATGAGAAGGAATTGTAGATAACTTTCAACATTTATTAGCTCATGGACATGTTTATGCTTTGCAATCATTTTGTACATAACTAAGTCTTGAATACCTCAATGATATTCATCAAGTTAATGATATTGAGACATATTTGCAAGGATTTTCTACACCTAATTCTGCTTCTAGTGATTCAGGACCTAGTTTATGGGGAGACACTTTTTTTATCAAATGGTTTTCCAATTGGTTTTCAATTCCAGTGAATATTTGGCTATTTACAAATGGAAAATCATTTCTTCGTTTTAATGAGAATATTTGTGGCTATCAATAAATATTATTTTAAATAACCAAAGTCCTATATGTGGCCATTTTGAACCACCTTTTATTTATCGCACAAAAAAAAATTATATCTCGAGTTTCTATACCAAATGCTCAATGCATAGTTGGGAAAAAATGCTCCTTTGTGCCATTTGAAATGGTTCCAATTAAACAAACCTTATTAGAACAAGGATTTTTTATCCATAAAATCACTCTTGAAGATTTTCATGACTCAATGTTGATCTCTCTCTGTACACTTGCACCATGGTTTAACATTTTTTCAATGAGAAAAAAAATTGCACAGACTTTCCACAATTCCTATTGTCAAAATGATAGAAGAGAAATAACATGCTTGCAAAAACACCTTGATACAAAAAGGATTAATCAATAACAATGTGTAAATGATTAGCAAATTTATATTATCAATTTATCGATGCCATATGAAAATGGGCATATAGAAGGAAAATAGTTTGCAATGCAATGAATATGTGAATACTTAATGTTAACATATACATATGGAGTGAAAAATTTAGAGAAATCTCCTTGGAATTACATTATTCAATTACTTCATCCAAATTCCTCTATCCTCTGCATCTACCAATGTCAACAACACATGCACATTTTCATGCACCTTTAAAAATTGAAAATACTTGTAATAAGTACAACACGAGTCATGTAAAAACAAAATTTCAACAATTTTCTGAATAAACAAACTCCAATGCCATTTCTTGTGATCATGCCAAATAAGTTGAAAGAAAAAAATCCAATACTTCTATAAGCCATTTTGAACTCACTAACCAAACAATTAATAATATAATGTTAATGAAAATAAAACTTGTTGACATGTCCACACATTGCAACCTATAAAACAAAATCCTTTTGCTCACTTTCAAGTGAGGGACATATCTAGACGGTTCCTATTTATATTAATAATATACCCAGTAACTAGTCCACTTTTGTGCATCAATTGAAAAATTCAATACATTCATATGCTAATTTGATCTTGCAAGAACAAAAAAACATCTGCAGTCAATTAAAGCAATTGAAACATATTTGCGATCAATTCAAGACACACCTACACATCCATTCTATATTTGTGAGAGATTTCATTTTAGAATAGAAATGGGTCTCATAAAAAATAACACTTTGTCAACTTATCATAATTTAACAATTGAAACTAACATCAAAGAAATGAAAATCAATGAACAAATATTTAGAGGTTGCAATACTGCATTTCTCAATGGTAAATTTCCTTGATTTGTAGCACCTATACATATTCGGTGAAATCATACATTGTCCTATGTTATATAATTAGTAAATTTGGAAGATAGATTGGTGGCGCCATGAATGACCTTTGCACAAACACGACAACTTGGGTACAAAAAATAAAAAATTGGATTGATGGTAAAAATGATAAATTTACCTTCCAGTTTGAACAAAATACAAAATTCTCTCCCTAGAAATATTGATGATTCCATGAAAATTGGAATAATGCTAAAAATAAAAATAGAATACACAAATGCGTATTTGTCTGGAAACATTTGACTAAAAAAACTATGCTTCCTTTAAGTGACTTATGCAATACGACTCTTTACAAAAATAAGAAAATAGTAATTAACAATGAATGGAAAAAACATTTTGATCAATGTAGACAAAATCTTCACATTAATATCCAATAATTGATGAACAAGATCCACCACAAATTGAAAATGATTCAGAACCAAAATTAGAAACATTTGTACACAACTACTCAAATGCCCATTTAATCCATGATCTTAAAACAAAAATAATACAAATTTCCCCTTATATTTCATTTCTCCCACTAGATATATTCCAAGACAAGTTCTCTGAGGAGCTTAATTTCCCCACATTGTTCTATGGCGATGGTCGACCTAATGATGTCATTAACCAATTTTCATATCAATAAATTGCACAATGGGAATTATTGCACAAGTCAGAAGATTTCTCATCACACGTCACAAACATATTTTTCAAAGCATTTCATATACTGATAAATTAGGTCTCAAGTTCGGATTGGATCTATATACGAATAGGAGATATAAAAGAAAAGAAGTTAGTTGCAAAATATGTTAAGTAAAAAAACAATTTACAAAAATATTTCATTTAATAATTGCATATAAATGTTTCAAAAGAATTTTCACATCACCTAACTACTTTGAAAAAATGCGAAAATATAGTTTTGCAATGATATGGCAACTTTCCCCCCCAACTATATTTGTAACATTCGCTGGTGGTGAGTATCTGTGGAAACCATTGACAAATGCATTGGAGAAACAAAATTATATTACTTCAATGAAAAATATGGGCACTGATTCTAATAAATGCATGACACATTGATCAAAAGTTTCCCAATGATATGTAGTTGATACTATAGACATAGAATTTAATGCTACATCAATTGCTCACAAAAAACAATGATCTTTTTTGACAAGTGAATGATTACTTTTTTGTCACAGAGTTATAGAGTAGGGGAACAAAACATGACAATTGACTACTTTCCATTAAAGATACAACCACATATCAACACTCCCTTGAAACTGATATTACTTCTTTTGTTGATTGTTATTTGACTTGTGACTCAACATTGTTACCATATCAAATGGTTCAAATACAAATTCATCATCATAGAAAAACTTGCAAAAAAAACAAAAATTGTAATTGTAGATTTGGTTTTCCTTTCCACCAATGCATGAAACTTGCATTTTGTAACCTTTGTACAAAAATCAAATGATAATGATCAAATGAAAAAAGAAACTTTCTTCCCTTTTACACAACAAGGTCTATTCAAAGGACACAACATTTGAGATTTTCCTAATTGATCTTGGTATTTCAAAAAAATAATATATATTGCTTCTTCACTCTTGTATTTTGTGACCAATGGTATTGTTGAAAATAAATCCTTGTGACATTTGGATAAATTCATTCGCAAAATAATTTCCAGCATTATGGAAAGAAAACACATATGCACAATTAATATTCGATTCATTTTCTACAACAAGTTATTATAGTTCCTATATGAAAAAAATGGATCATGCAATGACATATGCATTTAAATAGATCTAAGAAGATTGCTTGTACAATAATAATAGTAAAACTGAAATTTTTTCATAAACTTGGAAACACATTGTTGAATTTATAAAAAATTCCAGGTAGACAAGCTATACACATTATACTTTCATTTCCTTTGTACTCATCATCTAGGAGAACAATTTTCATTAACATCGCTGCAGTTAAAAAATGAACATGCGTGCTTAAAAGATTTGTTTTATTGCAACATAGACAAGACGACTATGAAGATATGTTGTGCATGTAAATCATTGACAAATATGTGGCTTGACCACTAGAACTTGAAAAAATTTTCTTACAAGTATATGTTTCTTCATGCTCAACCACAAACACAACAACCAAAAAAATAAAACGCCCAAGTGTAATTGTTGTATACCTACGGGGATAATATAGGGTACAGATGGAGGTACCCAAGGGAATAATATGATGTACTAATTTAAGAATGATAATTAAATGGGCTATAGTTAATAAATAAAGTGGTTAACCCACATTATGCAAGGGACCACATGTAGCTAGGGAATAAAGTGATAAGCCCATTGTACTAGATGTATGGTATTGAGAGACCCATGGTAACTACCCATGGTATTGCATGTATGAAACCTATATAGAGGCTATATACTCTCCATTGAGACATGTCAAGGATAATTGTATTGGAAAGCATATGGCTTGTGGAGTGATCTCCTTCCTTAAGGAGGGAATGTATGGTGTTTCCCTACCTCAAGGGTTTTGATATTAATGAAGATATGAATTTTTATCTTCTATGGTGTCATTTATTGAGAATATTTTTAATTTTATTATATTTTCAGGTCGGATCTACTTTAGGTGGTATCAGAGAACTTTCTTGGGCAGAGTTGGGGAGATTTGTTTTTTCATTTTTTGTAGGAATTTTGTGGGTAGCGAGATTGCAGAGCAGATATGAAAATTTTGGTGCATAATTTTTAAAAATAAATAGAAGATTTAGATTCCTTGCAAAAAAATACCCAATTAAAAAAAAAAATCAGTCGAATTGGAGTTCGTATGAGGGAGATATTGCGGATTTAAATTCAACTATGTTGTAGAAATTTTCTGACGACAATTCGTGGATAAGTATTTTGAGTTACATTGGTAGAGATGCCCATTTCAAATTACTTCCAAAGTAAGTGATTTTATTCAAAACCCTTACTCTGTTTTAGGGGTTCTCCCAAGATGAAGTTTACATGAAAATATGATGGCCCTACTATTGAAGAATTTTTACAATATCACAAGTTTAAATCCTCATATATTTGGATATGCTCCATAGGGCTTCATATGAAAGATGAGGCAAATAAATGGTGGACCTCACTTGACAGCTCAATGAGGAAACTTCCCAAGAAAAAACTTGAAAAATTCATTTTGGACAAGTGGTCTCAAGCCGGAAAGAAGGAAACTAAGAGCCATAAAGAATTATTTTCTACTAATATTTCCATATTATGGGTTCATGGAAGTATTAAAAAAGAGAAAATCATTGTTGCTATCATTCCTAGTTGCAAGCATAATTGTATCAATGTTAATTTGGCTAAAAAATTGCAAGTTCCTACAAAACATATTGAAAACACATAGGTTGATAATGAAGATGTTCAAATTTATAAATATTTGAAGACTTATATGGATAAGTATGTGTTGCATTATGATTTTTATGCTTTAGATATGTCTATTGTGGATGTTGTTTTGGGACACCCTTGGATGGAATCCATTGGTACTGTCAATTTTAATGTGCAAAAGAAATTCATGAAGCTTTGGTATAAAAAGAAGAAAATTACATTGTAGGATATTTGAATTAGGAGCCATGTAGATACTAGGGAGGAAGAAGCACAAATATCTAACGACACAGACACATCAGATGATGAGCCTTTGATGGTAGACAACCAAACATAGACATCAAAGCAGGTACCAAAAAAAGCACCAGACACCACTCCATCACCAATAGTGGAGGAATTAATGAAAGATATTCCATCAGTTAAAGCTTCAACATATCACCACCTGCATCACCCAACAAGAAAACTACTAGCAAGGTCTCAATGAATTAGAAACAAGGACAACAACCCTTGGACGACGCATAGAGAGGTGTGACAATCCACCCATAGCACATCAACACAGAGGAACCACCAAAACCCGCTTCCATCTCAAGAGAGCGAGGCACCGACTAGATTGAGTGTTCACGTTTCTCTAGGATGGCTAAATGCACGTGAATGGTACCAGTGGAATACTCTTTTGAGTATATCTTATTATTTGTGTTCTTCTCATGTTTCGGGGACGAAACATTTTTAGGGGGGTGTAATGTAGTATACTTATGGGGGATAATATAAGGTATAAACGGAGGTACCCAAGGGAATAATATGATGTAATAATGTAAGAATGATAAATAAATGGATCATAGTTAGTAAATAAAGTGGTTAAACCACATTATGCAAGGGACCACATGTAGCTAGGGAATAAAGTGATAAGCCCATTGTATTGGATGTATGGTATTGAGAGACCCATGGTAACTACCCATGGTATTGCATGTATGAAACCTATATAGAGGCTACAGACTCTCCATTGAGAGATGTCAAGGATTATTGTATTGGTCAGAATATGGCTTGTGGAGTGATATCCTTCCTTAAGGAGTGAATGTATGGTGTTTCCCTAACTTAAGGGATTTGATATTAATGAATATCTGAAGTTTTATCTTCTATGGTGTTATTTCTTGGGCATATTTTTCATTTTATTATATTTATAGGTCAGATCTACTAAAATGACACTATTCATTTGTTACAATGAACAAAGAGACCATGAGAACCATTTTAGAGAAAAAATGATTCTTTATCCCCCATACATAGAATTTGGATACACACTAAAAAATCCCGATGAAACATGATAGAAGCATATTTGCAAAAAAAAATAAAATGTTTCTGTCATTGAAGAAAAATCATCTCGTCCAATTTTGTGTCAGGGTGACATTGACCTTACTTTAGCTATAGTAGAATAAAAAAAATAAGACATATCTATAGTTAATCTCTCATTATAAAATTATAGCACTTTCCCTACTAAAAAATATGATATCTACCATGATCTAATACAGAAAATGAAATCTAAATACATTCAAAATACAAATGCAAATAGCAACATCTGCATTAAACATCCATATATTTTGAACACAACGATATGTTGTGAAATTGGAAGAAATCTAAATGAAGAAAAACAATTTATAGTGAAACAAATATACCCATGGAGAAAAAACAACCTAGGAAAGCCAATTTATTTATTTATTAATGGATGTGAAAGAACATGAAAGACAAACACTACACAAGAAATTTATCATGCACTAATGCATGACTATAACAAATACATTGAAAAAAACCCACTTAAAAAAAGGGACTCATAGTTGCATATATTACCAAAGATGCTTTCATTGCCAACGACATCACAATACACTTAGACTTGTGCTTACCACTATCATCATGTGACATGTTTTCATTGACTTCTAACACATTAGATATAGTAAGCAAAGAATATGAACAACTTAGACTTCTGCTTATAGCCGAAGTATCATTGATTGGTTCACAGTTACTATATAACATTGACAAACGAATTCGTGAAATTATGGTACAAACCAACAACGCCATTTGGAAACCTTAATACAATATTTTGTGGTGATCTATCTCAAGCGCAACTTGTCCATGATCATTGGATATTTGAGCATACAATCCTTTAAGAAACTACTAATCCTTATAATTTTTGGGGAGATAATGTCAATAATTTTGAACTAAAACAAGTAATGTGATAAGACAATAAATCATTTGTGTATGTGTTAAACAAAATTAGAACTTGTTCACATATAGAAAAATATCTTGCCTAATTAAACAACAATTGTTACAGATTCCCACCAAATGATCCAACTTTTCCATATATTTTATACTTTAACAAAGATGTACATAATGGAAAATGTTGTCAACCATTAATACAAAAACCATAACATTGATAGAAAATGACAAAAAAAACCAAAACACTCAACATAAATGACTATAATAAGACACAAATGAAATTGCAAGTTGTAATTGTGCTAAAACGAGATATGCTTGTTGAATTGATTGGTGGAAAATATGATATCAAATATGGCTTGGTAAACAATGCATAAGTAACCTTTAGAGCATCTACAATTGTTGAAAAATTCTTTGAAATGGATAGAATTTTCCAAGCCAAAAGTTTGTATTCTCCAACAAACAAAATTGGAACATCTATTTAAAAATGGAATAATGCCTAACTGAACACCTATCACCAAATTATGTAGAATCATGCAATCAAAAAACAATAACAAATACACAAGAGAACAATATCATGTTTAGTTGGCATGCACACGAACAATACATTGATCACAGGGATTAACAATGGATAAATTGGATTTTGATCCAAAATGAGTTAGACAAAATGGATTTGTCTATACAAAACTAGCACATGTCAAATATATCAAATCCCTATACCTAATAAACAAATTAGAACAAACAAATTTTTTTCTATCTAAAAAAGTTGCTACTGAGTTACAAAGACTCAAAGAAAATTCTTGTTACCAACTCTAATATAATTTATAGTCAATAAGAACAAATGATCATTTTAAAATATGCACATTTAATACTCGTAGTATTTCTTTGCATCAAGAAGATATTGTTGTAGACTATGATATAATTAATTCTAACATCATTTGTTTCCAAGAAACAAGAACCATTGCACCCCCATCAAATCTAAAGTTCACAGAAAAATATAAGCACATAATCATATTACATTTACACAGAATACAAACATACTATACAAAACATATAACAATTAAGAATAATTTCAACTATAGGACAAACCATATTGAATCAGTAGTGATTAGTTTTCATATCCAAGTACATGTTATCACAATTGCAAATGTCTATTTTGCACTAAACACATCAATTCAAGAGATCATTTATTGTATCAAAGACATCTTGGTGCAAGTGTCATATAAATAACAAATTGCAAGAAAACCATTTCAATTTGCATACAAATACATCAACACCTGATTTGGTTCAATTATTGATCACTATTCAAGAAATATTTGAATCAATATTCTTTCATCCAACATTTTCTATTCTTATTAGAAAAATCATAATGCACTTACAATACATCTACCATACACTTGACATTCCATACAAATATGAAGCGAGTTACAACAACCTATTGAACACTAGTACCTATCTTCAGACATCTGATCACTAGAATATTAAACATACTAATACATGAATGACAAGCAAGCATGTTATTTCTCCATACTCATACCTTGTACATTTAAAAAAACTACAGGAACCTAAAATTAATCCATCTCTATTAAACCCTATAAAGTGAATTGCACACATAAATATTGTCACATATTTGCACAACTGTTCAAAAAAACTATTGGAAATGTACATTTAGATAATATTCCGAACTTCTATATTCTCAATCAATATCTCGACTTAAACTACAAAAATAATCTTTACAATATCATTTATAAAACATGGCTAAAAAATCAAACAAAATAGCTAATATAGACAAGTAATTAGTGTCATATTGTGCTTTGATAAATGTCATTGCATTACTCATGGTAGATAATCCACTGTGCTAAGAACAAGTTTTCTCTTAGATCATACAATGGTTCATATTTATATAATAAAGAATAATCCATTTGAGCTTAATCTTCCTAGTTTACCAATTACACGGACACACTAGGAATTTTTTCACAGTAATATAAAGAGAACCTTTAGTGCAAGAATTTTGAAGGAGCGCAACAGGTACAAAAATTGGTCCTTGTATTCTATTTGAAATAGTATTCTATTCTTGATAGTTATTTCAATATCTTTACATTATATTCACTAGATTTGTATATATGTATAGAACAAAATTGTATCTTGAATCACAATTATTTTTGTCTAGAAGAACCCTAAAACAAAAAACGTTGTTTGAGACCCCATAAATCTAAAGATGTAAAAACCATTGTTTCTACTCTTGCAATACCTAACATGCAATCGTTTCTTATTCTAGGCTCTTTTTCTATAGTTCCTTTGTCCAATTAACTATTTACAACATTCTTTGAAAAATCATATACTTTATGAGTCAATTGTTCATCATTTATTACATTCATGATCAAATTCAAACTAGATCAAACTATAATTGTTATTTGTGGATTGTCCAACAACATTGGCTTCCCACTGCTACTTTTTTTTATTGATTTTTTAGTACATCAAACATAGATTCAAGTTAGGATAAATTATAACAACACTTCAAGAATATAATCTTTGAACAACATGTAATATTGCACTAACAACAACAAGGACTCCTACTCTTAGACTGATTTCCATTATTTCCAACTCCACTGCAATGATGCATATTGACTATCACACCAATATTCTACATGTTTAAGATTATTTTAGACAAAAGATTCAATACATGTTTAATTGAAACAATATTGTAGCTCCAAATATTGTACAACATTGTACTTTGGGTGTCTAAAATTTATGGAACATAGCAAATAGAAAATAAATGTTTCTCTCATTGTAACAAACATTTGTTTAAAGCAAGGTTATGCTTTTTATTTGTAGCAAAGTTGAATTTTATTTTATTCTTCTCAAGTAACATTATACAAATGACATCATAAAAAATCAACATTGGTGTTTCATGTTCTTTGCATATTTGACCAAAAAAAACAACAAGAACAAGAAAAAAATTACTATTCACAAATACTGACTACAACCATGTCAAAAAGTTGATTTATTAGCTTGTACATAATCACAATAGATAGTTATACAAAATTATCCACCCTTGAAATAATTGATAACTTTTCTCATGTCTATCTTATCTATATTAAAATGTTCTTTGATATTTGAAAAAGGTCTTTGGGTGTTAAATCTTGTCTGCAATAAATCTTTTGATCACACACACACATATATTATAAATTATAAATTTTTTAGTTTTAATTTTAATTTTTAAATTTTTTTTTTTTAAAATTTAAATTTAAATTAATTAATTAATTTATTTTTATTTTCTGAAACAATGAACAATTATATTTTTATTTATTTTATCCCATCAATCTTCTTAGAATCATCAAATAATTGTATCAATCATCAATATTCAAATCATTTTTTAATGTCACTTCTTTCACAACATGATCTTTTCATACTTAAGCTTATTTGTTTAATATTTACTATGGTTATCATGAAATTCAAATCAAGAAAAACCATAATTTATTGTTGGAAATTTTCCAATACCATTAGATTATCATCGTTATTTTTTTTATTCCCTACACACTACAGACATCATAGATTTAAACAAAAGCAAATCATAATAGCAACTGAAAAACAAAAAAACTTTGAACAAAAAATAATATTGCAACAACTACAACAAAAAAGACTATTGTTGTTGGATCCATTGCCACTATCTTGATGCACAATGTTCTTATGCATATTGGCTAGTATGTTAAAAATGGACATAATAGTTGAAAATATTTTCTTTCCTCTTTTTAGAAATTGATTCAAAACCTAGTTCATGGACCTACTCTTCCCGTTGTGAATTTTCTGCACCACTGTAATTTGGATTTTACACATTTACACAATAAAGAAAATACCAGGTAGCTTATTATCTCACTATAACAAGCATTCTTTTGTAGCATAGAAATGCTTCTTTTTCTAACATACTGTTGATAGCGTTGGACTTTCCAACATTCAAAGGGGTCTCCTCGATATGTGATCCCAATTAGACCTCACACCATTTGGAATAGGAGCCTCATCTAGAATACTTCCTGGTTACCATTTTATTACAGGTTTCCCTTGGCTCTGGTTGTCATTAAGTGGGAGTAACACATATGTTCCTTCGAAAATCATGTGAGTGTGTCTGTTGAGTGTTTAGTTGTAGGTGTGTCGAGGTTCCTCTACTACGGAGGGGAAAATAAAGTGAGCCTCTAAGAGAGAGGTAATAGTACCACTCTAGCAGAGAAAGACACAAACAAGAAAGGTCCATTTAACATCCAGCGGAATAGTCCACAAATCTGTGATGCTAATTGCGACCATTATAGCACATTATCAATATGATAAGCACTAAAATAATCGAAATATTTCAAATACTTCAATAGAAAAACAAACATGAATCGTAAAAATTCACAGAACAGTCTTGCAAATATTTGTAATCCATTCATGAAGAACGTGCTGGCCATCAAGATTCATATGCTAAGTAAAAGTCCCAAGACACATGTATACAAAAAATACCACTAGCTCCAATAGTGGAGTGTTGGAGCCATTACTTGCTCCCCAAAATAACTAGTTTGTCTCTATAATGCCTTATGGGAGGAGCTAAGGTGAAAATTTCTTTGCTTGTACAATGAGGGTGTATATATAACCAATGGGGTGATCCTTCACCTCCCTTGTGACTTCTTGATTTCCCTCATAACTATTTGACTTCCCTTTGACTTTTCGACTTTACATGAATCTTCATATTCTGTACATGTTCTTTGGACTTCCACTTTACAATACATTTTCGAATAATAATTTACACAATCCAAAAAAATTACGTGGCATATGATGACTCATGACATGATACTAATGACATGGAAATGTCAAGCCATTATTTGTTGTTTCTTTCTATGTTTCTTTTTTAGAATGATTTTTTTCCACCTCCATATGGCTTAGAGATGAAGAGTCTTCAGTGTTATCAGGTCCTAATTTGTGGTCGCAAACTAGTGTTCCTTCACTTTCTACTGATTGATCAACTTGCATATTCAACCACAGAGTTATATTATAGAATTATATCCTTATCCATATCCTTCTCCATCATATTGGCATGGTATGATAGAGTACTTGCATTTGAAATTCACTCATGACAAGACGACATTATTCTGATAAACCCCAAGTCTAAGATGCTGCATGATAATCCATTGATTAAGCTGGAACTGGGTGGAAGGCTAAGAGAGAGGCTCAATGACTGCACAATTGCACAACTAAGGAAATCAAGGGTCAGATATGAAACTTGAGACTATGCAATTTGTAGTTTAGGCTGGATTGAGAAAGAAGATTACGTAGTTGGGGAGCTTAGGGAGCTAGGTTGAGGGATTGAGAATTGATTCTGCTTACTGCATAGTTATGGAAGGTAGAGGTGACCAAGATATTGTAAAATTTTGAATTTTAGGAGCTCAGGGATAAGGCCTAAGCCTTAAGAGTGCATAATGCATAGCTATGACTAGGCAAAAGAGAGATATTTTACAATTTTGGAGGTCAGAGGTTGAGCTTGAGCATTGCGATTGCAAAGTGCACAGTTCTAGAAGGCATGAAATACACATTGCGCAGTTCCAAGAGGCAGGGTTGCAACTTGAGGGCGTAGATTATGCAATGTGCAGTTCAGGAAGGCTGGATGAGGCTAGGTTTCCTGGTCGGGAATTTTTCCAAATTTGACTAAGTGTGAGATCCGTGAAATTGATGTGAACCATGAAAAAACTTAATTGTTACCACACACTTCAAATCCTTGACGACACAACATATATCATCGATAACACATGAAAAACATACTTCCCTTAGTGTGACAACTTTGCAACAAATTATAACAAGTGCGACACTAAAGATACACTTTGCGATGATAGTGACGACACTTGTGCGACAATGCTTGAAACTTTGGAAATGAGTGAGGCACATGTTCACATGGTAATACCAACTCATTTACACAAATATCACCCCTTGAAACCACCAGAACTAGCTTGTGTGCAACGTGTGACACTCCAGATGCCAAAAAATGACACTTATTATCTTGCAAATAGGACAAAAACACTAAGAGAAAACACATGAAATAAGTCTTAATGCTTCAGAAGAAAATATGCAACACGAAAGTAGGCTCTGAAATTTGGGCGTAGGCCAAAATTTTGAACGATGTTGTAGAAGCAACAACACTTGGTGAAACACTAGTGAAATTCCATATTCTCTGTCTAATTTGATTCTTTCTACATGGTCTAGTTCTTCGGGGAGTATTTATTCATTGTGTAGATCAATTTGGTTTCCCCACTTAACCCATGAATAAAAATGGTCCCCTATATCCTTTCTTGGTTGAACGCAAGCATAACATCAAGCATATCGCAATGTTTCGAATTAGGAAAGGGTAGTCTAGTTCATGAGCTTTAAATTTTTCAGAGTATAGTTTTTCATATATGGTGTTTCTCTGCTGCCATCAAGCCTAGACAGTACTCCAATGCAGTCAATACAGGAACATAAACATTTCTCCACTTCAAGTGACCCTGGATCATCAGGGGAATTTTGAGGTCTAAAATGGGCCTCATAAGAAAAATGTACAACAAAAATAAACTTTATAACAACCAATAGGATTCAAGATGATGATGTCATCCATAATGGATGATTCACCATTTTTGGAGTAAAAAAGTAAAAATATTAAAAAATAATAAAATAATAAAAACTACTTTTTCAACTCGTATTTTAAACTTATCTCCCAAAATTTTTACTCAAATTTCGAGCGGGAGTACTCGTTGGATGCGGAATTTAATTCCTCATCCAAGGAGTACCCATGTTGCATACTTTCGATGAACTCTTCTACACGAAAAATGAGAAATACATAAAAAAACGTGATTGTAATCACGTTTTTTTATGTATTTCTCATTTTTCGTGTAGTAGAACCCATCGAAAGTATGCAACATGGAGAACCACTCAGATGAAATTAGAATTCACATCAACGAGGGTTGCTCCATACAAAATTTGAGTAAAAATTTGGGAGATAAGTTGAAAATATGAATTGAAAAAGTAGTTTTTTCATTTTTCCCTCTAAAATTTGATGATGTCATCAAATCTTATTAGATTTTTTCCACTATTATTTTATAATTTCCTTAGGAGGCCCATTTTAGACCTCAAAATTCCCCTAATGAGTACCCAGATGGATTTTCTTGCTTCAGCTCTCTCTGCAGGGAGCCTTTCTCTTATTTCACCTTTATTTATATATTTAAATATGACTATGCATAGGAAATTACATTTCATGGGTGGAAGAGGGATCCCAAATTATTGAGAGCAGAAGAGTTTGTTCCTTGAGAGAAGCATATAAATACCTTTGATTTTGGTTTGCTAGTTTATATTTTTCCCCTTTTCCTCTTCTGCTTGATTAGATAAGCGTGAAAACATCGAAACATAAATAACTGAGTATGGCGTGAAGTTTCCTTAATAGACACATGTATCATGCTTCAACAAAAAACTTTCCTTATGGAAGGATTATATTTTTTGTCAGAACATAATTGACCAAAAGGTGTAACCCAAAACAAAGAAGGAGGACCGAAGGTTAGCCAAATGTTGTGATGTCACAAGAATCTTTTCAACTTAGCCACACACAAAGAAGGCCAAAAACATGTTCACACATGATGCTTATTTACATAAATGAAAACAAAATGAAAGAACAAGAAAAATAAATAAAAAATAAAACAAACTATGTACATAGGGTAGAGCACAACCCTAGATCATCATTGGAAATATTTTTTAAGTTATTTTCCATTAACATGATGAAAGTCAATCTTCCAGCCTAAATAATGAAGGAAATATGTGTATTGGGCAAGATTCTTGTGCATGGTGAATGATCCGATCAACGAGGATTGAAACATAGTATGTTTTCCTTAGCCTTCATGGGATTTGTACCACTTCAAGACTAGGTCACCCACAATGAATTAAATTTTCCCTATAGATGTCTTGTCTAACCACCTCTTGATACAACCCTGTTCAAGAGAAAATTTATCTTTATATTTCTCTCTTTCTGCTTGTAGCTTGCAGAGGGTGTTTATCCTACTATGAACCAATGAGCATGAATTGCCCTAGGATTCTTGTGAAAGTTGAAGGGAAGGAAAATAGATGTTTGGGGGTAGGATGGCTTCTTATTCATACACCATGAATTAAGGAGATGTATTTAGAGAAGGTTTAGGCATGACTCAATTAGCCCCTAAGGAATTCACCAAAGTGGAATTCCCGTTCCTCTGTTCAAATAAAACATTCTTTTTTATGATCCAAATACGATTCGTATTGGTAGACCCAACAATACCATTTCCCTGCGGATAGAAATTAGCAGAATGTTTCAATAAAATACCAGTTTCCAATGCAAAATCATATAATATTAACGACGAAAATTATGGTGCATTGTAAAAAACTGGAGATGATAGGAACGAAAAACTGGAGATGATATTCTGCATGAGGAAGTTAATGACTTCTTGATCGTTCACTTGTTTGAGTGGAACCGAATCTGCTACCGTGTGAAGAAATCCATGACTGTGAGAATACAACGGTGTTGTTTCGATGAGTGCAGAAAAATTCCACCAATGAAATCTAGGCCCCATTGTTGGAATGGTTCCTCCATGGTGATAGGCTGTGACAAGGCAGCTGATTTATTTCCTCGGTCGACACACTTTTGACAGAATGGTCAGTTGCGGGCATATGCATGAGTATATTTAAATAATGCGGGCCAATAAAAACTAGACCACATGACTTTATGCATTTTAGTGTCACCCTCAAAGTGCCCCTCGACTGGTCTGTCGTGGAGGTCATGTAAAACTTTCTCTAAATCATGTGTCTCCAAGCATCTGAGCAATAATCCATTATGGTGTTTTCTGAAAATCACCCCTTGCACTAACTAGTAAGATAATTCTTCCCACCTAACTGCCCTCTTCTTTCACACGGATAAGTGAGAGGGAAAATTTCCATGCTTGATATACTAACGCACATCTGCATACAAAGAGTTTGAGATATTATTGGGGGTGGCTCGCTCAACATTGTACATCTCGATTTCTTGCTCCCACCCTGATGAATCATATTTTATTGCATTCACTGCTTCTTATGCTACCTAACATATACCATGTCCCTTAATAGTGTGAATTGGATTAAATTCTAGATCATACTCTTGTAAACCAAGCATCCATTTCACTCTTCTCTCACCCAAATCTTCTTGGAAAAAAATGATCTGACCGTTGGGTGCGAAACAAAGATAATACAATAATTTTTCAAAATATAGGGTTAGAAGTGCTTCAAATTCTTATAGCTTGCATACCTTATTTATCGATGGTGGGATAATTAAGTTTAGGTCCTTTCAGGTTAACACTCATGAAAGATATTGGCCACTCATTATTCTGATCATATTTATTTGTAAGGACGATGACAAGGGAAGTACCAGAAGCAAAGGTGTAGAGTAGAAAATCCTTGTTGAAATATAGGCTAAAAATTATTGGTGCTTCTGCGATTGCTTGCTTAATATGGGAGAATGCATCTTTTCCCCTTTTTTCCCACTTGTAAATTGCATCCTTGCGCACCATCTCCTTCATAAGTTTCACAATTCGAGCCTAATCGTAGATGAACTTGTGGACAAAGTCGATCTTCCCCAGGAAGGACCTCATGGATTTCTTGTTTACTGGGAAGGGAATATGCATAATATCCCCGAATCTTTCAGGGTCTACTTTAATCCCACTCTTCGCTATAATATGACTCAAGGGGTTTCCCTCAAACACTACAAAAATTCTCTTCTTGGGTTTAAGAGATATCCCATATTTCCGACATTACTCAAAGCTTTGATTTAAGTGGCATAGGTGGTCAGATGTTTTCTTCAAAAAATCCATGACATCGTCAAGATACACCACCACATCCTGACCAATCAGACCACGAAACATAATTTCCATTGCACGTTGAAAGGTTTCACCAATAGTAGTTAACACAAAAGGAATTATTTTGAGTGCGAACGTGCGCCAGTTCATCTAGAAATTAGTTTTGAGTCTGTCAGACTCTAAGACCAGAACTTGGTTGTAGCCAGAATATCCGTTAAGTAAAGAAAAATTTTCTTACCTAGATACTGTATGTAATATGTGTTCCATTTATGACACATGGTAATTGTAATTTTCTTAGGTGCAGTTGAAATTTCAGAAATCCACACACAAGCATATTTCCCTGAACTTCTTCCTTACTGGGACCAGATTTGACACCCACATTGAATGTCACACTTTGTAAATGATTTAAGCATCCAAAAAATTCTTAAAATCCTTTTGAATTAGGGGCTCAAGCATCAGATGCACCTTCCACAACTTCTGATAAAAATGCTTGACCCTTACCTTAATTGTGATAACATGCTGGATTATTCGTGTGTCATAATTATTGAGCTCATCATATGCCCACTTGAATACATCTCGGTACTGATTGAATAAGCAGATAAAGGCTTTCCACTCTTGTGGTGTGCAACAAGTAGCGATATTAACAAACTTCAAATATGTCTTTGTTCCAAGATTGATCTGCTCATGCAACGATGTTGAAGTATGGGTTTTGGAATTGACTGGCTTTTTAAAGAGATTTTACAAGTCATACATCTGATAGCACACACTTTAACATGGGGTTTTATTTTCTTTCCCAAGCTTCATCTTGTAATTCTTTGTCATGCTCATCTTCTTCAACGGTTGCATATTTGAATGCATCAACATTTTCCATGAAATGCAATATCTTCTAGTAATCATTAAAAATGCGTAAATTAGTGATATTATCAGGGAAAGATGGTTTATAAATAATTTCAATAGAAAAACCATCCCTAAGCAGTGAAAACGTAGCAGCAACATTTTCTAATGCATCTGCGGTTGCGTTATGCATTTTAGGAACACATACAATATTAAAATCTTGGAATTGAGAATAAAAATTCCATCTGTTGATAACTTCTCAAATTAGATGACACACATTGTATATAATTTCATACCTGCCATATGACAATATCAGAGTCACTTACTGCTTTAAGAACCCCAAATTTGAGGTCAATGGCCTTCTCCAATCCTAGGATGAGTGATTCATATTCTATAGTGTTGCTAGTGCACTGAAATTCCAAGCAGCTAAAGATCAAGTGTTTTCTTTGTTGCGGGTATACGAAAACATAACTAGCTCCAGATCCCTCCCATGTCTTGGAACCCTCAAAATAGAAAGTCTGAACATCAAATATATAAGAAATATGCCCCACTAGTACTAATAATATCCATTGTATATAGGTCATTTTCATTAGTTTTACTAGGAAGGATTTCCAACTGTGTCTGGTGGGACTAGGTAAGGTTGAGAAAGGTAGCACCGTAGGTTAGTCTCTAAGGAGAGATTACCAAAGATCATATCTACGAAAGAAACTAGTTCATTATTTTCCTTGAAGGGTGTGACAGTGTGCTTCATGTAAGGTTATGAGTCTACCCAGATTTGGTTATTTATGCCCTTATGTAGAAGCCATAAATGTGACCAGTAGGTAGAAAAATACCCCTGTAATTTTTTGGACTAGTCTCTACTCAACAATACACCATAAGATTCTTGGATGTCCACAATTACTATGTTTATGCACTCATGAACTCGGTGACCAAATGATAGGAAAATAAGCACATTCCTGAGTTCAACGATAGCTCAAACAAGAGTCATGTCCATCTAAATAATCTATGCATATCTCTTATTGCATTTAGCATTGATTTTTTAGCTACAGATAAGGGAATTACATTTAAAAATGCACCAGAATCGACTAAGAAATTGTGTAGATTGTAATTGGAAATTTCAAATGTCAATAAAAAGATAGGGTAGAGTGTGTTTTCTTATAATGTTAATGCATTAAGAATATATTCCATGGGACCAGAAGACTTACCAGATACCTTCTACGAGGAAGCATTATCAGTTGAGGAGGATTGATCAAGAGCACGAACGAGAGGTTCCTGATGGCTTGCGGTCCTTGTAAGTTAAAATATTGAAATATTAGCATGAGATTTATTCATGTCTTCAACTATATTAACTAAGCACGACAGGCATCGCAGAAATGTCTGGAGAAGTGACTTTATATAATAATTTCGGAATGGTAGACTTGATTTTAGCATTGACAAATTTTTTTTTCATTGTAGCAACATTTCTAGAATTATTCTGAGTGTTTTGAGCTGAATTGACATACGGTGTGATCTTCCTTAACAAGTTTTCTTTCAATTTCTGCCTAGTCAGCTCTTATTCAGAAACTAACCCTTGGATTCTCAACCTATATAAACTATTCTACTTCTGAGTTGGGATCTCACTCTATGGAATTTCTTTGGCATTTTTCTTTTCAACTTTGAATACACAACTAAAAGCATTCGTGATGTAGGGGCATTAGATTCTAGCCAGCAATGTGAAATCTTGTTCGCATGTTGTGGCTAGTTGAGTTAAAATTCATTCACTGATGGGTGAAAGTCAATGTTTAATGAGAGGATTGAATTCCTCAAACAAATTAATATTATTATCTTCTGTAACAAATTAGGAGAATATTTACATATAAGTAGTTTTAATAGATGCTAAATTGTTGAGCATATCTAGCAGTAGTTGATAGATTCTAAAAGGATATTGAGCAATTAAGATTTTCTCTCAATTTAGGAAATTCGATCCTAATTGAGGAGGTCTCTGTTTTGTAATAAAACTATAAATTGTAAACTCTGTATCTGAGAAGTTCGAAGTTGGCCGAAAGGAATTATTGTGAGGATTGGAATTAATAAAGATTGCAAAGTTCTGAATTATTGTTTCATACCGACAATCCCCGGAGGTTTTTATCTTCGAAATTTTATTGGTTTTGATATTTCTGTATAAGAGATTGAGGTTAATCAAACTTCTGTGGTCACTCTTTAAAAGAAATGAGTTTGATTCCTTTCAGAATTGTTGATTTATATGGTTCAGTCTTGAATTAATTGCAACACAGTCTCTGTATGAATTCTTGTGTTTACAAATTGTTTATTATCCCAAGTCATATATGTTTGAGTAATACGCTCTTATTTGTCAGATATTAATTCTGATATTGATAAGAGTTTGTATAAAAGTTATTGGGGTTAGATTTGCAAGAATCGATACCGATTCTGGTCTTAAAATTGCCAAACAAAGAATTGATGATGTATGAAGGATGCAGTGAGTTAAATCTCTGAATTGTGAAAGTGTATTGAAACATCTGTTTGCTAGAATGATACTATTGAATCACAATATTAACACAGAGAAATAAAATTTTTCTTTTAAGGGCGATATTCAGAGTTAACACAATTAAATATCAGTTTTGAAGAAGTGGCTTTGAATCATGGAAGCCTATAGCGTTTTGAAATAATGCGATTAGTGTTGTGATAGATATGAAGGTTAACGCTGTTGGTTGAATTTATGCAGTGAAGTAAGTTCGATTTCAACATAAATTGAGATCGATTCCAAGCCTTGATGCAGAGGAAACCATGCTAGAGTGGAGCGATGAATTTTTGGGTTGAATTAAACTCAAATTCTGTTGAAAACCAACGTTCAAAGCAATCAGAAACTTGAAGTTTTGAAAAGCAGTTTTGAATGGTAAACCACCAGTATTGCGTGCTTCTGGAGCTAAGGAGCATTTTTGTAAAAACTCACGCGATCCAATTGTTTGCAAACACGTCATAAGTCCAAAACTGCTCATATCACATAGCTTTGGAATGTTAAATCTCTGTGATGAAAGCAACTCAATATGCATTTGATCCGTTCGATCTGGAAGGCAGAAGATCCAAGGTTGATTGCTAGTCAAACTGCATGATTTTTAATATCAGGTATGGCCTATTATTTTGGCGTTGGCAAATGTTTTATTAAACATATAAGAGTTGAATATGAATGCGCGGGGTCCATATGAACGTAACACAAAACTCTGCCTTAGAGTTAAAATGTGCTAACGTTAAAAGCTCAAGATAATAATAATATTTCAAAGGAATTGAAATATTGTTATTTTAATACTATGGTGAAAGTTCAATCATTTATTCATTTGCCAAAGTGTCAAGCTTTTAAAGTATTTTGAGTTTTTCTTTGATGGGAGGAGCTAATATGGTATAAATGATTTTTTTAAAAGTTATTATAATTTCATTAATCAAATTTTCAAAATTTGATGAATGAAAATGAGAGCGAAGAATTGAATCCTACTCCTCCGGAGTTAGAAACCATTGTGAGTAAATTTGAAAGGCTCTCTGTTGAACCCTTGGTTAAACTGAGAGGGGAGGGGGGGTGAATCAGTTTAACACATGCATAATCTTTTAAAGTTTTTATTAAAACTTATATACACCTTCATTTCATGTCCAACTTAATACATGAGGACTCTTAGAGTGTGAGCAGCAAGTATTAATATAATATAACAACAGACTTAATATGAGAGCAGCAGGCATTAAGTAGATGATATAAATAAGATCAATACATAAACATCATGCACAGAGACACCAGATATAAGTGGAAACCCGTAAAGGGAGAAAACCACATCTTATTATTGTTGTGATGCAAAGGCAAGATCCAACTCCTTCTCACCACTGTTTTTCTGCAGGCACCAACCTACAGGAGGCTCCTACCTCAATTTTGCAAGCTACAACTTGCAAGGAAGCACCAAATCCCTTCAATTTTCTGCAGGCACCAACCTACAGGAGGCTCCACCCTGAGTCAGCTACAACTGACAGCTATCAAGCTTCAACTTGATATGGAAGCTCCAACTTCCTCAATTTATCAAACTGAATGTTTGCTGATTTACCTCAGATATCAGCTCAGTGCTGTAGCTTCTCTTTCTGCTCTTCTTTTCTTAATCTTCTCTGCCTTACACTTCTATAATCTGCCTTCTATATATTTGTTCTCTCTAACCTCTCTTTTGCATATCAAGATGATATTATTTATAAGGATTTTCTTGTGACTGTTAGCATTCCTCAATGAATTTGGAATGGACAGCCATACCTCTTCGCTTTTTGCCTTTTCATTTCTTTCACTCGCTCATTCAGAAAATATAACGACATGCATTAATTTCAATATTATAGTGGGAGCTTTGTTTTCCTCCGGAGACTTGCCAATGCATCACAAACAATATAAACCAATTAAAATATTACATTTAATTATAATGAGAGCTCCAGCTCACTCATACAATATTTTGGATCGCTGCGCATTTGTCTTTTGTTTGACTGTGTTTGTCCCTTTCTCTCCTCTATGTGCCTTTCTATTTATGGCTGCTACGTAACTCCTGTATTTATGAACTGCATTTTTTATTTTTATATCAGCGCTATATATATATATATATATATATATATATGAAACTGCTGACTGTAATTCTGGGAAAATTCCAACCCTTTACGCACAGCAAGTGTCTTGTTGATGTGGGAGTTCCGCAAGCGGAACATACATACATCATAATTGTTTTATGTTCAGAATCACCGTCCACCTTGGGCCGAGGCCCGTGGGTCCACAGCCCACGCGGCATAATTTAATACAACCGCAAACACAACTTCAGCTCTTGGCTTAATTATAAGATGTTTTAATCATATAATCTGCCCTTTTAATACAACTTAACACACTCTCGGCGTAATAGAAAAAAAAACTGTTTAATACATAAAATGCCCTTTCGGGCCCACCATCCGATTGCGATTGATTGCAATCACAACTCGAATACTCCCGATGCGATTGCCGTATTATCTGTCCGATGCGATTGACCACTCCTGCTCTGATTGTGATTGATCACTCCTGCTCCGATTGCGATTGATCACAATCGCAACTCGAATACTCCGATGCGATTGACCACTCCTGCTCTGATTGCGATTGATCACTGTTCACTTCGTTTTGCTGATGCGATTAGGCTGGAATTAAAACTTATAAAAAACATAACTTATAGACCCATCGGGTCCGGGCTTTCAATCGCAATCGCAAGTCTTTTAATATATGTTCCGACGATCTGTTTCTTTTCGATGCGATTGACCACTGTTCACTGCTCTTTGCCGATGCGATTGGAACTCAAATACTTATTAATCATAGTTTATAAGCCAATCAGGTCCGGGCTTCAATCGCAATCGAAATTATTTTAATATATGTTCCGACGGTCTATTTCTTTCCGATGTGATTGACCACTGTTCACTGCTCTTTGCCGATGCGATTGGAACTGGACTTCAAACACTTGTTAAACATGATTTATAGACCCATTGGGTCTGGAGCTTAATCGAAATCGCAATTCTTTGGTTGCATGTTCCGCTGCCCTTATAATCTCCGATGCGATTGGGAAGGGTCCCACCTTATATTACTACATTTCTTTGGATCTCGTGCTACATATGGCTATACATATATATATATATATATATATATATATATATATATATATATATATATATATATATATATGTTTTCGTCGCTGAATATAAGCGAAATACTTTTATACATTTTGGGTATCGATTCCCAGAATGAAATTTATATTAACTATACATTGTTACCTGGGCTTGATTATAATTCCGGAACATTATTTATATTATATAACAAAATGCAGGTAAAGATTCAGGTGTATACATATATTCTCGGTGATCTAAGATTCTCGAATTTAGTTCTATATATATATATATATATATATATATATATATATATATATATATATATATATATATATATATATGTATATATTCACCAGGTGGGAACAACGATTCTCGGAATAATAGCCGTTTCTCTGCAATAATAGCTGTGTCTCTGCCTCTGCCTTTACTGATGTGATAACGGTTCTGCCTCTGCTTCTGATAACGGTTCTGCCTCTATTATATTCGCTTCCTCTGCCTCTGCATGTCTCCTTTCTTCCTTCATTTGCTTCTTTGCTGCCTCCATTGCCATGATAACAACTCTGCCTCTGTATTCGCTGCTTCCTTTGCCTGTCTCTCTCTTTGCTGCTTCCTTTGCCTGTCTCTCTCTTTGCTGCCTCCTTTGCCATCAATGACAACATTTCCAACAGTCTCCCCCTTTGGCATTGATGGCAATACACTTTCTCTGTGGTAATACATTTTCTCTGTTTTCCTGCTCTTCCTCCTGTTGCTTGCTCTTCCTCCCCCTTTGACATCAATGGCAAGGGGTTCGAATTCTTAGTGTAGCTTCTATTATTTGATCCTGTGATTTTATCCTTGTCCAATATTTCGTGCATTTTCTCTCTTTGGAATTTTCTGATTTTGTACGCTACTGCTTTAACTGTTGGATTAGATTTACTATTCTTTCGTGTTCGGTTCACGTTGGTTTCACCATTATTCTTGTGCACCACTGCCCCTTTTGCCTTTTTATTGACTCTTTTATGCTGACTGTATTATTGCCATAATCCCTTTGATCCTGAGGACCTGTTTTCATGCTTCCCTTGTTGGCCGATCTCCCCCTGGAATGATATGTCCGTTTCTGTTCTCACCCTGAAACTGTGCTTTCTCTTTATATCATAGAGTAGCATCTACAGATACTACCCCTAGTCTATCTCTCAAATATTCAAATGGTTTTCTAGCAAGAGGTTTGGTAAATATATCTGCTGTTTGTTCTTTTGTCGGCACATACTCCAGCTTTACTATCTTTTGAACCACTTGTTCTCGGAGAAAATCATACTTGATTGGGATATACTTAGTTTTTGAGTGAAGCACAGGATTTTTTGATATACTTATAGCACTTGTATTATCACATTTGATTGAGATAGGTTCATTAATGCTTACCTTCATGTCTTGAAGAGTCTGCTTCATCCACATGACTTGTGTACAACATGCTGCTGCTGCTATATATTCTTCTTTAGCTGTAGACATGGAGATAGATGTTTGTTTCTTGCTTAACCATGCCACCAGTATTTCTCCTAGATAGAATGCACCTCCACTTGTACTCTTCCTGTCATCCACACAGCTGGCCCAATCTGCATCTGTGTATGCTGTCAAAGTGAAGTTTTTGCTTTTAGGATACCAAAGCCCATACACTGCTGTTCCTTGTAGATATCTGAATATTCTTTTTACTGCCAGAAGATGATTTTGTTTAGGTGCTGCTTGATATCTAGCCACTAGTCCTACTGCTAGCATGATGTCTGGTCTTGATGCAGTCAGATACAATAGACTTCTATCATGGATCTGTAGAGTTTTTGATCTATATCAGCAGACCCATCATTCGCACACAGTTTACATCCCGTGGTCATAGGAGTTGACACAGGTTTGCAGTCCTCCATTTTGAACTTTTTCAACATTTCTTTTAAGTACTTTTCCTGTGAGATGAATGTGACTGTGCTCTTTTGCTGAATTTGAAGTCCTAAGTAGAAACTGAGCTCTCCAATCATGGACATTTCAAACTCTGATTTCATCTCTTCTACAAATCCTTTTGCTAGTTCATCTCTGTTGCTTCCAAACATAATGTCATCAACATATACAGAGCAATCGAGTTCACTGTGGGCTTTTATATATGAATTCTTGTCTACTCCACCTCTCTTAAAGCCTTGTTTTTGCAAATATTTATCCGGTGTGAGTACCAAGCACGAGGCACATGTTGTCCACTTATAGGACATTATTCGGTATGCACACAATATTCTTTGTCTTGTCTAAGTACAAGCCCTTGGTTGTTCCATGGTGGACTTCTTCTTCTAAGTCTCCATTCAATCATGATTTTACATCCATTTGATATACCTTGAAATTCTGGTAGCATGCAAATGCCAGGAACATTCTGATAGCTTCCATTTTGGCTACAGGGGAAAATGTTTCATCGTAATCAAGTCCTTCGACTTGTGAATATCCTTTGCAGACCAGTCTGGCTTTATTCCTGATTACTTGTCCTTGCTCATTCATTTTGTTTTTGAATACCCATTTTGAACCAATGATATTTTTCTCAATTGGTATAGGAACTAGTTCCCAGGTATTGTTCTTTTCAATTTGGTCCAATTCTTCATTCATTGCTTTTACCCAAGACCTGTCCTTGCAGGCTTCTTCAAATTTCTTTGGCTCTATTTATGACAGCATCGCTATGTATACCTCTTCAGTTTGTTATGTTAGCTGCCTTTTTGTTTGGACCCCTACTCTCTTGTATCCAATGATCTGATGTTCAGGGTGGTTCTTCTGAGTATATATTGAGGGAGCTTTAGAACTCAGCTCTGTATCTTTTGTTGTCTTGCTTGTTTCCTCATCATTTTGGATTTCTTCTTCATGGTTGTCTGATGGACTGCATCAGTCTGTATTTCGTGTATTGTTTGGAAGTTTTTCATCAAATCTCACATCAATACTTTCTACTATTTTCCGAATAGTCTTGTTGTAGCACCTGTACCCTTTACTTTTGGAAGAATATCCTAGAAATATCCCTTCATTTGCTCTTGCATAAAATTTTCCAAGATTTTCATCATTATTCTTTATGTAACATTTGCTTCCAAAGATTCTGAAATGTTTGATTGAAGCTGGCTTTCCATGCCACAGTTCATAGGGAGTCTTGTCACTACTTGGCCTTAAGTGAGCTTTATTAAGGATATGTACTGCTGTGTGCACTGCTTCTGCCCAGAAGGTTTGAGCAATATTCTTCTCTTGCATCATGGCTCTGGAAATTTGTTGAACAGATCTGTTTTGCCTTTCTACTACTCCATTCTGCTGAGGTGTCCCTGCAATAGTAAATTGTTGTTTTATGCCATGTTCATTGCATAGGTCTGCAAAGTCATAATCAGTGAATTCACCTCCTCTGTCTGATCTGATGCATTTCAACTTGCATCCTATCTGATTTTCTGCTAATGCTTTGAATATTTTGAATTTGTCCAGAGCTTCCGACTTATTCTTGAGAAAAGCAACCCATGTCATTCTGGAGAAATCATCTATTATCAGCATGAAGTAGGATTCTCCACTTGGTGTCTTAGTTCTAGCAGGTCCACACAGATCCATGTGCACAAGCTGGAGAGGTATTCTTGTTGATAACTCATCTTTGGCCTTAAATGACGTATGGGTCTGTTTACCCAATTGACAAGATTTGCATATGGTATTAGAAGGCCTTTTTATTTCTGGCATGTCTCTGACTGCTTTCTTTTTGCTCAGTCTGATTATATGATCGAAGCTGAGATGTCCCAATATCCTATGCCATAACCATGACTCCTCAAGTTTGCTAAGATGGCATGCTTCATCTTCCTCTTTCACAATGTAAACATTTCTCTCTGTTCGAACACCTTTGAGCAGAGTCTTACCTGTGGTGCTTGATCTGACTTCACAATCTTGTGCTCTAAAAGGAACTTCACAGCCTTTGTCACACATCTGACTGACACTTAGTAAATTTGCTTTTAGCCCATCTACAAATAGTACATCTTGGGCCTTTCCTCTGCCATTGTCTATGCTGACTAAGCCTTTTCCCTTGATCTTACATGATTTATCATTGCCAAAAGTAACATTGCCAGATTTATTTTCATCAAGAGTTATAAACTTGCTTTTGTCTCCTGTCATGTGTTTAGATCAGCCACTGTCCAAATACCATTGGCTTTTCAGATCTTGAGCAGTTAGAGCCAAGTCACATTTATTCACCTTCTTTATCCACTGGAGGCACCCTTTTGTTTGGTATCTTTTGTGAGGAGATGAACTATATCTTCTTAGAGGACATTTGGAAGGTATATGTCCAACTTGATTGCATACACAACATTTGATCATAATTTTTATAGAATTATGAGTATGAACAGAATTTCTTTGATTCATAAATCTCCTTGAGGTGTGAAACATCAATCTTTGTCCATACTTTCTACACTCAATGATTTTATGACCAAATTCCTTACAATAAAAGAAGTAACCATAGAAGCTATTTGCATACCTGATGTAAGGTTGTCTCTTCCATTTGTTTGCTTGATGCAGTCGCTTCAATGTTTGCATCTTTTGTTGGTTTTAATTACTCCTCCTTGTATGACAATATGCAGCAATGTGTCCCAGCTTGTGGCAAGCATAACAGGTGGCATTCTTCATAGTATGGAAGAATCTCCTTTGATGGTTTCCAAATTTTACATACTCAGGGGTCTTAGTATTTATTACATTCTTTGCTACTAGTGGTTTTTTCTCTTCCTTATTACAGATTTCTTCTTTTGAAGGAATTGTTTGAGCTGCTTCATCATTCTTCTTTGCTTTTACAAAAATAATCTCTTTGTCAACCTTTTCTTTTCCTTTACTTGATTCTCCTTCATAGCCTATTCCAGTCTTTATCATAGGGGATCTTTGAGCAACCAAAATTTCATTCAACTTACTAGAGCTTGTTGTTTGGGAAGAGTTTATAACCACTTTCCTTTGAGCATTTTCTAATTTCTTTCTGAGACATACTACTTCTTCTTCCAACTTTTCTTGTTCTTGAGTTTTTTCTTTGATTTGCTTAAGTAACATGTCCTCTATCTTCTTGGCTTCTTCAAGCTTTATCTTTAGCTTCTTAAGGACTTTTGAATTCTGTTCTTCTTGCACATACTTGAGGAGAATGTCCTTTTGTTTTCTGCATTTCAGCTTGAGTCTATCAATCTCTTCTAGAGCACTTCTTAGCTCCCCCTCAAGGTCGACTTCACCTTCTTCTTCTTCATATTCTAGCAGGAGACCTTCAAGTTCTTCAATGGCCATCAATAAGAATTCAGAGGTTCCTCCTTCATTTGAGGATTCATCTGAATCTTCAGATGTACTGCTGTCTTGTTGAGCATAGAAGGATTTTCTGCTGAACTTCTTTCCTTTCTGCCAGTTCTTTGATTTATTTTTCTCTGCGACTCCACATTTTAATTCTTTTACTTTCTTGTGGTACCATGTATGTCTCCCCACTCTTCCTGATTCAAAGCATTTAAAAGGGAGTTTACCTTTGTATCTACCTGAGCCTCTATCCAATTTCTTGACAAATTTAGCCTCTTCTTCATCAGAGTAGGAGCATATGTCTTCCTTTTCTTCTTTCTTCTTTTTTGTTTTGAATGTTGCCTCCCTTGTACTTGGCTTCTTCTGTGGGAGCCTCATCTCATATGCTGTAAGATTTCCTAGTAGTTGGTTCATGGTCAAGGTCTCCCAATCAGCTGTTTCTTCTATTGCAAACACCTTTTGGATTAAACCTAGATGGAAGATATCTTAGAATCTTTGCACAATTATACTTTCTGGCATTTTTTCTCCAAGAGCTTTCATATTGTTAATAATTTTTGCAGCTTTTAGAAAGAAACTGGCAATGTCTTCATCATCATTCATTTAAGTTCTCAAACTGGGCTCTATAGACTTGAAGTTTGGCAGTCTCTACTTTCTTGTCTCCCTCATGTATGTTCTCAACAGTATCCCATATATCTTTGGCAGTGTCTTTGTGCATTACTTTAATAAACTCTGCTAAACATAATCCATTCAAGATGGCATTCATGGCTTTTGCATTAGCCAAAAAATATTGTTTTGTTTCTTTTTCTGTGTCAGTTGCCTTTGGGGCATATCCTAATTCCACTGCAGCCCAGACTTATATTCCTAGAGACATTATGTATGTCCTCATTCTGATTTTCCAGAAAGCATAATTTTCACCAGTGAGCATCCTTCTTTACTAGCCATCTTGGGAACCTAGGATCTCCTTTCAGCTGTTAGACTGGTACAAGGAACCGGCTCTGATACCAATTGTTGAACCCTTGGTTAAATTGAGAGGGGGGGGGGGGCCTCGAGTTTGTACATGTATAATCTTTTAAACTTTTTATTAAACCTTATATACACCTTCATTTCATGTCCAACTTAATATGTGAGGACTCTTAGAGTGTGAGCAACAAGTATTAATATAATATAACAACACACTTAATATGAGAGCAGCAGGCATTAAGAAGATGATATAAATCAGATCAACACATAAACATCATGCACAAAGACACTAGATATAAGTGGAAACCCATAAAGGGAGAAAACCACATCTTATTATTGTTGTGATGCAAAGGCAAGCTCCAACTCCTTCTCACCACTTTTTTTCTGCAGGAACCAACCTACAGGAGGCTCCTACCTCAATTCTGCAAGCTACAACTTGCAAGGAAGCACCAACTCCCTTCAATTTTCTGCAGGCACCAACCTACAGGAGGCTCCACCCTCAGTCAGCTACAACTGACAGCTATCAAGCTGCAACTTGATAGGGAAGCTCCAACTTCCTTAATTTATCAAACTGAATGTTCGCTGATTTACCTCAGATATCAGCTCTGTTCTGTAGCTTCTCTTTCTGCTCTTCTTTTCTTAATATTCTCTACCTTACACTTCTATACTCTGCCTTCTCTATATTTTTTCTCTCTAACCTCTCTTTTGCATATCAAGATGATATTATTTATAAGGATTTTCTTGTGACTGTTAGCATTCCTCAATGAATTTGGAATGGACAGCCATACCTCTTCGCTTTCTACCTTTTCATTTCTTTCACTCGCTCATTCAGAAAATATAAGGACATGCATTAATTTCAATATTACAGTGGGAGCTTTGTTTTCCTCCGGAGACTTGCCAATGCATCAAAAACAATATAAACCAATTAAAATATTACATTTAATTACAATGAGAGCTCCATCTCACTTATACAGCCTTTTGGATCGCTGTGCATTTGTCTTTTGTTTGACTGTGTTTGTCCCTTTCTCTCCTCTGTGTGCCTTTTTGTTTATGGCTGCTGCGTAACTCCTGTATTTATGAACTGCATTTTTTATTTTTATATCAGCGCTATATATATATATATATATATATATATATATGAAACTGCTGACTGTAATTCTGGGAAAATTCCAACCCTTTACGCACAACAAGTGTCTTGTTGATGTGGGAGTTCCGCAAGCGGAACATACATACATCACAATTGTTTTATGTTCAGAATCGCCGTCCACCTTGGGCCGAGGCCCATGGGTCCACAGCCCACGCGACATAATTTAATACAACCACAAACACAACTTCAGCTCTTGGCTTAATTATAAGATGTTTTAATCATATAATCTGCCCTTTTAATACAAATTAACACACTCTCGGCGTAATAGAAAAAAAAAACTGTTTAATACATAAAATGCCCTTTCGGGCCCACCATCCGATTGCGATTGATCGCAATCGCAACTCGAATACTCCCGATGCGATTGTTGTATTATCTGTCCGATGCGATTGACTACTCCTGCTACGATTGCGATTGATCACTCCTGCTCCGATTGCGATTGATCACTCCTGCTCCGATTGCGATTGATCGCAATCGCAACTCGAATACTTTGATGTGATTGACCACTCCTGCTCCGATTGCGATTGATCACTGTTCACTGCGTTTTTCCGATGCGATTAGGCTGGAATTCAAACTTATAAAAAACATAACTTATAGACCCATCGGGTCCGGGCTTTCAATCGCAATCGCAAGTCTTTTGATATATGTTCCGACGGTCTGTTTCTTTTCGATGAGATTGACCACTGTTCACTGCTCTTTGCCAATGTGATTGGAACTCAAATACTTATTAATCATAGTTTATAAGCCCATCAGGTCCGAGCTTCAATTTCAATCGCAAGTCTTTTAATATATGTTCCGACGGTCTGTTTCTTTCCGTTGCGATTGACCACTGTTCACTGCTCTTTGCCGATGCGATTGGAACTGGACTTCAAACACTTGTTAAACATGATTTATAGACCCATCGGGTCCGGAGCTTAATCACAATCGCAATTCTTTGGTTGCATGTTCCGCTGCCCTTATAATTTCCGATGCGATTGGGAAGGGTCCCACCTTATATTACTACATTTCTTTGGATCTCGTGCTGCATATGGCTATACATATATATATATATATATATATATATATATATATATATATATATGTTTTGGTCCTTTGAATATAAAGCAAAATACTTTTCCGCTGGAGTATACGATTCCTGGAATGAAATTTATATTAACTATGCATTACATTGCCGCTTGGGTTATGATTCCCGGAATTATATTTATGTTATGTGTAACGCCCGGCTGGGTAAAGATTCTCGGAATTGTATACATATATTCTCCGGCTGAGGTAGCGATCCTCAGAATTTAGTTATATATATATATTCACCAGGTGGGAACAACGATTCTCGGAATAATAGTTGTTTCTCTGCAATAATAGCCATGTCTCTGCCTCTATTGCTTCTGTCGCTCTTCCTTTGCCTTTACTGATGTGATAACGGTTCTGCCTCTGCTTCTGATAACGGTTCTGCCTATATTATATTCGCTTCCTCTGCCTCTTTTTGTCTCCTTTCTTCCTTCATTTGCTTCTTTGATGCCTCCATTGCCATGATAACAGCTCTGCCTCTGTATTCACTGCTTCCTTTTCCTGTCTCTCTCTTTGCTGCTTCCTTTTCCTGTCTCTCTCTTTGCTGCCTCCTTTTCCATTAATGACAACATTTCCAACACTCTCCTTAACACCAACACCATCACCGCCATCATTAGTGGTATCAGAGCCGACTTCAAAACATTTACCAGAGATTGGGCAGACTTCCGAGAGTCAAAAGAAGAAATCCAGCATGGCTGTCCGAATTGGTAGAGGTGTTGCTGGTAGAAGAAGAGGTAGGCCAGTTGCTAATGTAGAGGTACTGGAGACTATGCAGCAGATCCAAGCCAGATTGGAAGCAATTGAAGTAGGACAACCAAGGGATCCTGAAGATGTCAGTGAACCTAAAGCTGGAGAAGAAGAAGGAGGAAATGTAGAGCTTACTTTTGAGATGAGATTCTTTAAGACAGTTTTAGGATCTACATCCAAGCCTAGACTCTAAGTATCAAATTTTGCAGGAGGATTGAATCCAGAAGAGTTGATAGACTGGATCAATGAGATGAATAAATGCTTTGATTATGAAGATATGGCTGAAGACAAGAGAGTCAAATTTGCAGTCACAAGATTAAAGGGACATGCAACACTTTGGTGGGATGGAGTGCAAGCAGAAAGAAGGAGAGTTGGAAAACAACCAATCAAAATTTGGAGCATAATGGTGGAAAAACTAAAAGGTAAATTCTTGCCTAGTGATTATCAGCTTACATTGTTTAGACAAATGCAGAATCTTAGACAAAGACTAATGAATGTGAAAAAGTACATTGAAGAATTCTACAAAGTGAGCATAAGAGTTGGATAGATCCAGGACACAGTAGAGAAGATTTCCAGGTATGTGAATGGTCTCAGATTGGAGATCCAAGATGAAATCAGTATTTTGTCTCCTAAGTCAGTTGAAGAGGCTTATCAAATGTCCTTGAAAGCTGAAGAGAAACTGCTAAGAAAGAAGTTTTTCAAAGGAAGGGGTACTTTCCAAGGAAAGGGAAGTCAAGGTGGTAGAGGAAGATCTACAGCACCAAAGGATGGAGCTAGCAACAACTCACCTCAACATGCACACATAGATGGTGATGCAAGTGGCAGAAGAAATTCCCACAGAGGAAGAGGAAGTAGAAGCAAAGGAAGGGAAGTGAGATGTTACCGATGTAACAAATTGGGACTTAGAGCCTTTGAGTGCCCATAGAAAGAGAATGTGGGTACTAGTCAGAGAAATGCAATTGTTTCTCAGACTGAAGGAGCAGCAAAGTTGCCTGAAGCTGAGAAAGAAATTATACCAGAGAAGGGAGAATATTTGGTTGTTAATAAAGTTTTGTTGAAACAAACAAAAGAGGTTGCTGAACCAGCACAGAGGAAAACTTTGTTCAGGAGTGTATGCAAAGTTCAAGGGAAATGCTGTCAATTAGTCATTGATAGTGGTAGCACAGACAATATGGTCTCTACAGAGGTGATAGAGAAGTTGAAATTGAAGACAAGGGAACATCCAACACCCTACAAGGTGTCATGGCTTCAGAAGGGCCATCAACTGATTGTGAAAGAACAGTGTGAGATAGAGTTGCAGATGGGCAGCTACAAAGATAAGGTAATGTGTGATGTGATGCCTATGGATGTGTGTCACATACTGCTAGGTATACCTTGGCAGTATGACAGAGGAGCAGTGCATGATGGTAAGCGAAACACTTACAAGTTCTTCAAGGATGGTATGTATCAACATTGTTGCCAATGGAAGAAGGAGAAGCATCAAGCAAAAAGTCTGATCCAAATGCTTTATTGCTGAGTGGGAAAGAATACTTGCAGCAGATTGAAGAAGAAGAGGTAAATTTTTCTTTAGTGTGCAAACCTAAAGTAGTACTTACTTCTACAAAAATTTCTGATTTGCCAATTGAAATTCAAGAAATGTTGGACAGTTATTGTGGATGATCTGCCTAATGAGTTACCACTTGTAAGAAAAATTAGCCATCAGATAGATTTGATTCCAGGATCAAATCTGCCAAAAAAAAAAGCTTACAGAATGACTCCAGCAAAAAATGAAGAAATCATAAAGCAAGTGCAGGAATTGGTTGACAAAGGTTTGGTCCGAGAAAGTTTGAGTCCTTGTGTAGAACCCACAATGCTGAGCCCGAAGAAAGATGGAGGCTAGAGAATGTGCATTGATTCAAGAGCAATAAACAAGATAACAATTAGGTATAGATTTCCCTTGCCCAGAATTGAAGATTTAATGGACTGTTTAAGTGGAGCAAGATATTTTCAAAACTTGATTTGAAAAGTGGGTATCATCAGATTAGGATAAGAGAAGGTGATGAATGGAAAACATCCTTTAAGACAAATGAGGGATTTTATGAATGGTTGGTAATGCCTTTTGGATTATCAAATGAACCCAGTACTTTTACGAGGCTCAGGAATGAAGTGTTAAGAGAATTTATTGGTAAATTTTCAATAGTATATCTGGATGACATACTAATTTACATCAAAACAAAAGAAGAACATTTAAGGCATCGTAACTATGTCTTGAAGAAATTACATCAAGAGAAGTTGCTGATAAATCTGAAGAAGTGTTCATTCATGAAGGAAGAGTTGGTGTATCTGGGTTTTGTTGTTTCTGCTGAAGGATTAAAGATGGATCCAGAAAAGGTCAGAGCAATTGTGGAGTGGCCTTCACCAAAAAGTGTCTTTGAGGTAAGAAGTTTCCATGGACTTGCTAGTTTTTACAGAAAGTTCATAAGGAATTTTAGCAAGATTAATGCACCTATCATTGCAACTATAAAGAAATACAACCAACCATTCAAGTGGACTGCTGAAGCTGAAAATAATTTTCAGTTTTAAAAAAAGAAAATAACAGAGAAACCTGTATTAGTGTTGCCTGATTTTACTAAAACATTTCAAGTAAAGTGTGATGCCAGTGGAGAAGCTATTGGAGCTGTCTTAAGTCAAGAAGATAGGCCTGTAGCATATTTCAGTGAGAAGCTGAATGACACAAGGAGAAAATACTCTTCTTATGAAAAAGAATTTTATGCAATAGTACAATCATTGAAAAAGTGGAGACATTATTTAATGTCTAAGGAATTTGTACTATATTCAGATAATCATGCTTTACAATACATTATGCAGTAGCCTAAGTTAAATCAAAAACATGCTAGATGGGTTGAATATCTTCAAATTTTCAACTTTTTTTTAAAGCACATAAGTGGCCAGGCAAACAAGGTCGCTGATGCCTTGAGTAGGAAGAACATTCTTGTCCAAGAAAGTCAAATTGAAGTGGCAGGTTTTGATTTTCTTAAGTAACTATATAAAACAGATTTGGATTTCAAAGAAGCATTTGAAGCATGTTTGAATCCTGTTTTGATAGATAGAAGTCAGTGGTTGGATTATTTCTTGCAAGAGGGTTTATTATTTAGAAGAAATCAATTGTGTATACCAAATTGTTCCATGAGAGAAAATCTCATCAAAGAGAAGCATAGTGGTGAACTTGCTGGACATTTTGGTACTGATAAAACTTATGAGCAGCTGAGTCATTTTTATTATTGGCCAAAAATGAGATCTGAAGTGGAAAAGTATGTGAAGAATTGTAAAATTTGTCAGTATGCTAAGGGAAGAAGCCAGAATTCAGGTTTGTACATTCCATTGCCTATTCCAGATAGACCTTGGGATATGGTAAGTATGGAATTTGTTTTAGGACTACCTAAGACAAAGAGAGGGAATGATACAATTTTTTTTATTATTGAAAGATTTTCAAAGATGGCACATTTTATTCCATGTTATAAAACCAATGATGCTACACATGTTGCTAATTTGTTTTTCAAAGAAATTGTTAGATTACATGGGTTGCCTAAAAGCATTGTTTCTGATAGAGATATCAAGTTTGTTGGTCATTTTTGGAGGAAAATGTGGAAGAAGCTCGTTACTAATCTAAGTTTTAGCTCAGCTTATCATCCTCAGACTGATGGGAAGACTGAGGTAGTAAACATAAGTTTAGGTAATCTTTTGAGAAGTCTTGCAGGAGAACATCCTAAGAAATGGGATCATATCTTACCATAGGCAGAATATGCATACAATGATTCACCAAAAAGAAGTACAGGACAGAGTCCATTCCATATTGTTTATGGGATGCACCTAAGAGGAGTTTCTGAATTGACAAATTTGGGAAAAGCAGCAATGAGAAGTGTTGAAGGTGAAGAATTTGCTTCAGAGATTCAAGCAATTCACGAGCAAGTAAAGCAGCAGTTACAAGACAGCAGTATCAAGTACAAGAGCAGAGCATATTTGAGTAGAAGAGAAGTTCAATTTGAAGTTGGTGATTTAGTTTTGGCTCATTTGAGGAAAGAAAAATTTCCAAAAAGAGAGTATAACAAACTGAAGTTTAAAAAGGTAGGACCATGCAGAATCCTAAGAAAATTTTCTGCTAATGCCTATGAAATTGAATTGCCATTTGATATTGGAATATATCCAATATTTGATGTTGCAGATTTGTACAGGTATGAAGATGGTGACATAGATGAAATACCAGAAGACAAAGAGCAGATTGACTGGGTAAAAAGGTTACCTACAACACAACCATTACAGCCAGAGATGATATTAGACAAAAATGTGTTTAAGAGAATTAGAGGACAAGAGTATTTCCAGTACTTGATTAAATGGAAGAATCAACCAATTGAAGATGCTACATGGATGATAGAAGCTATGTTGCAGAAACTGGGCAGTTTTGTGAAGGAGCTCATGGACAGGAGCCTATGAAGAATTTTGTCCTCGGGAGTCTGATGCAAGGGCATTAGATTCTAGCCAGCAATGTGAAAGCTTGTTCACATGTTGTGGCTAGCTGAGTTAAAATTCGTTCACTGATGGGTGAAAGTCAATGTTTAATGAGAGGATTGAATTCCTAAAACAAATTAATATTATTATCTTCTGTAATAAATTAGGAGAATATTTAGAGATAAATAGTTTTAATAGATGCTAAATTATTGAGCATATCTAGTAGTAGTTGATAGATTCTAGGAGGATATTGAGCAAGTAAGATTTTCTCTCAATTTAGGAAATTCGATCCTAATTGAGGAGGTCTCTGTTTTGTAATAAAACTATAAATTGTAAACTCTGTATCTGAGAAGTTCGGAGTTGGCCGAAAGGAATTATTGTGAGGATTGGAATTAATAAAGATTGCAAAGTTCTGAATTATTGTTTCATATTGGCAATCCCCGGAGGTTTTTATCTTCGAAATTTTATTGGTTTTGATATTTCTGTCTAAGAGATTGAGGTTTATCAAAATTCTGTGGTCGCTATTGAAAAGAAAAGAGTTTTATTCCTTTCAGAATTGTTGATTTATATGGTTCAGTCTTGAATTAATTGCAACGCAGTCTTTGTATGAATTCTTGTGTTTACAAATTGTTTATTATCCCAAGTCATATCTGTTTGAGTAATATGCTCTTATTTGAGTGAAGAATTTCTATTTATATCAGATATTAATTCTGATATTGATAAAAGTTTGTATAAGAGTTATTGGGTTTCAATTTGCAAGAATTGATACCGATTTTGGTCTTAAAATTGCCAAACAAAGAATTGATGATGTATGAAGGACACAGTGAGTTAAATATCTGATTTGTGAAAGTGTATTAAAACATTTGTTGGCTGGAATGATACTGTTGAATCACAGTCTTAACGCAGAGAAAGACAATTTTTCTTTTAAGGGCGGAATTTAGAGTTAACACAATTAAATATCAGTTTTGAAGAAGTGGCTTTGAAGCATGGAAGCCTATAACATTTTGAAATAACGCGATCAGTGTTGTGACAGATCTGAAGGTTAATGCTATTGGTTGAATTTATGCAGTGAAGTAAGTTTGATTTCAACATAAATTGAGATCAATTCCAAGCCTTGACGTAGAGGAAACCATGCTAGAGTGGAGCGATGAAGTTCTGGGTTGAATTAAACTCAAATTCTATTGAAAACTAGCATTCAAAGTGATCGGAAACTTGAAGGTTTGAAAAGTGGTTTTGAATGGTAAGCCACTAGTATCGCGCGCTTCTGGAGCTAAGGAGTGGTTTTGTAAAAACTCACGCGATCCAATTGTTTGCAAACACGTCATCAGTCCAAAACTACCCATATCGCGTAGCTTTGGAATGTTAAATCTCTGTGATGAAAGAAATGCAATATGCATTTGATCCGTTCGATCTGGAAGGCAGAAGATCCAAGGTTGATCGCTAGTCAAGCTGCACGAGTTTTAATATCAGGTATGGCCCAATGGTTTGGCATTGGTAAATGTTTTATTAAACATATAAGAGTTGAATATGAATGCGTGGGGTTCATATGAACGTAACACAAAACTCTGCCTTAGAGTTAAAATGTGCTAACGTTAAAAGCTCAAGATAATAATAATATTTCAAAGGAATTGAAATATTTTTATTTTAATACTATGGTGAAAAGTTCAATCATTTATTCATTTGCCAAAGTGTCAAGCTTTTAAAATATTTTGAGTTTGGCTTTGATGGGAGGAGCTGATATGGTATAAATGATTTTTTTTAAAAGTTATTATAATTTCATTAATCAAATTTTCAAAATTTGATGAATGAAAATGAGAACGAAGAATTGAATCCTACTCCTCTGGAGTTAGAAACCATTGTGAGTAAATTTGAAAGGCTCTCCTTAACGCCAACACCATCACCGCCATCAATTCGCTGCATGTCCAACACTCGTAGTTTATTCAACAACAACAGTTTCTTCCTTTTCTCGTGTTGGCTCAGTTTTCTCATATGAAAGTACTGTGTCTATGATATACACAATAAAAGTGTTCATGGTGTGATTCCATGGTGGGCATGTCTTTCTGAATTATGTTCTTGATGGAAAGAAAAATATTGGTCCATGCCCATGTTTTTGACATTCATCACGACGTTTGAGCTTTGTGTAGACTTAGCTGGATGATTGCCGCTATTACTGGAGTTGGAAGCCCTTCTCAGGAAGTTAAATTTTTGGGGATCACTACTAATAGTGGTCTCACTTGACCTCTATTTTAACTATGATATCTCATTGGACAAAGAATTGTTCGTCAGGGTCAAGATTTCAAGGTCAATGACTTCTTTATCCTTGGCCTTACTTGGAGAAGATTGAGACCTTTTTATCGTGTCCTTTGAGTATTTTGATGGTTCATCATCGAAAGTGACTCCAATTGTGCACAGGTCCTTTTCAACTGCAATGGTTTCTTTGTAATTATCAACCAATGTTTCTTTCACAGTTCTCTTAACGAACTGTACGATGCTTGTTGATAAGGCATAAGTGTAGTAATCAATAGTGATGGAATCATAATATTTCACGTTCACAGGAAATTTTTTCAATTTGCAGTTGAACCTCTGATTAAAATATTTATCCTTTTCTTTCTGCTCCGTCTTAATATTACACAGTTCTTTTAATAACATGGTCAGGGTTTTTCCATCGACAAACTTTTCAAGAAACAAATTTTTTAGCCCCTTCTAATTCTAGATTGAATTTGGATGAAGACTATGGTACCATTCAGCTGCTCTACTCTCGAAGTTACAAGGAGAAATTCTACATGAAACATCATCGTAATGTACCTAGAGCATCTACAAGTGTAGGTATAAGTTTTCCAAATGGTCTTCCACTTTGACTGCTTTGTCAAGGTCATACTTGATTAGAAAATTTTCTGGGTGTCTCAATGTCTTGTGTAAAAGACTCGGTACAGAAAGTGAGCCCTAAGACATCCAACCCATATCTTGGTTTTCCATGTCTTCACCTCTATTCTCTTCCTCTTCATCAGAATCTGAGGGATCTTCCTCCTCTTCGAAACCGCCTAACCTATGGAAAGTGTCATCTGAGAGTTATTGGGGAAATTAGTTACTTAATAAAATCAAATAATCATGTATACATTAATTATCAATCCGAGGAACATCTTTTTGTTTCAAGGTAATTGGAAAAATATATGCAAGAAAATACTAACAAATAACACTGGTTCTACATGTTTTGGTTTTACACTATCGAGCTCATTCAACAAGCAATAAAATGTAAGACTTGAAAAACAATACTAAATTTCAAAAGTTGAAAGTAAATGACATGAAAATAATTATGCTAATCACACGACTTGAATCAATACTGAATTAAATCATACCTTGTTGAATTGGAAATTTAACTTATTTCACCCAAAATAATTCAAATGTTTAATCTAGAGCAGTAAATTAAATGACATATAGAAATTGCAGGAAGAAACAAATATGGAAAACGCAGCAAACAACAAATTACTTGATTAAAAAGGAAATTTACTTCAAGGAACAAGAATTGATATTCAAATAAATAAACAAAACTGAACTATTTTAGATGTTCAAGGTAGCACCTCGTCCAAGGTAGTGGGCCCAACTGCCTAAGACTCAGTTCCGCCTTGAAGAATAGTTCAAATCAGATTACAAGTAACAAATGTAGAACTCAATGGATAGCTCCCTTCATTAAAATATATGAGAGAAATAATTACATCATAATTAAGTTCTTAGTTTTTCATAATCCAATAATTTTTCATTCTCCTCTCTTTGATATCTGTTTTCAATTAAATACATATAGAGAAAAGGGAAATTACAACTAAATTGATTACAACATTATTTCCCATTACAATTGTAGATTGTCTACAACAAATTGATTAGCAAGATCAGATCTAAAATATCATGATTCAGCCAGAACAAGTCTAATCTGGTATTGCAATTGGAAGAATTTGGAAAATAGACACAATGAAAAATCTTAGAAAATCGCCTTTAGAGAAACTTCTGTTTCTCTCAATCCAGACTAAGTTTTGGAAAACTTATCATTGAAAAACTAAATTGTTCCATTTTTCACAAAACTCGTGACTCTGATTTTCAAGATTCATCTTCATTAGTCCGAAATATCCAACGCAAAACCATCACCTTTTATCCCAATGAATTTCTAAGTTGGAATATTGGATTATGAGTTGGAGATCAAATTTCCAATCTGGAAGAGATCTTGGAGGCTAAATCGTGAGTGATGTTATAACATTAATAAACCATCACTGGAAAAATAATGCATAATAATCTTAAATTTATTAAAAATAAAGGAGAATAAATATTACTTATCCACAAGAGCATAAATAATTATGAAATGGAATTAAATGATAAATTATGTGATAAAAGAATGGTAGAAATGGATGAAATAAATGTCAAGAAATAGTAATAATAATGACAAATCAATGGCCCAACATCTCCCCCAAATTGAACATGTTGCATGTCCTCATGCAATACAATGTCTTTGTACCAACCACGTTATAATACATTAATAAAAACACTCACCCTTAATCAAAAGAGTCACCCCATGATTTGATATGGGTGGCTGACTTGTTTTGCTATGCAAGCACCTCCCACTCAATTAAAACAAATTAAGGATCTTGCTTATACATGCATGTGCGGAATTGAATTATTGATTCAGGTGTATGTGTTTTAACTGGTTTAAGGCTTTATGTGTGAGCAATTAAAAATTTATTTAATCTGATTAAAATCATGTACAACAACCATAAATTGCAGCATATTAACCAACAACACATAACAAAAAACATAATAAAGGAGTTCACCCTCAACACTTGGGCTACGTCTCCTTGAGCCTTCGTCAATGGACTTGGCTCTTTGGGATTTAGATGGTAAATTTATTTTACAAGATGATGATAAAATTAAATGGTTGTTTGGATTGTACCAATGGGTTTAGAATACCAGAATACCTCTGGATTGACTGCTCAATCTCTGGAAATGGACCTAGGCTCCCTTAGGCTTGACCTCTTCGGTCGGTGTCCTTAAGCTTCCCTGAGCTTTTATGTGGAAAAAAATCTCCTAGAAGTCCTTTTCTAATCCTAAAAAATATTCTACTGTATCCATCACATATCAACCATCCAAAATAGGCTGTTTATTCACTCAGAACGAACTCAGGCTCCCCGTTCTATGCCTCCAACACTTGGTGGCACTGGGCTCCCTGAAACTTTCCTGTGGTTTATTTGGCTCTATAAGTCTCCAAATTCTTCTACAAACCACATCATTGGATTCATAAGGTTCAAGATAGTCAGAAATGACTATTGGTTTCCTGAGAATGGCCTCTGGTTGCCTTGGCTAAGCCTCATTCTCCTGTGGTCCTAGTGGCCCTTGGAACTTCTCTGAAGAAAAATCACACTTGTAAGTCCTCATTTGGCTCTGAAAACCTCACCAATGGCTCTATAATGCTTGAATTAGTTAAGAATGGCTCTTCCTTCACTCAGAATGGTTGAAAATTGAGCCTTCTACACTTTTTTTCCAATATATCCTAGGAAATATACACTCAATGTGGATAATTCCAGTTAACTGGAGTTAAATTAGGGCTGACCTTCAAATTTGGTGCGCCCCTATCCACTCCTCCAATAAAGCCGTGAAATTAATGTTATGGTTAGGGTGGTGGCCACATACGCACCCCAACCATTAATGGGCTTGACAGTTAGCGGAAACTCCGCTCGTGACTATAGTTTCATATACCATGGACCTGTGGGTTATGGACCCACATATACAGTCAGAAGCTCATAACAATGGAATAATTTAATGGATATTTTCATTTTCATAACAAATTGAAATCATATTTAGGCTCATTGCATATCGGAAGACATACGGTTTTGCAATCGCATGTCACTAATTATAACTCAAACCCTTAACAGTTTTAAACAATGCAACTGCCGACACGAAGTTGCGATGAGTTTCTGCATCACAACATCGCAATTTTAACCTTTTATCACACTTTTTCCTACCACAGATTTAACATGCCGCTGCTAATGATAAATCCTATATTTTGTGAAGTGCGTAGTGCTAACACGTGGTCACGCCATTGCATCGCAACATAAATAACCTAACCTGTGATTACTTAACCGTAAACTTGAACTCCGTTGATGTGAGATATGCGCATGGTCACTCCACTCGACACGTGTACTATCTCAATCACATCGCAAGATAGATATCTTAACTTGTGATGAATGAATGGTAAACATAACAATCTCCGATGCGATGTATGCTCGTCCATTTGTCCTCGTTGTCACTTCGTTCGCAATTTGAACTTACTGCCCATTCCACCTGAAAGATTTCCATGGCTGTGAAATCCCCGATTCTATATGCAGAGTTAAAGACTCCATCATAGCAACCAATTCAGATCCCACTTTGCTGGTTGATCCGGTTCTGAACCTATTTTCCATTTCGAACCCAATCCTGCAACTTTGAATTTTGAGCAAATCCTTGGGCCCTGAACCCAATCTGATCACTCCTTCCCACTGATGGGATTTTGAACCCACAAAAGATGATGATTATCTTCCTTGAGTTTCAACACGTTGCTGCTTCCAAGTTATATCAACTGATTTTTCTTGACAAGTCTCTTTGACAATCACCCTGACATGACTTGCACTGCAACTGGCTATGTCTCTTGACCACTGCTCTCTAGTTGTTGCTGACCCACTTCAACATTGCTGGCTACTGTAAACTTATGCATACCCTGCTATACCACTGTTATCTCTATGTTCTTGGAAAACTGTTATCCTTCCCACTGAGAATGAATTCCCTCTTGCAACAAAGGCATACAAGCTCTGTCTTGAAAACCCACTTTCCAAATTAAGCTCGCAAGATGAGTCAACTCTTGTCGTCAACAAAAACACTAGCTTGTTTTGCAATGGCTGCAAAACCCCTTGCATCTTGTCCACTTCTTCACTAAATGGAACATAAATTCTTGCAACATCTTTTCACAAGAACACACGATCAATCTTGAAAAGAAAATCTTATGCAAGAATTGAAATGAAGACCACCTCTTTTTTCTTCTTCAAAGCACAGATTTTCACCTTCCTGTAACATCACATACATGGCAATCCTCTTGCACATTGGTGTATCCATTTATTGACTCACAATAAAAAAACATCCTCGACTAAAACATAAGTCGTGCAACATGCGACATCAACAAAAAGTCGACATGAAATGTGAAATACAATCGACACAAGTCAATATGAAAAGTGTGCAACACAATTGACACAAGTCAACAAACATGTGTGCGACACAATTGACACAAGTCGATATACAACATGATACATTGAAAACACTCGTGCATGTATCTATGTACAATGAACCTATTTACCAGTTCGCCATTTACACATACAAACTCATGCATATGTACACTTTCAACTCTTCCTTTCAAGTACAAAAAAGTACATAATCCAAAAATATGTGGGTGACTATAAGAGCTGAACTGAATGATATTGCTGCAACATAAATGAGTAACATACCCATATTTTACACCTCCACAGTGAAATTGTGCAACAAGAAGAAATTCCTTCAACTGAACAGCATTCACATGCAATCTTGCATCATACAAGTTGTGATAATCTGGTGCAACTTGTCATACTTTCAATAGAAATTCAGGCATACAAAAGGGTGAAATTTTCATTTATGTACAAAGTAAATGCATGCCTTACTTGGTCAAGAAATCGAGCCATTTCTTGCCAACCCACTTCAATGGTGATTTTTCCTGCTAAAAATATTCTTCTCGTGAATCATTTGGACTCACATCGATGATGGAATCGCTGGTCACATTCTCACCAATATTTTTATCCTCTTGCTTCATGTGCTTCGGATGAGTGGTTGGATGTAATGTCCAACATTGGGCAATGAGATGTCCCTTTTTCTAGCAATGTGTGTAAATATTTTTCATCTTCTGTTCAAGTCTCCTTTGCTTGAACTATTTCCTGTATGCTATCATTCTCTTCCAGCATCTCGAAACTTGATGGTTATTCAAACCACAATATGAACAACAACTTTTTCTGCCATTCATGCATGCAAATTTGTAATGCTTAACATAATCATAAAAAACATGATTATAGGAAGCATTATACCTTGAATGTTCATCTTTTTCATCTTCTTGAGAAGATGAACTTGAAGAGGTTCCAAATCTCTTTTGAAGACCAAAAACAATGTTCATGTTCTTAGAGCTATCACAACTCTTGTTCGCCATAAGCTACATGTCTACAAACATCTTGCTGCAACGTGGGTTTCAAACAGTTGCATTCATATTGATTAAAAACTTTGCATGTTTGATAGTTTGAACCTACAACAAAAGTCCTTATTAGAATTGTTTCAAGTGCCTTCATGGCTTTAGAACTTTCTCTATAAAGTTGTCCATAGCCAAGAAAAAAATATTTAGGCCTTTCCTCAACCATAATTGGCTCAACCATGCCTTGTGCATGTTTGCCTAATCCTTGACCTTCATAGTCCATTTTCATCATCAATTTGGACCCTATTCCTCTAATGTGTTTTTCAAAAGAACCTACACATTTATCTTGAAAGGAAATTGAAGACAAAATTGAATTATTTACCTCTTCTTCAAGCACATTCTTGGCTAAGGCTTCTTTGGCATCATGGAGCTGAATCTCCATCTCATGCATCTTTTGAAGAAGTTATTTCTTCTCTTTCTTCATAGCAACCAATTGCTCTTGAAGTTTAGTGCTCTCCCTTACATATTCATAAAACTGTTGCACCATATCTTTCATGATGTGAAAGTCTTGCTTCATCTCTTTATCAAAGAGACTTGAAAAGGAGGAGGATTTAGAAACATCACTTGACGAAGTTTTCATCACTATGTAAATGAATTAAATAACTTCAACAAAAATTCACAAAGCTTCAAAAACAATTTGGCTGTAGATTCAAGCTCTTATCTGCAGCTTGTATCTCTTCTTCAAGCAACCTCTTTTTCAAATAATCCCTCTTGTGCTTCAAGGGTTTCCTTGAGCACCTTTGGGTAAGGAGGATGATTTCAGCCTTCTTCCTTCTTGACCTCTTCTGGAATTAGCTAGTAGTAGCTCCCCTTCACCTCTAGCAAATTCAAACTTGTAAGCGTCATTCAATTTGAAAAAAGTGAAATTATTTGCACTGTTAAACACCCTTCAAGTCCAAAAAGCAAGCAAACAACCTTGTGCTCTATCAAGCAAGCAACCTAGTTCTCTGTCAAGCAAGCAACCTAGTTCTCTGTCAAAAAAGCAACCTAGTTATCTGTCAAGCAAGCAACCTAGTGCTCTGTCAAGAAAGAAACCTAGTGCTTTGATACCAAGCTGATCTGATATGGGTGGCTGACTTGTTTTGCTATGCAAGTTCCTCCCACTCAATTAAAACTAATTAAGGATCTTTCTTATACATGCATGTGCGGAATTGAATTCTTGATTTAGGTGTATGTGTTTTAACTAGTTTAAGGATTTATGTGTGAGAAATAATTTTTTTTTTTAAGCTGATTAAAATCATGTACAACAACCATAAATTGTAGCAAATTAACCAACAACACATAACACCAAACATAATAAAGGAGTTCACCCTCAACACTTGGGCTACATCTCCTTGAGCCTTCGTCAATGGACTTGGCTCTTTTGGATTAAGATGGTCAATTTATTTTAAAAGTTGATGCTCAACTTCAATGGTTGTTTGGACTGTACCAATGGGTTTAGAATACCAAAATACCCCTGGATTGACTGCTCAATCTCTGGAAATGGACCTAAGCTCCCTTGGTCTTGACCTCTTTGGTCGGTGTCCTTGAGCTTCCCTGAGCTTCTATGTGGCACAAACTCTCCTATAAGTCATCTTATAATCTTAAAACATATTATACTATCACTAGCACATATCAATCATCCAAAATAGGTTGTTCATTCACTGAGAATGAACTCAGGCACCCCGTTCTATGCCTCCAACACATGGTGGCACTAGGCTCCCTGAAATTTCCCTGTGGCTTCTTCAACTTTAGAATTATCCAAATGATTCTATAAGCCCAATAATTGGATTTAGAAGGTTCAATATAGTTAGAAATGACTATTGGTTTCCTGAGAATGGTCTCTGGCTGCCCTGACTAGGCCTCATTCTCCTAGTGGCTCCTAGTGGCCCTTGGAACTTCTCTGAAGCAAAATCATGCTCAGAAGTTCACATATGTTAAGTCCCTATATTAATAGTGTAGTCCCTTATTATGTTAGTGTAGCACCCCCTTATTGTTATTGTTGTACCCTTGTAACCCCCATTTTGTTATTATTGTGCCCTTAAATTATTATTGTTAGGTCGGCTAGGATTACATTGTGGCCCACTATGATTACATTATGGCCCCATGGACTCCTATATATAGAAAGGAGGTTTTGTAAATTGTATCATCCAAGAATTGTGCATTTATGTAATGTATTGGAGGTTGCCCCCTCGAAGTGGCTTATTTCTAAGGCGTTGATATCTCTTTTCTTCTATTTTTGAAGCTGGTTACACAACATTTGGTATCAGAGCTTTGAATTCTAGGGTTTCGCTGCTCCAAACAGGTCATCGTGGCATTTGCGCTATAACTTTTTTTATACGAAGTTTCAGAAGCTGAAATTTTTAGGGTGCGAAGCTGAAATCCTGAGGAAGATTGTGTAAAAATTTCAGAGTTTGGTTCGCAATATTTTCGGAGATATCATCTATGGAAGTTAGGTCTTTTTTCAAGCTCCTAAACAGGTCATCGTGGAATTTTCGCTATAAAATTTTTTCTACAAAGGTTCAGAATCGGAAATTTGTATGGTGCGAAGCTGAAATCCTGAGGAAATTCGTCAAAAAATTTCAGAGCTTGGTTCGCAATATTTTTGGAGATATGATCTGTGGAAGGTAGTGATTTTTCATGCTCCTGAATTTCATCTCAAAGAGGTGATCGTGGGAAAAGTTCAATATCTCTCTCTCTGGGCATCGGATTGGAGTGCCGTAAAAAGTGGTCGCAAGTACACAGAATTTAGTTTCTTGGCTATCAATTTCAGAGACAAAGGATGAAACTGTGACACGTGGCAAGTCGTACAAGTTCGCTCTACTGAACCAGTCCATAATTAGGTCATTGTGGGAGATTGGACACAACTTTGTCTTGGAGAATCCAAATCAGGTCAGACCTGTGGCATTTGAAAGAAGCTTCAGAGGGATACTACAGGTCTTAATTTCAGATATTGAATATTTTCAATTACAGAGATAATTCGATTTCAATATCGATCTCCTCAAAGCAAGAAAAAGGTGTGTATTGTTTTTTCCGAATTGCATAAGTCTTGCTTGAAGAATCAAGTTGAATTGATTACAAGGGCATATTGAATAATTTTTGTCAGTAATGGGTTCTATTATGCCACCAAAAAATAATTCCATACCCATTAATCCCTCAAAAAGCTATACTATGACGCATGAAGAGGAAGAGTTGCAGTATGAGATATCAAAATTACGGTACCAAGTGCAACAAGTTTCAATCTTACGAAGAGAAATTGAAGATGAAATAGATGGTTTAAAAGCAGAAATGGAGGCTAAGTTGGATGGTTTGAAGGATCAAATAATAGAAAATATGGATGATAAATTAATGGAAGATCACATCGAGCATCAACAACAAGTTCTCCAACACTCAAAGGATAACCTAACTTTGGTGCAGAATCTAATGAAACAACAAGAATATCAACATCACATCGAAAGAAGTTATGAAGCAGTCACAGAAACAATAACTCGACAAGTACGATCAATTTCAGAGTATCTTAGCAAGTGGAAGAACTTTCTTGTAGAAGATTCCACATGGGAGGATGAGAATTTTATACAGAAGCATCAAGAAATAATCAAGCGTTGAGGACAACACTTGTTTGAAGGAGAGGGGCATGTTAAGTCCCTATATTAATAGTGTAGTCCTTTATTATGTTAGTGTAGCCCCCCTTATTGTTATTGTTGTACCCTTGTAACCCCCATTTTGTTATTATTGTGCCCTTAAATTATTATTGTTAGGTCGGCTAGGATTACATTGTGGCCCACTAGGATTACATTATGGCCCCATGGACTCCTATATATAGAAAAAAGGTTTTGTGAATTGTATCATCCAAGAATTGTGCATTTATGTAATGTATTGGAGGTTGCCCCCTCGAAGTGGCTTATTTCTAAGGCGTTGATATCTCTTTTCTTCTATTTTTGAAGCTGGTTACACAACAACATATGACCCTGAAAACTTCACCAATGGCTCTAGAATGCTCGAATTAGTCAATAACGACTCTTCCTTCACTCATAATGGTTGAAAATTGAGCCTTCTACACTTTTTTTCCAATATCTGCTAGGAAAACTCCAATAAATATGGAGAACTCCAGTTAACTAGAGTTAAATTAGGGCTGACCGCCAAATTTGGGGCGGACCTATATACTCCGCCAATAAAGCCCTAAAATTAATGTTATGGTTATGGTGGTGGCCACATGTGCACCCCAATCGTTAGTGGGCTTGACGGTTAGCGGAACCTCCGCTCGTGACTACAGTTTCATATACCATGGACCTGTGGGTTATGGACCCACGTATATAGTCAGAAGCTCATAACAACATAATACTTTAATGGATCTTTGAATTTTCATAACAAATTGAAATCATATTATAATCTCATCGTAGATCAGAAGACATACAGTTTCGTAATCGCATGTCGCTAATTATAACTCATACCCTTAACAGCTTTAAACAATGCGACTACTGACACGAAGTTGCGATGAGTTACCGCATCGCAACATCGTAATTTTAACCTTTTGTCTGTTAGGTCCCCATATTACTAGTGAGTCGCTTATTTTTATTAGTTTATCCCCATTATTGTTATTGTTGTGCCACTGTAACCCCCATATTGTTATTATTGTTCCCTTACATTATTATTGTTAGGTCGGCTAGGATTATATTGTGACCCCATGGACCCTATGTATAGAAGGAGGCTTTGTTCTCTACATCATCCAATAATTTTTCATTTATGTAATGTATTGGAGGTTTCCCCCTTGAAGTCGTTGATTTATAAGGCGTTTATCTCTCTTCTCTTCTATTTTTGGAGTTGGTTTCATAACATTTGGTATCAGAGCTTTGGATTTTAGGGTTTCGCTACTCCAAATAGGTCATCATGGAATTTTCGCTAATTATTTTTTTCTATGAAGGTCAGAAGCTGCAATTTTTAGAGCGTGAAGCTGAAATCCTGAGGAACGTCGTGGAAAAAATTCAGATTTTGGTTCACAAAATTTTTAGAGATATGATCTATGGAAGGTAAGGCTTTTTGCAGGGTCTTGAATTTAACCTAAACAGGTCATCGTGGAATTTTCGCAATAACTATTTTTCTACGAGGGTTCATAATTTGAAATTTTTATAAAGCGAAGTCGAAATCCTGAGGGACATCCTAGAAAACGTTCATAGCTTTATTCACAATATTTTTGGAGATATGCTTTGTGGAAGTTAGTTTTGTTTCAGGCTTCCAAATTTCATCTCAAAGAGGTGACCCTAGGAAAATAGTCATAACTCTCACTCTGAGCATCAGATTGGAATTTTGTAACAAGTGGCCGCAAGAAAATGGATTGTAGTTTCATTTATATCAATTTCATAGTCGAAGGAGGAAAAAGTGACACGTGGCATGTCGTACAAGTTCACGCTACGGAGTTAGTCCATAATTAGGTCATTGTGGGAGATTCGGCATAACTTTGTCTTGAAGAATCCAAATCGGGTGAGACCTGTGGAAATTGAAATAAGCTTCAGAGCGATACTACAGGGACAAATTTTAGATATTGTAGATCCAAAATCACAGAGATAATTCAGTTTCAGTATTGAGCGCCTCAAAATCAATAAAAAGGTGTGTATTTTTTTTCGAATTGCAAAAGTCTTGTGTGAAAAATTAGTTTGAATTGATTCCAAGGGAATATTGTAGAATAGATGTCAGTATTCGAATATAAAATGCCTCCTAAAAATAATTCAACACCCATTAAAACTTTATAAGGCTCTGTTATGACTCATGAAGACGAAGAATTGCAACATGACATATAAAAATTACAAGAGCAAGTGCACCAAATTCCGGTCTTGCAAAGAGCAACAAATAATGAAATGGAAGCTTTGAAGAAAGTTGTGGAAGCTAATATGGATGGCATGGAAGCTGGCATGGAAGCTAAGATGGATGACATGAAATACAACATGGAAAACATGAAAGACAACATGGAAAATATGAAGAATGATCTAAATGCACACATGGAAGGTTTGACAAAGTTGATACAAGAAATGTTTCCTAACGCCGAAAAGATAGTAGAGGAAACTAATGATGAAAACAAAATAAATTTTAATCGTGATTTCATAAACTCTAATGTTGGATGGAGGAACCATCATATTCTGAAGATGGATATGAGGAGGCTTGATGGCAAGGATCCCGTAACATGGATACTACATATGGAACAATATTTTGATCTCAATAATGTGAAAAACACACAAAAGGTACGCATTGCAAATTTACATTAAGAAAAAAATACATTTGTATGGTATCGATGGCTTTGCTCCCATAAAAAAGTTGTCACTTGGTCAGTTTTTACGGAGGAAATGATAGCACATTATGATGATACAAAGAGCAACACCTTCTTTAGCCAATTGATAAATCTCAAAAAAAAGGGTTCAGTGGTGGAGCACATTGAGGACTTCCAAAAATTGAATATAAGGGTAAATGATATTTCAAAGGAACACAAGATTTATGTCTTCATAGGGACTTTAAAGGATAACATCCAAAATGAAGTTTGTGTTTGGGAACCTAATTCAGTGGAGAAGGCATTCAGGTTGGAAATAAAAATTGAATGTAAAATTATGGCGACAAGGAAGCCTACCACTCACATATATAAATATGGAAGTATTGTTACTCCTAGACTTCTACCACCTACAAGGTTGACACCAGAACAATTAGAAGAAAAAAGAGAAAAAGGAATTTGCTACAGTTGTGATAGAAAATACACTAAAGATCATAAGTGTGCTGAGAAGAAATTATTTTACATAGATTTTGAAGAGGAGGAAGAAAATGAACAAGAAACTTAAGAAGAAGAGGATGTGACACCAGGAACCAACCCTAGAAGAAGAGGAAATGAGTCTGACCATATCATGTAATGCATTGGCATGAATTACTACTCCTAAAACTCTCAATATAGAAGGACATATCAAGAAGAAAAAGGTAATAGTGTTGATTGATTCAGGTAGCACCCATAATTTTATTCATTGTAAGGTAGCCAAGGAATTGAATTGTTTCCTATACCAGCACCAGAATGTCAAGTGATGGTTGCAAAAGGAGGAACTATAAATTTCTCTGGAAAATGGAATAATATAAAGCTAACCATGGGGGAATATGTTTTGAATAGTCCAATGCTTTCCATTCCAATGGGAGGTGCTGATGTTGTACTAGGAGTACAATGGTTACAATATTTGGGGATGGTAGCTTTTAATTTTCAAGAAAGTTTCTTGAATTTTTTTCGGAAGCAAAGGAAATCAAATTACGGGGTATTGCAGGGAAGCCAGGAAAGATAATAAGCTCTAATTTCATGAAAAAGCTTCTGAAGAAAGAACAACGAGGCGTAATTGCACAAATTTTCTCACTATAAGTTCCAACATCAAAACCATCTATTTCTCTAGATCTCCAAAAATTATTGGACAATCATTCCAAGGTGTTTGATACTCCCAAAGGACTCCCACCTATTCGTGATCATGATCATGCTATTCATTTGATTCTAGGAATTGTTCCTCCAAACATCAGGCCTTACAGATATCCTTATGTCCAAAAGAGAGAAATTGAACGTATGATTGCATAAATGTTAGAAGCTAGTATAATTCAACCTAGTCAAAGTTCTTTCTCTATTCTAGTAGTATTGGTGCACAAGAAGGATGGATCATGGCGCATGTGTCGGGATTATAGGGAGCTCAATAAGCTCACTATTAAATATAAATTTCCCATTCCTATGATTGATGAATTATTGGATGAATTACATGGCGCTATTTATTTTACCAAGTTGGGCCTTTGTTCAGGATATCATCAAATTAGAATGAAGACTGAATATATTCCAAAAACAACATTTTGAACTCATGAGGGTCATTATGAATTTTTGGTTATGCCTTTTGGCCTTACCAATGCACCTTCTACATTTCAAGGGTTGATGAATTCCATTTTCAAACCCTTCCTTAGAAAATTTGTGCTAGTATTTTTTGATGACATACTAATCTACAACATATCTTGGAAGGATCATGTTCAACATGTTGACAGGGTGCTCAAACTATTGGAGGAGAAACAATTATATGTAAAAACATCCAAATGTTGGAGTACAAGAGGTGGAATATCTGGGTCATATTGTATCTCATGAGGGTGTTAAGGTAGACCCTAACAAAATTAAATCCATTAAGGAATGGAAATTCCCCACAACCATAAAGCAGTTGCGGGGATTTCTTGGGTTAACAGGGTATTATCACAAGTTTGTTAAGAATTATGGGAGAATAGTAGCACCTCTAACAACATTATTGAGGGAAGATGCATTTTCATGGACTCTTGAAGCAGCTGAGGCATTTGAACATCTTAAAGAGGCAATGTGCCTAGCACCGTTCTTAGCTATGCCAGACTTCACAAAAGAATTTATTGTGGAATGTGATGCCCCAGGAAATGAAATTGGTGGTATGTTAATGCAAGAAGGAAGACCCATTTCTTTTGAAAGTCGTCCAATCAAAGGAAAGTATTTACAGAAAGCTATTTATGAGAAGGAACTATTGGCAATACTACATGCACTAAAGATATGGTGACCTTACCTAATGGGAAGGCACTTAAAGATAAAAATTGATCATGATAGTCTTAAACAATTTTTGGAACAAGGACTATCTTTAGAAGAGCAGCAAAAATGGGTCACAAAGATGTTGGGTTATGACTTTGAAATCATCTACAAAAAAGGGAAGCTAAATGTTGTTGAAGATGCACTCTCAAGAAAGGATGAAGAGGTGGAAGCATTGCTTTGTGAAATTTCTATTATCCAACCAGATTGGATAACCGAAGCAAGAGATGAATGGATGAAGGATGAAGAAGTGTGGACACTCATTCAAAAGTTGAAGCAAGATCCTAGTACATCTGATACATTTAGTTGGAAAAATGATTCCTTATGGTACAAAGATCGCTTATATCTTTGAAAGAATTCCCAAATAAAATAAAAGATTCTTTTGGAATTGCACACTTCTCCTTTAGGAGGACACTCAAGATTTTTAAAAACTTACCATAGGGTGAAGAAATAATTTTTTTGGGATGTCCTTAAATTTTATATTCAAAAGTTTGTGGTAGAATGTTTCATTTTCCAGCAAAATAAAGTTGAGACAATTAAGACCCAGGGTCTTCTACAACCTTTATCCATTCCAATTCAACATTGGGAGGAGATTTCAATGTATTTTATCACAGGTTTACCTAAGTCCAAAGGAAAGAGTGTCATCATGGTGGTAGCTGATAGACTTACCAAGTATGCACACTTTTGTGCATTATCTCATCCATTTAAAGCAAGTAAAGTTGCTACCACATTTATGGAAACAATTCAAAAGCTACATGGAAACCCAAAGATTATGGTAAGCGACAAAGATTCCATTTTTACTGGAAATTTTTGGACGGAATTATTTTCTTGTTTGGGTATTCAACTAGCTCATAGCTCAGCTTATCATCCTCAATCTGATGGTCAAACTGAGGTAGTGAAAAAATGTTTTGAAGGATATATTCGTTGTTTTGTATTTGATAAACAAACACAATGGGTCAAGTGGTTACCTCTGGCAGAATGGTGGTATAACACTTCCTTCCATACTGCAGAAAAAATGACCCCATTTATGGCATTGGTGTGGAGTACTAAAAAGGTATGTTTTTGATGATCATTTCAGTGGATTTTTAGTAGAATTTGTAAACCTTTTTGCATCATGAATTTGGAAAATAATAAGGAATTATAACAAAACATGTGAGAATTGATATGCAAGACTTAACCGCTGATAATTGTTATTTTTCTGTGTAGGAATAGGTGAAAACGAGGAGTTACCGTTCCAAAGGAAAGGACAAAGACGAGATAACTGCTGTCCCTTTGAAGGGGAACTGAATGCAAACAAGGCTAAGCAGATCAAAGCAAATCGGCCCGGAAAAGGAGGAGAAGACACCAGCTCGGCGGAAAAGAAAAGAAAAGATGAAGGATTAACAGTTTGGCGAATCCCTCAGGATCTTTGATCCTGAGGGATCGCTGCTTTATTTATCTTGTTACTTGGACATCTCCGCCGTCACCTTTATATAAAGAGACAACACTATTAGCTTGGGGATGAGATATATATACTTTTTATGTAATTTTCTGTTAAAAATCAACTCTGATCATTGAGTCTCGTTGAGAACTGGTTCATTGTACTTTTGTCTTATGCATTAATGAAAACTTGGTGATTATCTCATTTCTGCGTCTGGATTAACTTAAGGCAGTGTACCCTTGGAGGCTAAGGGCCCGGCCCCGGAGGACACTTGCTTTTGTATCACTATGATTTGATTTCTGCGTGGTTTGCTTATCATTGTTATTCGGTAATCTGATATGCTTTATAAGTTGCTATTACATGCTCTGTTAAGATTAAATCATTAAGGTTTTTATAGATAGAATTGTGTATTGACTCTGCATTATGTTATTGATCCTTTCAGAGTTAATTGCATGTTATTAGTCTTAACCGAATATTCTTACTGTTCTGTTACAGAGCTTTTATATTGAACATTCGTGTCATAGATTCATTTGAAGTAGTGTTCTTCATAATTGTTGGATTCAGAAATAATGTTGTTCTATTTGGAAGCACAGTCGTATCCCTGTTGATTAAGATTGATCAGATTATTATTCCAGCGTGTGTGTGCGTATATGATTTACTAGTGCTATTCCATAATTTATCAATAGTTAATGTTGTTCCATTAGTATGTTTTGCTTGATTTGCCTTAAGAGTGAAAGATTGTTATTTGATTGCGAAGAGTGCATTTGGGTTAATATATTAAGTTTGGTTACGACTCGCGGGACTTAGTTGTTCGATTGCTGTTCCATTTTAGAATTACTGTTCCATTCCAGATTTGCTGTTCAATTCTTTATTCGCTGTTCCATTTTGCTATCTGTAGTTCCATTTACTCGGATTTGTTGTTTTGGTGTGAGAGACGATCTAAGGCTGTAGTGAGCTTTGGCATTCACTGTCTAGCTCCCAGACCCGTGGTCTATGCTCTAATTTCCTTTCCATCAGTTTCCAAAGGGATGGGTTATCGCTGCCGAACCCTTGACTGATAAGCTGCTGAGTTTTCTGAATGTGTGATTTATTCTTTTGAAGTAATTTAGTTATAAACAAGCATCCGTTTACTCTTGTATTTCTTAAACACTGTACTACTAGCATTACTCTGACAAGTGATAGCCTCAGACTGAGACACTCTTTGGAATAACAAAACGCTCCCGGATTGACATATTAATGTGAGGTAATTAGAGGTGAAAGAGACCCTTTTTATAGCTCTACATTTTGGCGTCGTTGCCGGGGAAAGAGTGTAGCCATTTTTCTTTTTCGGAGTAGTGTACGAACCTGCTAGGGAGGAGTTGGATCTTAAAAACGGAAGGTAAGAACCTACGTGCGGAGCATGTAAAAGCCCTGCTCCATTGTCCGCTTTCCTAACAGATTTGTTTTTGCTTTGTTTGAATAGAATTTGGTAGTTCATTTGAGTGCATGACTAAGCAGAAAAGACCAGAAAAGAATATCAAACCCCCATCCAAGCCTGAAAAAGCTAAGGGGCCGGTGACCCTTGGCCGAACGACCTTCATAGACGAAATCTATAAGAAAACAAAATCTCAGCCATCAGTAGGCCTCAAGAAAAACATTTCTAAACCGCCTACTAGTTCCCTTCAGGCCACTGGATCACCATCTGTAGCCTGTGCTGAGGTGCATAGTCAAACTGAAGAGCAGGACTTTCAAGAAATTGAAAATTCTACTCCAGAATTATTGCAGGAAGGGAATTCCAGCAACTTTTGTGAAGGAGAAGGAGAAACAGGGGAAACCAAGGAACCAAAATCTCCTATTGGAACAAATCAGCCATTAAATAGCCTAGATAAGGGGAGTGCTGCGAAAATCATTGTTGAAGGAATCCAATCTCCTCAGACATCAGGTATTCTCATTATTCCAGATAAGGGAAGTGCTATTAAAACTATCCCTGTCAAAACCATTCCCTCTCAACCTAGGAATACCCTCCTAGACATCCCAGAAGGTTATTGGCATATATTCGATCCCATGGCTCAGAACCAGCCAAATGCTCAAACCTCTACATTACAACATCCTATAGTGGATTCTGCAGCAAATGCACCCATGAAAGCTATCCCTCTTCAGCATATCCCTACATTTCACGGTCTCACATCAGAAGATCCGGATGCATTTTTATTCGACCATGTTAGCGTAGGAAGTACACACCACCGATCCCCGTAAATTGAAATTATTCCCCTCTACATTAAAAGGGGCCGCTTTAAGATGGTTTATGGGACTAGGTGGCGGGGTTATCAACAATTGGGATCAAATGAAAGAATCCTTCTTAAAAAAATATCAGGATTATTGTAGGTCTAGAGAATTAAAAGACGAAATATTCCAAATGACAGCTAGACTGAATGAAACATTGGAGGAGTATGTGGAACATTTTCAATACAATCTACAAAGATCTCCTTATGCATCGCTACCTTTACCTGATAATGTGTTAAAAACTGCATTAATAAGGGGCATGAAGGAACAATGGATTGAAACATTAAACATCATGGGAAAAGGGGATATTTATCAAGAAAATTTTGCTGACATCATTGATTTATGTATCAGGAGTTCGAGAGGCAGCACAAGAATAAAACCGACAGAATATGATCGGTTTGCAAGAGATAACAAAGTATCAACAGAAGGAGTAACACGTGCAGAAATTGGAAATTTATTAGAAAATTTAAAACTGATATTCTGGGGACACTAACTACACAACTTGATATTGTGCAGGCTAAACAGAAGCAGATGGAGGCAGAACAGAATTTGGCGATCTTCTGCCCCCGATGCAGAAAAAAACATAGCCACAAGGAATGTCCACTGGATACAGTCCAAACATCCGCCATCTGTACAAAAGATCACCTTACAGAGAGCTGCCCCTCACTTCCTGGATTGAAAGCGGTATATAAGGAAGCAGAAGAAGAACCAGAATCGGTGTACTTGATCAACCAGTGTCGCCAGTGGCAGCCGAGACAATCTGGTATGTTTCCGGACTCAACCTCTTTTTTTCAACCTCCACAGTATAATACTCAACAATATGGTATGTGGAAAAATCAATCTCAACCCCCATTTTCAAACTGGTCACCACAATCGTTTCCTTCTTCAAACCCATGGCTGAATCAAACAAGCCAATCTGGTTGGCCGAATTTTCCTTACACTCCACCATATTGGAAAAATGGCCCATATCCTTCACAATGGACTCCCCTTACTTCACAAAGTTCACCCTGGCAGACAAGCTGGCAAAGACCGATGCACCAACCAGCTGGAACTATTCCGCTCCCTCAACCTACTCTGCCAGCCTTACAACAAAATCCCCAGTCTAACCTGAGACCGCAACTCCCAGCCCAACCCAATCCCAATCCAAATAACAGACCGGTCCAATCTATCCAAATCATAGAATCACCAGAAATAGGACCCGACCCGAGGGAGTGCAATGATCTTCAGTTAAGATTTGGACGTATAATTGAAACTGAGGGAGATAAAACAGTTCATATTGAAGATCAGTTACCAAGAGAACATCAGTTGCAACAAGAGGATGTAAATAAGCAGCAGACTCATAACCAAGCAACCACATCCTCTCCTCCATTCCCAGAACGATTAGTCATACCTCGACCCATACAATATCCTGACTTTGACATTCTGGGAGAATTACAAAATCTGTACATAAAAATCCCATTCCTCCAAGCCATTCAAGACATTCCTATATATGCAAAAACTATCAAAGAGTTGTGCATAAAGAAACCAAGGAGGAATATAACAAGTAATCCAAGAGTCCAAGTAGTCGGTACTTTATCTGACTTATTATCTGGGAAAGAAACACCCATTAAATATGAAGACCCAGGAAATCCAATTATAACTATTCAAATTTATGGTCAGACCCTGTCTAATGCCTTAGTTGATCTAGGAGCTGCAATTAATATTTTAACAACTACTACTTGCCAAAAGCTCGGCATTACATCAGTAGAACCCACCTCTACTTTGTTAGAATTGGTTGACCGATCTGTGGTTAGACCAGAGGGTATTCTACAAGATGTCATGGTCTCTGTTGATTCCTGGGAGTATCCAACCGATTTCCTGATAATTAATCCAAAAACCCGACTTGATGGACACCCGCTAATTTTAGGTAGACCTTGGCTCGCCACTACCGATGCCTACATTGGCTGCCAGCAGGGAAATATGACCATAACCAGAGGACCGAATAGCAAGAATTTAGTTCTATATCCTCCAGCGCAGCCAAGTGTCACAATAATCAAAACTAATAAGCACCCTGTATCATACCTTACTGATAACATGAGATCTCCATTAACTATACAAGAGGCACTTGATTTTAAAGACCAAACAGAAGATGATGCCATTAATAATTTCATTAGTCAAACTGAATCTCGCACACCATGTCACATGATAGAAGCAGCGTTTGATAATGAATTGGAGGAAGATCCTCTGAAAGATACGCATGACCAAACGATACCTGTTACTTCTGTTGCAAATAGTAAAACTGTGGAAATTGCACCGGGAAAAACTTTAAACATCAATGCCAATCTCACGCCTGAACAAGAAACAAAGCTCATCCATCTGCTAACAAAATATCAAGAAGCATTTGCATGGGATTACCCTGATATGAAAGGAATCGATCCCCAATTATGTACACACCACATTTATATAGAAAAAGATGCCAGACCTGTGCGTCAGCCGCAAAGGAGACTTAATCCTCATCTAAAGGATGTGGTAAAAGCTGAACTTCAGAAAATTTTAGATGTCAATTTTATCTATCCTATTTCTGATAGTAAATGGGTCTCTCCGCTTGTGGTGGTACCAAAAAAGAATGGAAAATGGAGAATCTGTGTGGATTATAGGGAACTAAATAAAGCAACACAGAAAGATCATTTTCCTCTCCCATTCATAGACCAAGTATTAGATACTTTAGCAGGAAAGAAATTATTTTCTTTCCTGGATGGCTTCAGTGGATACAATCAGATTCAGATTGCCCCCGAAGACCAGGATAAAACTACATTTACTTGTCCTTGGGGAACATTTGCCTATCGAGTTCTACCTTTTGGCCTATGTAATGCTCCTGCCACATTCCAAAGGGCTATCCTTAGCATTTTTGCAGATCTAATAAATGATGGACTTGAAGTTTACATGGATGACTTTACACCATATGGAGATGATTTTGATCCAGCTCTAGACACCCTAGAAAAAGTCCTACAACGTTGCATTGTTACCAGGCTTTGCTTAAGCCACGAAAAATGTTTCATGATGATGACTGAAGGACTTATCCTAGGACATTATGTTTCAGCAGCCGGCATTCAGGTAGACCCGGCCAAAATCCAAATAATTTTGCTCATTCCCACTCCTACTACTCAAATAGAGGTACGCAGCTTTCTTGGATTTTCTGGTTATTATAGACGATTTATAGAACATTATTCGCACATTGCTGCTCCTTTATATGCACTAACTGGTAACGTTGATTTTCTTTGGACAGAAAAATGTGACCGTGCTTTCAAGGATTTAAAGAAGCTCGTATCCACAGCCCCAGTCCTTCGAGGACTAAACTGGGACCTACCGTTCCAGATATCATCTGATGCCTCAGATACAGCCTATCGTTGTACTTCCTTGTAGTGAGGATAAAACTATATGCTATCTATTATACCACAATCTTATCCTCATTTAACTAGAAATTACACCGTTATCGAAAAGCACTCATTGCATTGCGTCGTCAATAAGTTTAGATACTATATTACAAGCATTCCGTTATCTCGTATACGTTTTCATTCTCGCTTACAAAATATTTAGTAATAGTTTCTCCGTCACGAATGCCGTAATAACCAGATGGTTGATTTTATTGCGGTGAATTCGATATCAGAGCTTAGGATCGTCTGCAAAGAAAACCCTCGTAGCCGATTTTCTTCGAGGATACCTAAACCAATCGATGCAAGCAGCTAGCTGAAGATCAATTTTCATGGACAAGCACTGTTGTCGTTGTCAAACCAAACACCTGGTATGTTGATTCAGCAATACTCTCTGAAGAGGGTAAACTACCAAAACACTTAACCCCTAATGAGCGCAGACAGATTGTTCAGAAGAGTGCTCGATTCTCGTGGATTGGGGGCTATTTGTTTCACACAGGGGCAGATATGCATATCAGGCGATGTGTTCGAGAAGACGAAATCTTTGACATCCTAAAAGCCTGTCACGATGGACCGTGTGGTGGACACTTCGCTGAGCGTAGAACTGGACACAAAGTATTTCAGACAGGATATTACTGGCCTACGATTTTCAAAGATGCAAAGAAATTTGTCCAAGCCTGTGACAGCTGCCAGCGAGCAGGACGACCTGGTCAAGCTGATGAGATGCCTCTGAAACCACAGTTAGTCATCGAACCATTCGAGCGGTGGGCTCTGGATTTCGTTGGACCCATCAACCCTTCATCAAATCAGAAAACATATATTCTGGTGGCAACAGAATATGTCACCAAATGGGTTGAGGCAGAAGCATTACCAAGAGCCACAGAGGACTCTGTCATACAGTTCCTGTTCCTTTTATTTGTTCGTTATGGCCTTCCTAGGGAAATAATTACATATGGAGGACCACAATTTGTTGGGCATAAATTAGCTGCAACACTTAACAATTATCATGTCCAGCATAAGATCACTACTCCATATCACCCACAGGCGAATGGGCAGGTAGAAAGTAGCAATAAGATAATAGAATCAATCCTAACGAAAACCATTGTGTCACATAGGCGTGATTGGGCTACCCGACTACCTGAAGCACTCTGGGCCTATAGAACAACATGGAGAAGCACCACCGGTTACTCACCTTATCAATTAGTGTTTGGAAAACAACCCATTTTTCCCATAGAATTCGAAATCCAAACATTACGAACAGCACAGGAAGTTGGCCTAGATCTAAGCGAGGCACAAATCAATCGACTACAGCAGATCAATGAATTGGACGAAATTAGGCTCTCTGCACTACAAAATACAGCATTGATTCAACAGCAATGAGCTAAATGGCATGATGCGCTCATCAAAAACAAAGTCTTCCACGAGGGAGACTGGGCTCTGTTGTACGACTCTCGGTTTCAGGACTTCCCTGGGAAACTTCAGACTCGTTGGTTGGGACCATACGAAATCCAGAAGGTGCATGACAACGGAACCCTTACTCTAATTACCATTGACGGTTCTGGATATGCATTCAAAGTAAATGGCCACCGAGTTCGCCTCTATCGCAAACCACTCACTCGGGAATCCTTCTGCCAGCAGCTACGTCGAGACACTGATATGGAGATTTTAGGAGAGGAAGAGAAATCTTCCTCACCTGTAATTCATTAAGGAATTCATTTCTTTTTACAATTTGTACATAAGTTCTTGTTTTTGAGTCGTTCTTGTACATATGTTTGAACTAAATGTTTTCTTGTCATTTTTTGCTGTTCTTTTTCTTTCTCAAAATTTCGATTTTTTTGCCGTTCTGTTTCTAAAAAAATGGCATTTGCGTGTTTTTTTATGCTGTTGGCTTTGCTTGTTTTGCTGTTCCTTTTCTAAAAGGAACATCATTCTGGATTTTTGCTGTTCCTTTTCCAAAGGAACGTCATTTTTGCATCTTTTGCTGTTCCTTTTCCAAAGGAACAACATTTTTGGTTACTACTGTTCCTTTTTTTTCAAAGAAACAACATTCTTTTGTTGCTGTTGTTCCTTTTTCAAAGGAACGGCATTTTGAGTGTTTTTATAGTATTTTTATTTTTGCTGTTCCTTTTTCAAAGGAACGGCATTTGCATTTTTGCGATCTATATTCCTTCGTTGTTTCTTTTTCAAAAGGAACACCACTAGCATACTTTTGCTCTCCTTGTGAAACAGCTTATTCCTTTTGCTGATCTAAATTGAGGATGCTTCTTGCCCATATTCTTTCAAGTCTTTAAGATACAACTATGTACTTGTGCAATGAATATAAAATCACAACATACCGAAATCCGCAAACCATAAATCGCTATATTTATAAGGCTCTGCATTAGTAAGAGGACAAAAGGAAGGACATACTTATTTCTTATCTTTTGTTGTCATTGTTTTACTAATTTTGCCCTTATTGGTTATCTTTATCATGCTGATCCCTTTAACCCTCTTTGATTATTATTTAGGAATAAGAGCAAAGGGCTTATATCTTCCTATTGAGATGATAAGACTTCTTCCACCATTCCTACTCTTAAGGAGTGTTGAACCACCCTTTGTGTATAAATAAAAGTACTCTATGAAAAAGAAAAAAATATGTGAACATGATATGTGAGATGTCAAATGCAGGATAGGGGGTCTCATCAAGAGCCAGCCTGCCATGATCATGAGGATGGAAGTGAAGTGGCATTCCCACTATGGCCACCACACCAGGGATATGGTCCAAAAGGTATATCAAATAATCGAACCTTGGAACAGGAGGTCTCATCACGAGCCGGCCTGCCCACTTTTCGCTCCTTCCTCGTGAATGGCATTATGGTTAACTGGTCACCAAGCCAGCATAATGGTCTACATTTTGACATAACAACATTCCTAAGTATACACAAAGGATCATGGTTCCAAGGGTGAAAAACAACTCTGCCAAGGTTATGGACACCTGTCGGCAGCAGAGCACTGTTAATGGTATTGAAGTCACCTTGGTTACACCAATGGGTAAGATACTAATACTCTTTTGTTTCTTATATCCTAGGAACTAATCATATATTATTTCCCGATTTATACATCGCATGAACACTTATTACCACCAATCATGGCAAAGGAAGTGACAATGACCACTTGATATTTGGCAAGTACGACAGATGTCCTACCCACAAGCCTCATATCATAACACAGTAGCCTCTTACGTAATACGCGATCAACTCTCCGCCTCGATTTCGGTAATTCGTTGTCTTTCTAAACATGGCATAATTCCATATGTTGTTCCTTTCTGACTCGGTTGCAGATCGGGTGCTGCTCCTTTATTTGACGGCTGGGACAGCCTATCACATTGCGGGGGGGGGGGAGGTTAACCTCATTATTCCCTGAATTACGTGTCAGCTCACTATTCGGGAAAGATAGTGTACGACGGTATGGCATGGCTTAACGGCATGAAATTTCTATTTTTACACAAGTTGCTGTTCATAATCCATTTCTGTTGCATACTCTGTGTTTTTTTTTTTCCCTTTCTGTTGCATACTCTGTGTTTTTTTTTTTTTTTTTTTCGAAATCCTGCGATTATCACCCTCTCTGTGTTTCAAACAGCACAAGCAGTTGTTGTTCCATTGAGAATCCACATGAGATTCCTTCTCCAGCCTATTCTCTCACTGCCTTGCATGTCAACTACAATGTTTTCATGAGGACATGAAACAAGGTAAGCAGGGGGGTGTGTGGAGTACTAAAAAGGTATGCTTTTGATGATCATTTCAGTGTCTTTTTAGTAGAATTTGTAAACCTTTTTGCATCATGAATTTGGAAAATAATAAAGAATTATAACAAAACATGTGAGAGTTGATATGCAAGACTTAACCGCTGATAATTGTTATTTTTCTGTGCAGGAAAAGGTGAAAACGAGGAGTTGTCGTTCCAAAGGAAAGGACAAAGACAAGATAACTGCTGTCCCTTTGAAGGGGAACCGAATGCAAACAAGGATAAGTAGATCAAAGCAAATCGGCCCGGAAAAGGAGGAGAAGACACCAGCTCGATGGAAAAGAAAAGAAAAGATGAAGGATTAACAGTTTGGCGAATCCCTCAGGATCTTTGATCCTGAGGGATCGCTGCTTTATTTATCTTGTTACTTGGACATCTCCGCCGTCACCTTTATATAAAGGGACAGCACTGTTAGCTTAAGGGAGAGACTTTTTATGTAATTTTCTGTTAAACATCAGCTCTGATTATTGAGTCTCGTTGAGAACTGGTTCATTGTACTTTTGTCCGATGCATTAATATAAGCTTGGTGATTCTCTCATTTCTGCGTCTGGATTAACTTAAGGCGGTGTATCCTTGGAGGCTAAGGGCTCGGCCCCAGAGGACACTTGCTTCTGTATCACTACGATTTGATTTCTGCGTGGTTTGTTTATCGTTGTTATTTGGTAATCTGATATGCTTTATAATTTTCTATTATATGCTCTGTCAAGATTAAATCATTGAGGTTTTTACAGATAGAATTGTGTATTGACTCTGCATCAAGTTATTAATCCTTTCAGAGTTAATTGCATGTTATTAAGTCTTAACCGAATATTCTTATTGTTCTGTTACAGAGCTTTTATATTGAACATTCATGTCATAGATTCGTTTGAAGTAGTGTTCTTTATGATTATTGGATTCAGAGATAATACTGTTCTATTTGGGAGCACAGTCGTATCCCTGTTAATTAAGATTACTATTTCAGCGTGTTGTGTGCGTATATGATTTACTAGAGCTGTTCCATAATTTATCAATAGTTAATGCTGTTCCATTAGTGTGTTTTGTGTGATTTGCCTTAAAAATGAAAGATTGATTGATTGCGAAGAGTGCATTTGGGTTAATAGAGTAAGACTCTCGAGACTTAGTTGTTCAATTGCTGTTCCATTTTAGAATTACTGTTCCATTCTAGATTTGCTGTTCAATTCTTTATTTGCTGTTCCATTTACTCGCATTTGTTGTTTTGGGTGTGAGAGACGATCTAAGGCTGTAGTGAGCTTTGGCATTCACTGTCTAGCTCCCAGACCCGTGGTCTATGCTCTAATTTCCTTTCCATCAGTTTCCAAAGGGATGGGTTATCACTGCCGAACCCTTGACTGATAAGCTGCCTAGTTTTCTGAATGTGTGATTTATTCTTTTGAAGTAACTTAGTTATAGACAAGCATCCGTTTACTCTTGTATTTTTAAACACTGTACTACTAGCATTACTCTGACAAGTGATAGCCTCAGACCGAGACACTCTTTGGAATAACAAAACGCTCCCGGATTGACATATTAATGTGAGGTAATTAGAGGTGAAAGAGACCCTTTTTATAGCTCTAAACTATGGATATCATCCATCATCTTTAAGAGAAAATTATAAGGTGCAGGTAATGGAATATCACATCGAGCATCAACAACAAGTTCTCCAACTTTTAAATGATAGCCCCAGTTTGGCACAAAATCGAATGAAACAACAAGCAGATCAACATCGCAGCGAGAGAAGTTTTGATGTAGGAGACTGGGTATTTTTACGACTATAACCATACAAACAAATGTCCCTCAAGCAAGCTAAGGAGGATAATAAATTATCACTAAAATACTATGGTCCTTACAAGGTGTTGCAAAAGATTGGTACTATGGAATACAAATTGGAGCTTCCTTCTTCTTTGCGAGTGCATCCAGTTTTCCATGTTTCATGCTTAAAGAAGGTTATAGGTGACAAAATTGCAGTTCAAACAATATTTCCACAACTTGATGAGGAAGGAAAAATCACATTGGAACCTGAAGAAGTCATGGAAACAAGAACTCGAAAGCTACGAAATCGATCAATTTCAAAATATCTCATCAAGTGGAAGAACTTACCCACTAAAGATTCTACATAGGAGGATGAGAATTTTATACAAAAGCATCTAGAGCTACTCAAGCGTCGAGGACAACACTTTTTTGAAGGAGAGGGGCATTTTAGGTCCCCATATTACTAGTGTAGTCACTTATTTTTATTAGTGTAGCCCCCTTATTGTTATTGTTGTGCCCCTGTAACCCACATATTGTTATTATTGTTCCCTTATATTATTATTGTTAGGTCGGCTAGGATTATATTGTGACCCCATGGACCCCTATATATAGAAGGAGGTTTTTTCATTTGTATCATCCAAGAATTGTTCATTTATGTAATGTATTGGAGGTTTCCCTTTCGAAGTGGCTGATTTCTAACACGTTGATCTCTCTTCTCTACTATTTTTGGAGCTGGTTTCATAACATTATCGCACTTCGACGTCCTGCAGATTTAACATGTCACTGCTAATGATAAATCCTAAATTTTGACACGTGGTTATGCCATCGCATTGCAACATAAATAACATAACCTGCGAAGACTTAACCGTAAACTTGAACTCCATCGATGTGCGATATGCGCATGGTCGCTCCACCCGACACGTGTCCCATCTCAATCGCATCACAAGATATATATCTTAACTTGCGATGAATGAAGGTAAACATAACAATCTCCGATGTGATGTACACTCGTCCATCCATCCTTGTTGTTGCTTCGTTCACAATTTGAACTTACTACCCATTCCACCTGCAACATTTCCACGGCTGTGCAATCCCCGATTCTATATTCAGAGTTCAAGACTTCATGACAGCCACCAATTCATATCCCACTTTGTTGGTCAATCTGGTTCTGAACCTGTTTTCCATTTCGAACCCAATCCTGTAACTTTGAATTTTGAGCAAATCCTTAGGCCCTGATCCCAATCTGATCACCCCAACTCATGATATTTATGGAACAAATGGCTTCTGACCCCAAATTCTTCTTTAGAACAATAGTTGTTAAATTCTAGCAATGTTGGTAAAGCTGTAACAATTTTCACATTTAATTTTAACCATATGTATATGGAGTTGCAACAAAATATGATACAAGTAACAACAAAATTCATTAACCATTTTCTCGAAAACTATAGACCAGATTTTGCTGAAATTTTGCTGGAAGATTTATACTATATTAATGATTCTCCACTCTGAAAACCAGAGTAATCCAATGAAAATATTTCAAGATATCAACAAAATGGTTTTAGGTGAAAGTGCATGATTTTTGCAATTTTACAAAATCCTTTAGCTTTAAATTTTCCATGTTTGTGTATTTTAATGATACCTCTTTGTTGTCCAAAAATCGCAAGAATCCAATTGACAGTTTCTAAGATATACATGAATCAATTTATGCACTGTATAAAATTGAAATTTTATAGCTCAAATGAGGAAGAAAAGGGAAAACATCCGTCATGCATAACAACTTATCCTCCAAAAAATTAGCATGCCCTCATGCTACGCTAGGAAACAAATTGAGGTGGTTGCTACAATCTTTGTTGAAATATTTGTTTGGTGTATAACAACATGGAATAAGGGAGGTTTTGAGAATGAATAAGGAGATCGATGGATGATAAAAAATATTAATAGCATGGTAATGATAATGAAAGTGATAATCCCCTAAACTGAAAAATTTTGTGTCACTAAAAAATGGGATGTGGTAAAGAAGGGGAAATAATGGTTGAAAAATATGAGTGAATAATGCTCAGTGGTTTTTCATGACAGTCTCCTAAACTTTTAATAAATCAGAAACTTATACTATTTTACCTTAAGTTTTACCTCCGTAAAAATGTGGAATGACATGTATGGACTACCATTTGTTGAAGTTGATGTAGGCTCAGCTGATGTTGAAAGTGATGTTGAAGGCAGAAGCCATGCAAGTTGAAGAAAAGTAATCATTTAGTGTAGGAGAGTTTTCCTTCCCCCAAACTAATTAGTTTCCCTGTCATTAATATTTCTATAACCCATTGCATAAGTAGACACAATCAATAATTCATCACCTCAATTACCTCATTATATATAAAAGTGACATAATCATGTTGTGAAGGTCATGGGATAATAATGGTTAAGAAGGGAATATAAATGAGGGTAAAAATGATGAGAAAAATATGCATTCCCCATACCCATAAGCTTTTATTGTTATGAGCACAAAAATTATGAGAAATAGTTATCTCAGTCTTTGCTTCTCAAGGTCTAACCAATTACTTGGGATTCAAAATCAAAATTAGGCCTCTTTATTCTACCCCAAAATAATAGTAGTGTTGTTAAGCTATGAATAAATGGGGACTAATTGGGCAAAGCCACTATCTTTGGTGAAAGATATGAAACTTATATAATAAAGGAATGATATATTAGATGATACAAAATGTCAAATATAAATTATCCTAAAAGTTTCGTCTCTGACATGTAAAGTGAATATTGATAATTCAATAACAAATCTAAACCATAACCATCATCATCTAAGAACTTATTAAATATTACCCCATGAACCATGAGTTCCAACAAACGTTATATATGCAATAGTAGGATTTATCGGTAATTATTTTTGAGAAAAAAAGGTAACCAAGTAGATCATAGTAATGAATTAACTTCTATATCATAGGCATGGCCACTGCTACTAGCAGGCATCCATAGCCTCGACAAGGATGCCTTTTTAACCCATTGAGATGCGAGTGCCCCATCCATTATAAATAAATACATAGTTACAAGAGCATTTCAATTCAGTTGGATTTCTACCGAAGATCATTATTCTGGCTTGTTAACTAGTTAATACAATGCCATTCACGAGAGCTAACAAAAGTGAACAAGTCATCTCATGATGAGACCTCTTGTCCTTAAGTTTTAAAACCAAAGGCCATTACCCTGGCTTAGTGACGAGTAGTGGTAATGTCACTTTATTAGGACCTATGATCATGGTAGGTCAGCTCGTGATGAGACCTCCTATCCTTCAGTTGAATTTTTTTGTTTAAAATTCAACTATGGTTATTTTTAATCAACCAAAGATTACTTAATAGATGGGGTGGAAGGTCAACTCACTAAGAGCTAGGGATGGTGTAAAAAGTTTTGTAGTAACTATTTTCAACTTGGGTATTTTTGCTTGTAAAAAACCAATAACCTTCAAATGAATGTTGATAATTATACTTTCCTTTGTTAATATTGGGGTTGAGGAACAATTCATTAATAGTTACGGAAAGATTTAAGTACAATTTTGTGGTCATCATCATAAATTTTACAAGATTAGGGACTTGAAAAATTATGAAAGTTGAAAATTGGCATTATGAAATCATCTTTGCATAATTATTCCTTAAAATAATATTATATTTATAGATTAAAAAAGATAAATTGACTACCCAATCATTATGTCAAAGAGGACCTAGAACATTAAAAGTATTTTTCATTCACCAAGGAGAAAAAAAAATCAGAAAGACCTACAAGTGTTGAATAAAAAACATGAAAATCAGTAAATAACAATAATTGTGACTGAGGTAAAAACAACTGTGAGTCAGAAAAAAACAATTGTGATCCAAGGGAACAACGACTGTGACATGAGGGAAAAAATTTGCAACCTGAGGGAACAAAAACTGGGACCTATGGGAACAATAGTTGTGACTAAGGGAACAGAAACCGTGACCAAGGGAACAACAGATGTGACTAAGGGAACTGCGACCAAGGAAACAAAAATTGTGACTAAGGGAACAACAACTGCGATAAAGGGAACAACAACCATGAATAAGGGAACAACAACCGTGACCAAGGGAACAATATTTGTGACTAAGGGAACAAAAACCACGACCAATGGAACAACAACTGTGACTAAGGGAACAACAAACATGACCAAGGGAACAACAATTGTGACTAAGGGAACAACAACCGTGACCAAGGGAACAATATTTGTGACTAAGGGAACAAAAACCACGACCAATGGAACAACAACTGTGACTAAGGGAACAACAAACATGACCAAGGGAACAACAGTTGTGACTAAGGGAACAACAAACGCGACCAAGGGAACAACAACTATGACTAAGGGAACAACAACCATGACCAGGGGAATAACAAATGTGGCTAAGGTAGCAACAACTATGATTTGAGAATTATTTATCCAACAGTACCGTTGTTGCATGTTACAACCTCGAAATTACCCATACCATTTTAAGCTTGTAAGAATGAAGTATTAATTGTGACTGTGTAAATCCCTCCCAAAAACTAACTCAATGGGTGATCCTAACAAAGTGACATGGAGAAGGATTAGTCATCCAATAGTCATAGTCACTTTACAAAATAATGAGAAATTAAGAGTGAATCATTCCTCACAAGACTTACCATAAGAGCTTTTTTTTATATGAGATATGAGGCAACCATATACTTGATAAGATTGAGCAATAAAATGATAGATGTGGAGCATCAACATGAAACTTAAGAACTTCATTTTATTTTGATGAAGGAACAAAAGTTGTGACTTTGAACACCTAAAAGATAAAAACATAAGAGCAATCATAAAAGAAACAACACCTTATTGAAAAGCTTGATAAATAAATAAATAACTTAAGTTACAACAGCTGTGATTTCAGTTGTAACAATTTTGTTTCCTAAGGGAACATCATTTTGTTTCAAGAAAAACAATATGTCAAGGGTGAATGAATGGAAAAAAAATGATCTTTTGGAAAAAAATGCTTTGGTGGAAATGACTTGAATTTTCAATTCTTCATTTTTCTTATTATGATTCGTTAAGTAATGAAAATATCTTCACTTCCTTTTCTTGTTGGCATGTATTAGCGGGAAATTTGTAGCAAGATATTATAAGACATTTTAGATCATGACACCTAAAAAAAACTCAGCATCATATGATATTAAATTTCTTAATAGATGCTTGGATGAAATTCCCTTATTTCATTAACATTGTCTTCAAGAATCACTTTTTCATAAATGGACCTCCTTTATTCTCCTCGGATCTGCAAAAAACGAGCATATACCTACAATAAAACATAAAATCATTGAAGAAGAGAGCTGATAGGGCTCTCCTCATCCAAGAAATATGAAAACATAACAATTATTAACACTGTAAAACAAATCCACAGAAATATAAACAAATAAAAATTTATTTGTCGCATGCGAGAGAGCAATGGTTGACCATACTAACCAACAGTTTTTTAATTCATAAATTATTTGTTTTTCATCCAATTTGAGTGATTCCAAAGCGAAATGAAATCTAATTTGAAGAAATATCACCAATAGAAACATGTTTTAAAAATTCCATATATGATATGTTAAATTTACTTAGAACAACCCGCATAATAAATCCATTTTCGATTTCCCAACTTAGACCAAAAAATGATATTTTAAGCATAAATTTTTTGTTTGATGATGGATTAAACTAATTATAATTGGAGATTAAATTATTTTCATATATATATCTCCAATATAAATAGGTTTTTGAGGAAATAAGAATTGATGGGTAAAATATGCTAGCGAACAAATGGAAAAATAGAGTTTTAATAATTCTGATTTACGACAGGCATTTAGTATTTTTGTCATAAATTTCTCATACAATATAAAAATAGAGTGATTCAAATTACCTTGTAAACTATATTCATAGGGGAATATACCATAGAAACAGGTTTGTAATATCTAGTCATTTGGGTCTCCAAAAACTGACTGTACCAACTCTATCCCTGAGTTGCTTACTAGACACCCTCTCATTGTTTTGGTCATAGAATTTTGTCTAAGATCCAAATTGAATGATTAAAATTGGGTTTGAAAGTAGACAAAAAGGGCTCCTTAGTATAGAAATATGTTTTTAAAATATGCCCATTCGGTCCCTCAAAACATGAGTGTCCCAACTATTTTTTTTAGAAAGTTCATGAAGCTCGCAAGCTATAAAATATGATAAACAAACATTTTTTTCCAAAATGGTGATTAGTGTTTATATAAATATGATTTTCAATATGATATGTATACATACACATATAATTTCAAATATCTATCATTCATATCGATTTACACAACATATTTCAACAAACACAACCCTTTTTACATATAAAGAAATTTATTTATTTATGTACTTATTTATTTTATTTTCTACACTAACCTAATTTAGTTTGAAAAATATGAAATATATATATGTATAAGAGTACTTCCAATGGAACCATTTTCAAAATAAGGCCTCAAATATATACATACCCAAATTAGAGAAATATACATGAATAAATACGAGGGTAGGAGAGACCAAGTTCCCTTGAAAATATGGTGCCAAAAATTGCTGAAGTATGGAGTGATGCTACAAACAAATGATGGAGTGAAACCAATATTCAATATAGCCTTGACTGCCTTGATTTCTCATGGTTTTCATATCATGAAGTTCTTCCATGAATTCTGTAATTTTTGGATTTGAAGCCTTCCCAATCTCAATATAATTTTTTTGTGATGGTGCATATGAGATAGAATGGGTAGGAAGGGTGGGTAAATTTTACAGTTCAACACTGTAAGAATTTTGTAATGATTTATTATTGTGAGGGTGTGGAATGGATTGAGAAGGAAATTGTGTAGGGCGTGAAGGATTTTGATGATGTAGTTGATTGGGTTCTGTGGATGATTTTGATAGAAAAACAAGATGTTGTTGAAAAGATGGTAAAGAATATGGATGTTGTGTTTTGTTACAAGATGAGGGAGAGTAGCCATATAATCATAAGATGGACCCTGCCAAACTTGTGGACAATATTGGTGGTAGTTATATTGAGATTTACATGGCTTCCCTAACACAAGAGTATTCCATAATGGATTATGCAAGTAAGAAAATGGAGAGGAAGTGTTTTGAACCATAAATGTAGGCCATGGTTTCCATGGTTGTGAGCTTGCAGATTCTCGATCTCTTTGATATGTTTCTTTCATCATAGGTAATAAAGAGAAACTTTCCATGTGATGTTCCTTTTAGCAACGAGGGAAAGACATTTCTTCAATTTTTTTTTTCTGATTTTTCTTGACCTGCAAAACATGCAATTGTGAAGTTAGAGAGCTAATAAAATCAATTTTAAAATGTTCAAATAAATAATTGATTTTAGCTCTTATATTTCATGTTCTTGTAGTATATTTGGAAATGAAAGAAGAAAATTCTCTAGAATTCTTACCAGCCTTGGAGATTCTTCTTGAATACCTTATGCATAAATCACAAAAATTATCATTTGATAGCTGAAAAACATCACCTTTTCCTATTAGATTTAAGAGTTCTAAAAATTCGTCTTTGATTCTTTTGAGTAGGAGTGTTTTCAAGGCCTCTTTTTCGAAATTCTTATCATTTGATTTTTGAAGGTTGTATCGAAATCACTTCATATAGTCCTCCATGATTTCATCTTCCCCTTGTATCATATTGAAAATATCTTCACTATCCTTGCAATAGTCTTGGTACTTATTCAAGAATACATTCTTCATGTCCTCTCATGTTTGAATGTAGTTCCCACCAAGGCTCATGAACCATTGGAGAGATTCTCCTTTTAGAGTAAGAGGAAACACTTTCAACCTTTGATCATTAGTACAACAATCATATCCTATACAAATTAATTCAAACTCAAATAAAATAAATGTGGGTCTTTGTTTGCCAAACTATAAAAAATTGGTAGAGAAGATGGGGGAATTATGTGCATTTCTGTCACTCCTCCTAGATCTCTGATAGGAAAATCAAAAGTACCAGTGTGTTCCATTTATTCCCAAAATAGAATATTTTCTTTGTGTTATATTTTGAAGCCCCTCCTTCAAATGTTCCTATCAATAGGTTAGTGAAATGGGTGGTGCTTACATCACCACTTAAGTGAAATGATAATATTTATTCAAATTTCCACCTCTAAGATTCCTACTTTTATCCATGCATGCTATATGACCTGAAACTACATACAAATGGTAGACCTCACCATAATTTAGCTAGGGTGCGTGCGTAGGCTCTTACCGTCTTCAATATCCAACCCTCTCGAAGTCAGGAACAAATTTACAACCAGATATTAGTGTGGTAGTGCTATTTGACTGCCTCCCCAACAACAATGCCAAAATGTTGGGGAAATTAATTTCTTAATAAAAATAACTAATCACATATAAATTAATTATCAATCTAAGGAATGTATTTTTCTTTCAAGGAAATAAAAAAAAAATATACAAGAAAATAACAATAACTAACACTGGTTCTACATGATTTGGTTTTACACTATCAAGCTCATTCGACCAGCAATAAAATGTAAGACTTGAAAAACAATACTAAATTTGAAAAGTTGGAAGTCAATGACACGAAAATAATTATGCTAATTACACGACTTAAATCAATACTAAATTAAATCATACCTTTCTGAATTGGAAATTTAACTTATTCCACCCAACAAGAATTGAAATTCAAATAAATAAACACACAACTAAACTATTTTAGATGTTCAAGGCAACACCTCGTCCAAGGTAGTGGGCCCAACTGCCCAAGACTCAGTTCCGCCTTGAAGAATAATTTAGATCAGATTACAAGTAACAGATGTAGAACTCAATGGATAGGTTACTTCATTAAAATATATGAGAGAAATAATTACATCAGAATGAAGTTCTTAGCTTTGCCTAAAATCTAATAATTGTTCATTCTCATCATTTTGATCTTTGTTTTCATTTAAATACACATAGAGTAAAGGGAAATTGCAACTAAATTGATTACAAAATCATTTTCCATTACAACTGTAGATTTTCTACAACAAATTGATCAACAAGATCAGATTTGAAATATCATGATTCAGCTGGAACAAGTCGAATCTAGTATTGCAATTGGAAGAATTTGGAAAATGGCTAGAACAAAAAATCTAAGAAAATTCCCTTAAGAGAACCTTCCATTTCTCTCAATACAGACCGAATTTTGGAAAAATGCTCAATGAAAAACTGAATTGGTCCATTTTGCACAAAACTCGTGTCTCAGATTTTCAAGGTTCATCTTCATTAGTCTGAAATAGTCAACATAAAACCATCACTTTTTATCCCAATGAATTTCTGATTTGGAATATTTGATTACGAGTTGGAGTTCAAATTTCCAATATGGAAGAGATCTTGGAGGCTAAAATCACGAGTGATGTTATACCATTAATAAACCATCATTGGTAAAATAATGCACAATAATCTTAAATTTATTAAAAAAGCATAAATAATTATTAAATGGAATTAAATGATAACTTGTGATGTATAATGTGATAAATGAATGGTGGAAATGGATGAAATAAATGTCAAGAAATATTAATAATAATGACAAATCAGTAGCCCAAAAAGAGTTCAACGTTGTCTCCATCACCTCTGTTAAAAGATGGAGGCTTCTTTGGTTTCTCTATGTTTTTTGCAGTCTTTGCTAACTCTTCAAGGGTGGTGAGAACCAAATATTTGACTGTAGATACCAATATCCTAGTAGCAGTGGTTGCGTTCTTCTTATAAAAATATGGAATATTATGTACTCTAGGGATCAATCCAATGGCATTTTCAAGGTGACGGGTTATAGGACAGATGGCCTGGATATGCTCGTAAGAGATTTCATAAATTTTTCCAAGACCAGGCTGAGAAGATTCGTGAACTTCAGGAATATGAATAGAGGAGGTGATGGGAATATTGTTGCCTTGACTGGAAGAAGTATGATGATGGTGGGTGGAGTTTTCAGCCATAAAAGTTTGTCTACCCTCCTTCTAGCGCTAGAAATGTTGACGGTTTTGTACCTCCCAACATTCAAAGGGGTATCTATGATATGTGGTCCCAGTTAGAACTCACACCATTTTGGATAGGAGCCCCATCCAAAATACGTTACTGTTTTCTTAAAGGGTTTCCTTGCATCTAGTTGTCAACAAGAGAGAGCAATACATATGTGCCTTTGAAAAGAATGTGTGTGTAGTGAGTGTTAAATTTTAGGTTTGTCGAGGTTCCTCTACTGCGGAGGGGAAAAGAAAGTGAGCCTTTAAGAGAGAGGTAATAGTACCACTCTAGCATAGACACAAAAAAAAAGGGAAGGTCCATCTAACATCCAACAGAATAGTCCACAAAGATGTGATGGTTATTGTAACCATTACAACACATTATCAATATGATAGGCACTAAGATAACCAAAATATTTCAACTACTTTAGTACAGGTGAAAAACAAACATGAATCAAAAACATTCACAGAACAATCTTACAAATATTCATAATCCATGCATGAAGAATGTGTCGGCCATCAGGATTCCTATATTAAGTAAATGTCCCAGGATACATGTATACAACGAACACCACTAGCTCCAATAGTGGAGTGTTGGAGCCACTACTTACTCCGGAAAAGAACTAGTTTTTCTCTCTAATGCCTTATGGGAGGAGCCAAGGTAAAAATTCCTTTGCTTGTACCATGAGGGTGTATATATAAAAAATGGGGTGATTATTCACCTCCCTTGTGACTCTTTGAATTCCCTCATGGTTTTTTGACTTCCCAATGACTTTTCGACTTTACTTGACTCTTCATGTTTTGTACATGTCCTTTGGACTTCCACTTTACAATACATTTTCGAATAAGAATTACATAATCCACAAAATGATGTGGAATATGATGAATCATGACATGACATGACATGAAAATGATGACATGGAAATGTCAAGCCATTCTTTGTTGTTGCTTGCTATGTGTCTTCTTGAGAATGATCTCTTTCCACCTCCATATGGCTTAGAGATGAGGAGTATTCAATGTTATCAGGTCTTGAGTTGTGGTCACAAATTGGTGTCCTTTTTCTTTCTCATAATTGATCAACTTACATCTTTTGTTATAGAGGTATCTTCTAGCGTTATCTCCTTCTACATCATCTTGTCATGGCATGATAGAGTATTTGCATCCACAATTCACCCATGAAAAGATGAAATCAGTACAATAATCCCCTAGTCTAAGATGTTTCATTACAATCCACTCATTCAGCCAGGACCGAGTGACAAGCTGAGGGAGAGGTTCAGTGACTGTGAAAATTCTCAACTCAGGTAGTCAAGGGTCAAGTCTAAGCCTTGAGACTATATAGTGTGCAGTTTTGGCTAGAATGAGCAAGGAGATTATGCAGTTGGGGAGCTGAGAGAGCTAGGTTGAGGGATTGAGCAATGATTCTACCTACAAGTCAGTTCTGGAAGGTAGAGGAGGCCAAGTGATTGCAAAAATGCATAGTTAAGGAGCTCAGGGTTGAGGCTTGAGCCTTGAAATTGCACAATGCATAATTATAACTGAGAAGGAGAGAGTGATTACGCAGTTTTGGAGGTCAGAGGTTGAGCTTGAGCACTGTGATTTCACAATTCACAATCTTGGAAGGAAGGAACTATGTATTGCGAAGTTTCAAGAGGAATATTTTTGGCTTGAGGGCTGAGACTGTGCAATGAAAATTTTAGGAAGGATTGATGAAGCTAGGTTTCCTGGTTGGGAAGTTTTCTAAATTTGACTAAGTGTGGGATTCATGCACCTGATGTGAACATTGAAAAAACTTAATTGTGATCACACAATTAGAACACTTGACGACACAAAATAGATCACACAGAACACATGAAAAACATACACCCCTCAGTGCGATAGGTTTGTTAAAAATTACGATAAGTGTGACACCAAAGATACACTTTGCAACGATAGTGATGACACTTGTGCAACAATGCTTGAAACTTTGGAAATGAGTGCGACACATGTTTACATGGTAAGAAAAACTCATTTACACAAATATTAACCCTTGAAACCACCAGAACTAGCTTTTGTGCAACGTGCGACACTGCACATTCCAAAAGACGACACTTTGGTTTCCTTGCAAATAGGACAAAAACACTTAGAGAAAACACATTGAAAATTGGGTGTAAGTCAAAATTTTGGAGAATGTTGTAGAAGAAATAACACATACTTCAATTCTTTTTTATGCCTACATAATTTTTTCATTCCTATTCTTAGAAATTGATTCAAAACCTGGTTTGTGGTATTTCTCTTGCAACTATGAGTATTTTTCATCATTACGATATGGATTTTACAACTTTACATGAAAAAACAAATACCAGTTAGCATTTTTTTCCACTATGCTAACCATGGACATAATTATTGCAAAAGTTTGCTTTCATGTTTTTAGCAATTGATTCAAAACCTAGTTCATGGCCCTCCTCTTGCACTCCTCTTGCAGCTATGAATATCGTGCGCCATTGCAATTTGGATTGTACACATTTACACAACAAAGAAAATACAAGGTAGCTTCTTATCTCACTATAAAAAAATTTCTTTTTTAGAATAACAATGCTTCTTTTTCTAGCATACTTCAATTCTATTTTATTCCTACATAATGTTTTATTTATTCTTCTTAGAAATTGATTCAAAACTCGGTTTGTGGTCCTGCTCTTGTAATTGTGAGTATTTTACATCATTGCAATTTGGATTTTACAACTTTACATGACAAAATAAATACCAAGTAGCATTTGTTTCACTATAACAAACAATTTTTTTAGGATGCGAATGATTTATTTTCCAGTAGACTTAAATTGCATTATATTCTTATAAAAAAATATTATACAAATGACATGGAGAACAAATCAACAATAGTCCTCCATGTTCTTTTCATCTTTGACAAAAAAAATAAAATAAAACAAACTATTCTTAAATATGCACAATTTTTCTCCATTGATTTGTAATTTCTGCATTTGTTTTCATGCAACGATATCAAATTTTGACTTGTTAACCTGTACATAATGAAAAAATATTATCAAAATATTTCAAAAAAACATGGAAGATAAAAATACTGGCTCTCAAAGTATAGATGCGCAAACAACAAAGGACCAAAGTACAAAGAGGTATGCCAATTATTCCATAGTAGCATTTTGTAAATGTGCAAATTACTATTGCACCATGTCAAATTAAAACTTATGACAATTAAATCCTCTTACTATTGTGAATTTATATTTTAAAAATGCTTCAAACATCTCCATGCTTAATCATATAATTATGCATCGACGTGCATACAAATTTCTTTGAATGTGAAGTCCTTGTAGTATATAGCCCGAGACAAAACAAAAATGAAAACTCACCAGTCAAAGTAGATATTGTACATGCATATCTTGTCGAAAAAGGTGGTCAAATAACTATCACATTAAATGTAAGAAACAACCATATAAAAAATTTCCTTAACAAATTTTGTCCAGAAAAAAGTATCTATATTAGAGAATTTGCAGTAAGAAATAAAGGAATCTATGAAAGAGGCGATGCAAAAAGCTGTATAGTTTTACATGAAAATAGTATGGTCTAAATAATACCTCAATTTTTCATTAATTGAATAATTTCTCCAAAAACAACAATAAAAAAACTCATTCTGTCAACAAAGACATATGCAGTTGGTTCCATTGTTGTTGTTGGAATGGCATGCCACGAAAACAATAGACAATTTGAACTAAGCACCAAAGATGGAGAAACTACAAATGATACAACCACTCTAATTCAAAGTTTCTTGCAAACTATTCTTGATTTCAAGCTACAAACTTGATGGACTTCTAGTACTATGGTGTTTTTTTGCATGTCAAATGACATAGAAAAAAAAATTGTGATTTAATATCTGCATTATTTCGTAGTTCTGAAAATTGTCCATTTGTAATGAATGCTAGTTGTAACTAAATGAAAATTACAGAGAGTTTCTGGGAAATAAAGCATGAGTTAGCATGAAAAAACACATCATTCAACCTATTCAAAAATGTTGTCAGAAATGGACCAAAAGGATTCCAAATACTACAATCTGCAGTAAAAACTTTCATTGATGTTCTAAATGATGCATGCGCAAAAAAATATTCACAATCTTTCATCAAATAAAAATAGAGGTATTCAATTATATTTTTGTTTTTTTTTCAATGTTCTTAGAATCTTTGCATTTTTTTTACCAAAATACATTAATACTTAATTGGTGTAAACACTTTTGAAACAGGTCAAAGGAACACTAAAAGAAAAAAATGTTTATGCACCACAATATCAACATATCTGTAAAAAATGTTCAAATCCCATGCTCCCTTACTCATCAAATTTCACACTCTGCAAAGAAAGAACAACAAGTACCTACCGTCCAAATGTAGATTGCACAATGGAAACAAGTGAAATAAGATAGAGTGCACTTTGCAGATGGCACAACTACAACAATAATGTCCAACAATGGCAGAAACAAGTTTTGATGAGTACATTCAAGACATATCACCAATAGTGTTTGAACTACGGAAACCCTTTGTGCATGTCATATTCATGTTGACACTCAACACCATCATTTCTGATATCAAACCACTTTGGAAAAACTATTATGCAATACTCATTGCAACAATTTCTTTGCTTTAAGTGTATGCTTCTTCCTAAAATATTGTAACACTAATAACTTTATTTTCTCAATATTTTGTACACCATAGTTATTATGTCATACTTCTCTGTTGCTTGGGCTAATATTTTTCCAATTTCTCACTCTAACAGGTTTTCTCACTATGTCATCTGTAGAGATTGGCTCACATCCAACATCACATTGTCAGTCTTGGCATTAGTATCATCAAAGTATCATTGCTACATACTTTTGTGTCGCTTATGCTTTTGCTTGCAAAGAATTTACCACAAATATGAAATATCAAGAAGGCCATTTATATTTTTTTTTTCAAAAAAATAAACATCTATACCTTGAACACTTAAATGATTTTGATAAGTGCATAGAAATGCCAAAGAGATTTACATAATTTGGAATTTGAACTCTAGTAGTTGGCATGCTTACATTCTAGCACAACTACAATATATAGGACTCAATTACTATAAGAATTTTTTTTTTTTGTTATGTATATGCTAAAGAGTTAGTGACCCACACCTTTTAAAATTTGAAGGTCCTTTAAAATTACAAAGTGTTTTATTGAATTTTTTTTTTCTTGAAAATGAGAAAATGAAGCTACAACGAGTTTGTCTCATTAGGAATCCACGAGTTATGATATAAACAAATGAATTTTTAACAATACAAAATTACTAGTAACCACAAGCTTGTCCATATACTAAAGTTTAGAGGATTTAGCCACCAATGCATTCATGTGAATAAGACCATGCCCTTAAAAATTTGAAGGTTTTAATATCTTGTATCGCTTGGGAGTTGATATGTTTATGTTAGGCAGTGTTATTTTTCCCTGGAATTTGAATCGATCTCTGCTCTAAATTTGGAACTTGAGAGAATGCACTCATGTCATTGGGAATTCCTTTGAGCACAGGACTACCCTTAATTTTATATTTATTTATAAATGTATGTGTATTCAAGCACGATAATGCTCTTGAAACACAAAGGTTCTTTAATTCACAACTAGATTGCAATTACAATTATCATGACTGATATGCAAGTCGATACAATATTGGATACACAATCGCTATAATCAATCTGACAGGTGTACAATAAAGCCAAATTTGGCCATCTGTCATGTCTGATGAGAGCAATACTACTAGGAATTGAACTTGGGTGTTCTACATAGAAAACACACCAAATTTCCACTGCATGCCTCCAGATGACATCTGAATGGCCAAAAATACATAGACATAGTTATAATTGATTTCAAATATTCAAAAGTAGGGTTACCCTTAATTTTATATTTATTTATATTTTTGTATGTGTTAAGGCAGGTCACACTCAGGAATATGAAAATTCATCAATTGGAAACTAGATCACACTTACAACTATCATCACTAATATGCAAGTCCATACAACATTCACTACAGAGTTGCTATAATCAATCCGACAAGCCTATAACAAAGTCACATCTGGTCATTTGTCATGCCTCATGAGCACAAGGCTCCCAAGAACTGAGCTCGGGTCTTCTAGACAAAACCCACACCAAATTTCCTCTAGATGCCTCCATATGACACCCCAACGGCCAAATATACAAATTTATAGCTATAATTGATTTCAATTACTCTACTGTAGAGTTAACATAGGAACAGGAAAAGAATTTGGAAAGGATCTCCAGGTCCTATTTCTAGTAACATAGATCATGGCCTATAAAAAAGACTGTAACAACTCACATAAAACGACATTTGGAAAATTTGTTGCTTCAGAAGCCATTCTAGATAAATAATATTGGGTTAGTTCTAGACTTTGCATAGCATTGGTTTTTTTCCAATCAAAAATATGTCTATTTGATTCAGTCATGCAAACTCTTATGTTTAATGGTACACAACAACATGGTCGCGTGAGCCATTGGGAGGACCAATGTATATGTTCGATTCGTTTTATACCTTTTTTGAAATGTTGCACTGATTTTTTATCTTCAACTATTTGTTTCACAATGATATAGGTTCTTTGTTTCACAATGGTATAGGTTCTTTATTTTATGTGTTCAGACCTAGACTCTAGGCTTTCCAACAAGATTTTGCAGCTTGCTTATTTATGTAATAACACTTTCCAACAGATATTTTATGTAATAACACTTTCCAACACACATATATATATATATATATATATATATATATATATATGAAAATGCTCAATGAAGCCTCCACATTATCAAACTTTATCCTAAATATTAATCTTAAGTGACAACAAGATCTTTTACATCTCCCCATTCGAACTAAGCTCGAATGCTTATTCTGAACGACAAAAGAGATAGTATATATATATATATATATATATATATATATATATATATATGAAAATGCTCAATGAAGCCTCCACATTATCAAACTTTATCCTAAACATTAATCCTAATCGACAACAAGACCTTGCACATCTTCCCATTCAAACTAAGCTCGAATGCTCATTTGAACCACAAAAGAGATAGTTGATACAAATGTCAAATTAAACTCCCTTTAAAATCAATAGATCTATTTAAAATGTTTTCTTGCAAAAATATTTTATACAACATATATCAGGTACAAATAAATGCTCAGAGATTACAATGCTTTTTCTAGATTCATAATAGTTAATTAACTATTATTTTACAATTTATCTTTAACCAAATATACAATTTGACAAATCTAAGTCATATAATGCATCATGTCAACTTCCTTATTTTTAAATGGAAATTAATACTTGCTTCTCATATGTCCATTTGAAACTGTATCATCATGAACATAATGGATTTGAAGCTGAATAATGATTGATTTTCATTTTGTTAGAAATACTAAATTACTCATATACATGAATTATTAAAAATTTAGGTTGCCTTTCGGTTTTACCAATTTTATTCGTTTTTTTAGGAGTCCTCTTGATCATGGCAATATAATCTGTTGTCAATTTTGTATGGAGTGCTTATAGTTCATATTTTCTAGATATACTCTTGACTCATGTTTCATGTACTTCAACTTCCAATTATCTCTCAATAAAGAAAATTAAACACATTGTACATGTTGCAATATCTTCTCAAGCATAAGTCAAAACTCCCTAAACTATATCTGTTGATTCAAAAAACATGATCTCTAAAATCAAATTTTTCTTCAATGTTAGTTATGTTATAGTATAAGAAAAAATGCATACATGTATTTTTAGCGTTACATTTTGTTACATTGGTTTATTAAACAAAAGCCACGTGACACCAATGTCCAAAAACAAATGGAAGTGACATTACCACCACATGGCTCTTGTTTCTATAGAAGAGGTGTTTACATGAAAGGAATGGTTATAAAAGTGGAAATTAATTATTGTAGTGGATGTATTTACTTGAAACTTTTCAAAAAAAGACGATAAAAGTGGAAACATTAACAAATTTCATCGACATGGACCCCATTATAGTAAAGCAATGGAAAATAATGCCTATCGACTACACTTTGAAAGCTATATAAGCATGCATTGAAGGATTGAAGTCATACAATAAATAAAAGGCCACCAAGTTAAACATAAATGTTGATGTTGTTGCATGCCCCTTGTAATCCACTAATGTAGAAGAAGTTGAAAACCATTACAACTAGAAGAAGAGCTATCTATTTCTTGGGGAATTTTTGTGTAGTTAAGTTATACTTCTTATTGTTGATCTATACAATAATGCAAGGCATTACATCCAAACAGGTCCCTTCCCTAGTTTAGTTATGGGATAGATGACCATGCCAAATACCTCACAAATATTTCTATGGATCACTATGGCTAGTGGGATTCAATCCATAAACCATGTCTTGTGCTCGTGCCTAGTTAGTGAGGAAACACTTGAAATTGGCCATACAATGGAAATGAGAGGTGTAAGCGAAGACTTTTTCTCTTACCGCCTTCATGTCAGTTTGGATCAGATTGTGAATTTCAAGGTCCTCTATGAAGATGTCCACGACAAGATTATAAAGGAGCTTGTTGGGAAGGATGGGGATGCACAACTTATTGTCCAATTGAAATGGCAAAACATATTCTATTGTCCCATAAGATAGAATCATCTTCACATATAACTTGCATCTTAGGTTAGAGAATGATGATCAATAATGGAGAGGCTTTAGATGGTTTTCTAACATATCTGAATGAATTTCCACATTATAACAATCACATTAAAGACATAAATTCCATGCAAAACACCTCTCTCTCTCTCTCTCTCTCTCTCTCTCTCTCTATATATATATATATATATATATATATATATACCAAAGGAATCAACAAGTGGGTTGGGCTTGTACTTGTGTGATACAGGGTCGATTCCAATCGCTACCTTATACCTCTGAGGCCTATGACCTCTCTTCTCTCTGTAGACTGAGTTAGTTCCCGAGGATTCAAACCATGGATATCTTAATTTACATAATACTTCATATCGTGACGATCGCCAACTGAACTAAACAACTTAAATACTTTACAATATAATTATTAAAATAAAAATATTTGTAATTTATTTTTATAAAATTTTAAGATATAACTCTTAAGTATCTTTTATTTACATTATCCGCTTCTTAATAATGTTCACTAAATTTATTAATTATATTTTATTTCCTTATGTACTAAAAATTAAAAATAAATAAATTATGTATACATTTCTAACCATCAAATATAATTCATCTTCAACCAAAAAAAATTATACATTTCAAACCATCAAATATAATTCATCTTCAACAAAATGTTAAATTTCCTTTAAATATTTAAATATACTAATAGATTGAATAGTTAAAACCATAACCGCCTTCCGTCACTTTCAAAATTTCATGCGAGAATCCATGGCACGTCCCATTACCAATAATCCCAAAATGACATGCGAAAGGAATAGAACTTTGTTAAGCCAACCACAAGAATTTATTTGCCCAAAATTATCACGTATATGTTTTTCCGATTGTACGTTATCCTGTAATTTGGCTATATGCGTGTAAAGAAAACCATATGACAACTATGTTTTTTTTCAAACGGCCCTATCTACGAGTATAACATATTTTTTTTTTTTAAATGGGTAATGTTATATCATATTCATCTTAACCTTGTATTAAGATTTAGACGATTATTTTTTTAAGGTATAAATTTATTTTAGAGGATAAAATTTGAAAAAAGATTTGTAATTCAAATATAGAATTTAGGTAAGTAGGATTCCATTCCTTTCTTTAATTATCCATGATAATTTCAATTGACAAACTCATATCATATTTCATAATTTAAATTGTATTTTTGTATGCATAAATGGATTCAATCCTTAAAGCTTAAACTCAATTCCAACAATTCTTTATTGAATTTCATATCAAATTGACAAAAAAATATAACTAAAAAAAGCCAAAATATAAAATAATAAAATGAATTTACATAAAAAAATATTTTTATATTCATCCTAATCCATTATTCTATTACGTTTATTTAGATTAATGTAAATTGAGAGAAGGTGATTATCACAGAATTTGGACTAATAGAAGTAGAGTCAATGTAGTGAAAGCCCACTTAAAGAAATTATAGAAATAATTATGGGTTGACCCTAACTCTAAGCATGTGGCGCACCAATAAATGGGAATAGAGAGAAGTTGGTTATCACATAATTTGGACTGACAGAAATAGAGCCAATGTAGTGAAAGCCTATATAGAGAAATTATAGAAAGAATTATGGGTTGACCCTAACTCGATGCATGTAGGGCACCAGGTAAGCACAAAGGGTAAACATTATGATTCTATTTTCGAAATGGATTAGATGATTTTATTTTACAATTAAATAATTAATAAATATTACGATGTTAATTTCAAACCATATTTGGAAAACTTATATGATGCTAATGGGTTAATATATGAAGACATGTTACACTTTCGTGAGAAATGTGCCAAAAAATTTCAATCTCCCACAAGTTCAACCGAACTTGTGAAATTAATTTGGCCGAAATTTTTGCGCCATTAATCAAACTTACTCCACTATTTGCGTTGATGACAACGGTAACCAGATTTTTGGCCGAAGGTAGAAAAACCGGCGTTAAACGTTTGGCGGAACTTTTTTTCTTATAAATATAGTGTCCCTCAAACTGCAATAAGTTTTTCAGCAATTTTCTGATGCGTGACCATTGGAGAGCGCTGTGGAAGTGATTGTTGGAGAGGGTTGGGAGGTCTTTTTTTCGTTGTTTAGGTGTGTGTTTTTTTTTTTTTTTCTTACGATTTTTTTTGGTTTTAATGTTAATTTCATCTTTTGCTGTGTTTGTAGGGTTTTTGCAGGATTCCTGGGGTCTGCTCTGCGTCCTCGACATGCTTGTTCGACCTCCTCGTCGTATGATCTGCCTCCTCGTCATCTGATCTTCCTCCTCATCATTTTCTCTGCCTCCTCGGCGTGCCTTGTCTCCTCGTCTCGATTCCATGTATTCTTTCGCTTTTAATTTTGTTTGCAAATCATAAGTACTGACTGTAAATTGTTTTGTCAGTGTTTGTCTTTGGTTAAAATCTATATATTGATTTGATTTTTATATGAGAATAAGCTTCTTAAAGTTATATCTTTTAATATATTCAACCAAATTTGGAAATAATGGCGGTTTTAATACTATATTAAATGATATTTTATTTGAAAGAAGCAAAGTCTAAGGAATTGATAGGATACTAGTATAGTAATGAAAGGGCTCTAATCCATAACTAATTCAATATGCTTCAAGCTCATGTTCATAGTTAGCTTGAATCCATATTCCCCTAATCAATCTGTACTCTTGTTGTAAGTATAACAATTCAATACATAGCTTATGGAAAATACGGTTTCATCATAGACAAAACCTTAGTTTCTAGTTAGATGAAAGCGTGTTAGTATCAATATTAATCACAGCTTATTTATGAGATTACAACCAATCTGTTACACAACCTATTACTCGTATTAGTACAATATCACTATTCAGGGCATATGTGTTATATCATCCTTATTATGGAAACATCTATATGAACATAGCTTAACAACACAAAGTAAGTAGATATGAGTGGTATTCTCATTGCATGTATTACTCTTGTAACTAACCTAGATAAGTGAGTGATTCCCATTGAAAGCTAGTTATGATATACTGTACATGAATTACTAGTATGGTAACTATTATTGCTTTGATTTCACATATCGAGCTTAGTAATCCATATGGAAACAATAAACACTATGATCTCCATGGAATATGCTTATACAATGTAACCAAAACGTTTGATTAGGGTAATGCTTATATCTTAGAGATTACTACGAGTTTCAATGCACTCTATCTATACAGTGTATTATTTTTATATGTGCTTATTTTACCTAATCAATAGGATAAGTTAGACCAATCTGAAATAGTGAATATAAAATAGTAGTCCAAGTATGGTAATAGCTCTTAACATGCATGGAATCAATACTACTAGTAATTACACTTATCTTGGTGCTTATGAGCTTGCTTGAATATACATGAAACCAAAGCAATTTTATTAAAGAGATATCGTTTCTTATTCATGAGGTTGAATACAAAGTAAACATGTATGTTTTGAATACCACTAGTGGAATCATAGGAATACTTGTACATGAGTGATTCCCATTGAAAGTTTCTTATGATATAATGTACATGAAATACTGGTATGGTGACTATCATTGCTGTGATTACACATATCGAGCTTAGTAATCCATATGGAAACAATAAACACTATGATCTCCATGGGATACGCTTATACAATGTAACCAAAACGTTTGATTAGGGTAATTCTTATAGCTTAGAGATTACTATGAGTTTCACTGCACTCTATCTATACAATGTATTATGTTTATATGTGCTTATTTTACCTAATAAACAAGATAAGCTAGACCAATCTTAAACAATGAATATAGAATAGTACTCCAAGTATGGTAATAGCTCTTAACATGTATGGAATCAATACTACTAGTAATTGCATTTATCTTGGTTCTTATGAGCTTGCTTGAATACACATGAAACCCAAGCACTTTTATTAAAGAGATACTATTTCTTATTCATGAGATTGAATACAAAGTAAACATGTATGTTTTAAATATCACTAGTGGAATCATAGTAATACTACTATTACTATCACCTTTATTAGGGATAATACACTACCTTTACCGAGTAATAATTAGCATTGTGTTTATCTATGATAACTTAAGTATGAATGTCATATGAATCGTAACAGTTTGGTGATTTCACATATCACATTAGTATGGTGTATAAGGGTTCAACTCTTATTACTAGTATCATGCTAATAGTTGCATCTATCTTATATATGGGCTTTGTTTAAATTATTATAGATACATGATTACCATGGAAACATGTTAACTAAGAGCAAGAGAAGGTGATACTCATTATTGATGTTTACCTAATTAGTAAGATAGAGTATCATAATGAGTCATGACACTTGGTGAGTAACCAATACTAGTAGGATCACATGTATTCACATAAACTTAAGAATTTTGATGCTTACTTCTAGCTTACACTCTTAGCTTACATAAGCTAGTATCACAAGCGTTATGATCCTTATACCTCAACTTACACTAGAGTCTTACATATATTATGCATATTCACTTGATCACTACTATGTGTAAGCTTTGATACGAGTTAGTTATGTAAATTATGTGTGTTACTTCTATATTGACTCTATTAAAACTTATCGATATTGTACATACTATTCCATTTATTATGGAGAAACTATGTAAAGTATCTGTGTTACTTCTATATTGACTCTATTATAGCTTATCGATATTGTACATACTATTCCACTTATTATGGAGAAAATGTACCTTATTAACCACACTAAGTGAGTTAAGCTATACCAATAACGATTCAATACATTATGGATATTACTTATACTTCTATAATATTGGATACATATACGTGTTGCAAGTATGATCAGAGTGCTCTGTATGAATACATATCATGTATAAGCTCTATGATTATTGTGATTTCACTCTATACCTTACCTCATAAGCATGAAGGTTGTTATATTATAGAGAATACATATCTTGAACACCATCGAAGACATACCAATCCTATTTTTTTTCTTTTTCCTTGTGTCATCGCAAAATCAATGTATTGTACTGGTTCAATTTGGTGTAGAGATAGTCAAGTTAAGGTAAGAAATGGTTATCATACTATACAATGTATCACCTTACTAGCTAGGGGCTTAAATAACCCTTATAATATGTGTCTTTTCCCTAATGGAGTTGCTAGTATCAGCTGAATGACACATCATATGTGGATTAGAAGATGAAAAAGCCTCCATGTATGGGAATATCATAGTAATGATACTAAGATATCATACCACTAGTACTTTCCATATACAACACGTATGGTATAATCTAACCTGAGATAATATATGGTTGTCTATGGTATTCGTAGTAATCATAACACTGGTGCACTTCTATAACTAAAATTTTATTACAACATAAGTATTGCTTATATCGCTTATCCTATTGTTATGGTTATACTTTACCTTCTTCTATTCATAATAAGTGCTTATATATTACTCATACGTATCACCATATTAGGGAAAGCCTTACCATGTGTTACCAACTTAATGGGCTTCAACTATTCACAAAGATTAATGGAATCACTTCTATGTATAATCTTATAGTTTCATTAAAAGGATAGCTCAATTCACACATTGATATCATGGTATTAATAGTGGGAAAAAATTGTAACTACAAGTGTAATCATCACTATATATGTAATTACACATGATCTTTTGTTACACACATGTCATATTATCTTATGTTACCCTTATCCATGTATTGCAATCAATTACACACCCTTTAGTAATCATAACACTAGTGCACTTCTATAAACTAAGCTTTTATTACAACGCAAATATTGCTCATATCACTTATCCTATTCTTATGATTCTACTTTACTTGCTTCTATTCATAACAAGTGCTTACATATTACTCATACTTATCACTATATTATGGAAATCCTTACCATGTGTTACCATCTTAACAAGCTTCAACTATTCACACAGATTGATGGAATCACTTCTATGTATAAGCTTACTATTTCATTGAAAGGATTAGCTCAATTCACACATTGATATCATGGTATTACTAGTGGACAAAAAATGTAACTACGAGTGTAATAATCACTGTATCTGTAATTACATATGATCTCTTGCTATGCACATGTCATATTAGCTTATGTTACCCTAATCCATGTATTGCAATCAATTACACACTCTTTATTATGGAGAGTATTATCACCATTAGTATTCCATAAGTAAACATGAACTATCAATTGTAATGGTAAAGCATAGGGTAAAATATGATCACCTTGATCTATAATAGCTAGTATCATTGCCATGATAACCCATGTATTATGCATAGTGATATAAAAGCTCATACATGTTAAGCTGAGCTTGTTGTATAAGTCATAAGCTTATTTGTAATCAGATCAATGGTGTTAAATCATTCCATATAAGATACTAGTATAGAATCATGGTACCATCCCTATTCAAGCTAAGCTGGTAAGCAATATTATACCTGTACAGCTCAATATTATATAATATGTAAGCATTAGCCTAATAAAATCAATGGTATTGGGATTCGATCTCATCTTATACTTTGGTTATTGAGATAGAATTCCCACCTAGTCAACCCCATCTTACAACTGATGGCTTTCAAACTGGCTTAGATGCTCTTGATCACCTATCAAACCTTTAGGAATTACACCACATGGGTCAAGGCACCTAATAAGACTGAACACCCTGCCAAAATAGCTTTTCCTTATGGCTTTCACTGGCATAGAAACTCCCATTGAGACAACATCATAATAATCCCAATTACCGTTATCAATTGGCACTTAGTCACAAGCGCCAACAACACCTGGATATGGAACAAGTGGGATGTTTCTAGCTAGTCTTTGGGCTCTTTGAACCAATTATTTCCTTGTCCACTACTTGGAGATTACTCTTACACCTATATATTGATTTTATTTTTATATTAGAATAAGCTTCTTATCCTCAGAATGTCTGTTATATTAATGAAAAGAAAGGGAAAATTAAAAATATCCTGCAAGGGTTGCTTTACTTGATTTGATTAAAGTCACATATTTTTGGTTTTCCTTGCTTGTAATTAAAGTCCTTGAGGATTTCACTCTAATATGACTATTTATACATGACATGAATCATTGTCACAAAATGTTTTGGACTCTAGTTTTATGCCAATTCCCAAGTAAGCCTTAACTACAGGTTGTTGGTAGTTTTGAACTTCAAATTTTCTAAATTAAGCCTTAAATGCAAGTTGTTAGTAGGTTTGAACTTTGAATTTCCTAGCAGTCAAGTTTATTATAGATGCATTATGTATTTGGGTCAATTATAATTCTTTTAAATCAAACACTTAAAAACGGACAGTCTTCCTTTATCATTCTCTTTCTAAAAAGAACAAAACCCACCCTTTATCATTCTATCTCAAATAAAATATGGTCTTTGTGTAAGGTGGAACTTGCATTTCCAACAATAGCATAGCCATCATATTAATAATTGTGATTCCAAATGTGATTGTTTATTTAAGTCCCACAGGATAGTGTGTTTGTTTCCCTAATCCATCTCCTTATAAAGAAATGGGAGATAAAGAGGACATAAAAAAGGAAGATAGGAAAGAAAAAAAAAACTTTAACTTAGATCCACAGGTCCGTATTTTTCATAGGTCTGCGGTATCTAAATAACATGTCATGTATGCCATAGAAAAATCCAGAATTATAGTATGATCTTTATGGCAGTACAATATTATTGTATGATCTTTATCACCGTACATGAATTCTGTTTTTTGTTAAATTTTTAATTTTTTTTGTTTTAATTGTTATGTTAAATTTTTAAATTACATTTTTAAAACCGAGAATTAACTTTTATTACTGTGCATAAATAATTCATCTACCATTGTTTAAAATTTCTACCATCAACCAGTGGCATTTTTCCTGTCATATCGTCCACACCATACTTCTGTTTACAATGCCTAAATCTACACAATTGATGTCCCATCCTTAACCGATACTTCTCTTTACAATGCCTGAATTTACACAATTGAAGGCCCATCCTTAACCAAGGCTCTGATGAAGAGCTTGCTGCCTCTTATCTACCTCTATATTTACGATCTGCCTATGATATGCCTCTATTTTGCTAAAAGTACAAATCTAAATTTATATCCTTAACCAAGTCTCTCATCAAGAGCTTGATGCCTCTGATCTGCCTCTGTATTTATGATCTACCTCTATTTTGCTGAAAGCATAGATCCAAATTCATTTGGGAATCGGGTTTGATGTGGAATTTTTCTTTCATATTTGTAGTACCTTTTTCAACAATGATACCAGTGTTGTTCTTTTTGAATTATGGGCATAAAAAATCTCCTAGTGTAGCAGAAACATTATTATCATGATTTGGGACATCATCTTCCACGCCATATCTTTGATCTGGTGCTCAAATGTTCTGAAGGAGGTTGATTAGATGTGTTAGCCTTTGATTCAACATTTGGGAAATCAATATCTGTTTTTGAAAACATATACTTTAGCTGTGACCTGCATTGATAAATTAACTTTAAAAGTTGATTATTTCCTAGATTGGAATTTGAGGAATATTCATTAAACATTCCATGCATTTCCCTACCATGAAGTTTGATCAACTGGTTGTCTCTAAAAATTTTCATTTCAATATAGTAGGCTTAAAAACAACATTTAATAGTTTGTTGCATTCAAGTAATCACGATATCAAACCATGTTGTAATTCAAGAAGTTATGCTTCTCCTTCTCTTCTTTTTAGTAAATCACAGAAAAAATCATCCATTTGCGAGTCGGATACAAAGGCACACATCATGCTAGTAGTCATAAATTATAGCTATAATCATAACTAGATATATGGATTTTTCACTCTTCATAGTTTGGTTATCGAGTCAATCCATTTGCATGTAGCCACACTGTGCTGCCAAAATGGTTTTTCCAAAGCTTTTTTTTATTGCAACATTCATACAATCTACAAAAAATATCTTGCAAGATTTGGATGCTACCAAGATTGAGAGCAACATATTCAAATGTATTGCAAAAATTATACCACATCTAATGCAAGATACTATATAATCTAGACTCTGCACAGACCCAAAGAAGTAATCACTAGTCTAGTCATTAGTATATAGTCATCACTGAAGAATTGATAAAAATCCATCAATCTAGTTTCATTCCCTTGTGGATCATAACTATCATAGAAGGGAGCATCCTTAAAATAAAGCACCTATGATTTTGGATGACTACATGTCAGCTACCATTCAAAAAATTCAACATTTTTTCTATCTTTACTTGAAGATATACCTAATATTCTTGGTTTTCATGTCACTATTTTGTCTAGATAGAAAACATGAGAATATGGTCTAAAATGAAGATGAGTTTAAACCATACAAGCACTCTGCATATGAAGATGGATTTACCACACAAGTACTCTACATATTCATTGGAAAAATGTTTAAATCCTCAAATATAATTTCCAAAACTTTTCTATTAGCTTCCTCGGCATTGAAACCACAATATTAAAAAATATTTTGGGGTTGCACTTGTTGAAAATATGTGGAAATTATTTACTTCAAGATATCCCTCATATTATTGGTTTTCAAATCAATATTTTGTTTGGATAGAAAGCATGAAAATATGGTAATAGGCTTACCCAAAGTCACTCTACATATTCATTTGAAATCTATGTTTATACTTTTCGATTACACGCCATACACCTCCAAAATTACTTTTTGATTGTACATGTCATACACCTCATAGGTGTCCACTATCACCTCACCAACCATAATGGCTAGGATGTGTTGTTAGTCATTTTTATTGGCAGTAAACTATTATAAAACTTAAATAGCTAAACGCAAGGATGATCCACTTATTTTTGGAAACCATGTATATGTCATTTCTCCCATAAACTAAGGCATTTGCAATAAATGTTCATTTAATATTTTATTGAATTGGTTTTTTTTTTTTTTTTTCAGGGATCAAAAAGCCCACTAAACATGGTCGCAAAATGGATATTATGCATAGATGTTTCTTGTTATCCCAATCCAGGGAAAGTATTTATTACATATGTGCTATGAAATATTGCAACAAAAAAAGTCCTCGAAAGGAAAATGAATATACCTAGAAGAACGAAAAACAATGAAGCATATTATATTGCATTAATAGGAGGCTTGGGAACAACTAGGGAGTATGGATCCAATGGAATTGTAGTTTTCACCAGTTATGAACTTGTGTGCAACTAGATGAAAGACATGTACCAAGTTAAGAAGGAGAGGCTAAAATAACTGCATGGAAAAGAAAACAATATTGTTAGACAATTTCAATCATTTAGTATAAGAAATTGTGAAAATGTTAATAAGATGTCTAGTGATCTATTGCATGGGGAAATGCCAATTCAAGATTCTTCTGTCAAAGATGAATTAGTCTTGAGACGCTCTCCATCAAAATTTATTGATGGAAATTGTAAAGTATCTTTGATATGTGTATGTGTTTTTAGTTATAAATGTGTCATTTTTAATAACCATGTGTTTTTTTCAATTATATACCAAGTGCACCACCATTGTGTAAGCACAACTTGGTGAACTTCATGTTTTAGAAAATTTTATAAAATTTTGCATTTAATTTTCAAAATGTGCACCCACTATGTAAGCACAACTTGGTGACCTTCATGTTTTAGAAAATTTTTCATTTAATTTTCAAAATGTGCACGACTTCAACAAATTTTTGTTTGAATAATCAAGTGAGTTTTACACATCAATTTGTGCTTAAAATTGTGCTCCAACATTTGTGTAAATTACATCAATTTTTTGAAATATTTTTAAATAGTAAATTTAAAAATAATTGTAAATGCACAAGGTAACTTTTTAAACACCATGTATCTATGTATTTAGAAATCCATATATATCATGGATGATCATTTTCCACGTGATTCTTAGAGGCTTTAAACATCACGTGTATCTATGTATCATGGATGATCATTTGCCACATTATTTTTCAAGGCCTTAAACATCATGTGTATCTATGTATCTATAGGTATCCATATATATCATGGAGGATGATCATTTGACACGTGATTCTTGTAGGCAAACATCAATAGAGTCCCATGCCTCTACAAGAGAGGGGGATCATGGATCAGGGGATTTCCATCGTGTTCATGGTATTTATATTAAATGTGCAAGTTTTTAAATGACATTTGAATATATAATCTTATCTCCATGCATACATGTATATATATGGAATTGATTTTTTATCAATTTAGTGAGTTAAATTAATTTTTAATAAATTTTATTTTTTGGGAGTTAAGAGGGAAATAGTATCTACTCAATCAATGGAGGGCCATGGTTCACACAATATACTCTATCATATGTATGTATCTATGTATGTGCATGTATGTATATTTTAATTGATTAGAAATTCTATATTTTTTATGAAGCTTCTCTCTCGTCGCATAAGGGTGGTGGTGGTGGTACACATTCCCCTGCTCGCCAATCAATAGCTGGTGGGTAATCGTGTGAGGGTGGTGGTACACATTCCCCAGGTGGCCAATCAATGGGTGGTCATGCTGGTTCTCAACCATCTCCGGGTGGGCATGATGTTGCTCAACCATCTCAAGGTGGCCATAAATATGAATATTATGATCATGATTATTAATTTTTAAAATTATTTATATAGATTTTTTAATGATTAAAAAACAAATTTGTACAATTTTTTTCACATGTTTTTTTTATTAATACATAATTTTATATATCGATGCAGAGGGTGACAATGTTGCTCGAAAAAGACGTAGGCCAGATTGTGTAATTCAATAATAAGTTTTTACACCAACCACGACTTATCCATCTTAAATTCTGATTATTTACCTTGGGAAACAAACATCCAACAATGCACATTACAAAAGTGTGAACATCTTTAATCAACATAGATGAAAGATCTTGGGAGTTTGAAACTCCCTACAGAGAGTCGAGAAAGATTACAAATAGTTACGCACTCTCTAAGCACACTTGTAAATGTTTACAAAAAGATTGGGCCAACCACTGGTACCTTTGTAGAAGTGATGAGGAAAATAAAGGAAGTAGTAATGGGTCTCGATACGTGGGACGATGTTAAAAATAGGGTTACAAAAGAAATGGAAAAATATATGTTTAATTTCAAAGAAGGATAAAAAAGAAAGATGTTGAAGGCAAAATATTTCAAGCACCCTAATATAGCTTGTCATTTATATGATAGGCACCTTGCAGCCTATGGAAGACTACCATGGAATGATAAGGTTCCTGTTTATTTTGCAAAAATATTTTATGCAAAATTCTTTTCGGGAATGAAACCCAATTATAATGACCTTCCTTCTGATTTTTTTGGTCCCAGGAAAGGTCAATTATATGACAGTAGGGGCACTAAGCGTAACACTGAGTTGCCTCACCCTAAGCCACCTTTGGTAAGAAGACCTCCTCTTGTGGAAAATTTGCAGTCAGAGATGAATGCCACTTCTCAAATTAGTTGAGAAGCAAGGCATGCCATCATAGACAGTGTTCAGACTGGACTTGGTGGAATTAATATTGGTATGAACTGACAAAGAGCACAAGATAATGCATGTGCTAATTTTGTGTATAATACAGAGGATGAGATAGAAAACATGAGTATTGAATAGCTTAGACATATGCAAAGCATTGTCGCAATGGTTGGAAGGACTTGATTCTTCATGAGGAAGAGGGCATGGGATCGGTATGTGTTAATGGTTAGGGTGGATATTTTAATGTAATTTGTAATATATATATATATATATATATATATGTTTGACCGTATGTGTTATTCTAACATAAATGTATCATATGTTCACCATTTTCAGTTTACACGCATATTGAATTTTGATAATATCACAGTTCAAGGTTCATGTTCTGTTAATCCAAATGATATTTTGGGAAATGTTAGTGTTTTTTAAGAGTTTATGATGTTGATTTACAATTATTATTCTATTATTATATCGAACTATTATGATGTGTATATTTTAAAAAGAAATAATTATGTGTACACATGTATATAATTAAATGTTAATAGATTCTGCTTACGTCCAAATAATCCACTTTCACAAGTATTAAAATTTTCACTTATGTTTCAAGTAATAAATTGAAGTGCAAGTTTCATTAAAAAATGAGATAGATCTTGAGTTAATTTACAGTTTTAAAATTTTTGAATTTTAGGTTTGTGGAGATGATTTCTATTCTCCAAGGACTATAGCGATGGATTCGATGATGGGGATAGGAACACCCAAACAATTTGAAGAAGTTTTCTAACATTTTTTTTAATATTATTGCATTAGTTTATGCATTTTCATTTGAAAATTTTTAAATTTTTAATATATATATATATATATATATATATATAGCTTATCCTGTAGGATGCATTGATGTAGAGCCAACACAGGACAATGGAGGGGGAACTACATAAGGTATTGCATGATTTTATTTTATTTTTTTCATTTTGTTTGTTTTATTGAAGTTCTATATTCTCATTCAATTTTAAAACATTAAATTTTACCTGAATATATATATATATATATATATATATATATATATATATATATATATATATATATATATATATATATATATATATATATATATATATATATATATATATATGCAATTAGGGTCAACACGGGACAATGGAGGGGGAACTACATGAGGTATTGCATGAAATTTTATTTTATTTTTCATTTTGTTTTTTTATGAAGTTCTAAATTCTCATTCAATTTTAAAAATTAAATTTTAATTTTAATGTACATGTACATAAAATTCTTATACATGTATATGCAATTACAAATTGTGTAGTTTCCCCATTCTTCACATGATAGCACAAGGAGGCTACTGGAAAATACATTGCAGCCAAATTCTCTATTTAATTGATGTACACAACATTTTATTTGATCTAGTCTTTTATAGTACATGTTACATTTACTTTTATATATAACTTGATACTCATAACATTTGATACATTATTGTATTTACTTTTATTGAATGATATAAATTTTGGACATATTTTACATTTTGGATAGTTGAACTACATTTACTTTTATTGAATTATTTTAAATTTTCGATAGTTGTTATATTTTCCATGTGATCACATGTTATAATGTCAACCTAGATGATCTTAGACTATGTTTTGTTGTTAAGACTTGTTTTTTTGTCACTTGTTATTTAAAATGAATATAGCATTGAAATTGCAAATTACAAAACACATGCAGTACATGTTATGCATATGAACATGTGTGATTGTTATATAATTAGGTGTAAATGTCTATTAAAGGTGATATTTAGGTACATTTTGCATGATCATGTGTCATTTAAAACAATAATATATGGTTTCACATATTTAAGTTCATGAATATATAACAATGATTGAGGTACATTTGCATTTAGTTGTTACATTTTGCATACATGATCACAAGTTGTTATGATGTTAACTTAGATTCAATCTTAGATAGGGAAAATTTTAAGCATGGAAGTTTATCTTAAATTTTAGAAACATGGCGAATCTTACGAGTTCCCAATATGTAAATTGTAAAAAATTTGATGATATTTTTGTATAAATATTTAGGTTTCTAATGATTTTATATTAGTATATATAAAATTTTGGCGATTTTTATCGTAAAATAATTTTATATTATAAAATTTGGGCGAATCAATTTTCAAAAAAATGGAAATTGGCAGAACTATTTTTTGGAAAAAGCATGGAAAATTAGCCCACCGACGAATATTAGCCCCTAAAATTTTCCCTGATCTTAGATTATGTTTTATTTTTAAAACTCGAGTTGTTTTGTCATTTGTTATTTAAATTGAATCTAGATTGAAATTGAAAATTACAAAAAATATGTGGTACATGTTATGAATGTTATATAATTAGGATGTCTATTAAAAGTGATATTTAGGTACATTTTGCATGATCATGTGTCATTTAAAACAATATTAGATGGTTTTACATATTTAAGTTCATGAATATGTGACATTGATTGAAGTAAATTTGCGTTTAGTTGTTACATTTTGCATACATGATCACATGTTGTTATATAATGTTAACTTAGATGATCTTAGATTATGTTTTGTTTTTAAAACTCAAGTTGTTTTATCACTTGTTATTTAAAATGAATCTAGATTGAAATTGCAAATTACAAAACACATGTGGTGCATGTTATGCATTTGAATATGTGTTAATGTTATATAATTATGATGTAGATATTAAAGGTGATATTTAGGTACATTTTTCATGATCATGTGTTATTTAAAACAATCATAGATGGTTTTACATATTTAATTTCACGAATATGTAAGAACGATTGAAGTACATTTGAATTTAGTTGTTACATTTTTCACGTGATCACATGTTGTGATAATGTTAAGTTAGATGATATTAGATTATGTTTTGTTTTAAAACTTGTTGTTTTGTTATTTGCTATTTAAAATGAATCTATATTGAAATTTCAAATTACAAAATACGTGTGGTACATGTTATGCATTTGAAAAATGTTTGAATATGTTATATAATTATGTTTACATGTCTATTAAAGGTGATAGTTAACTTTTAATATAAATTTGTAAATGAACATGTGCATAAACATATAAGTTATAAAACATGACCATGTACAATTTGCATTGTGTGAGTGTGGTTTGATGCTTTTAAAGGTTAAATACATATATCTAAGTTCATGAATATTTAGAAATGAAAGAAAATTTGCATTTAATTCATACATTTTGCAATTGAAATCATTCTTATAATGTTAATATACAATATATATAGATACATCTAAAAACAATCATAAAATTCTAGGTGTACATAGATGTGTCTAAAACAATCATAAAATTTTAAAATTACATTAAAAAATATGGTATACAACATTTTGCATTAATGTACATAGAAAGGCTACTATGGATGTGAGTTGATAGTAGATTTTTAATATAATACAACGGGAAATTACAAAACACGATACACATTTTAAATTTGAATGAATATTATAATTTTATTTAGATGTCTAAAACAATCATAACTTACAATTTTCATTATATCAAATATGCTAGATACATACATTTTGCAATAATAACATAAAATTAAATAGCTCATACTAGAGAATGTATGAAATCGTTTAAGCCCAGAGAATGTATGTATCTGTACATGTATAAATTACTTGTTGTGTGCATGAGTATCAATATAATCAAATCCTCAATACACTTTTACATAACAAACACTATACATATAACTTCAAGTATGTTAATACATTATTAAGAATGTACAACTTAAGAATGCACAAAAAAAATGCTAACAATTTGTATTTGAGTTATGTAAGTTCTCAAAGATGAGTCCAAGGAGAATAAATTCTTGGGAATTTCGATCAAAAAAATTATAATGGAATTCCATGCTCAATGATCCGTTCATGGTCAAATTTTAACATTTTCCATTTCTTAACTTTCAATTTTTTCTTTGATTGAACTTCTATCATCTTTATGCGTGCTACACACACCAAGTGACTATATTGACAACTTATGACATCAAGTTCATAGTCTTGAAAGTAAACAATATTTTGACATTGATGTGTTTGTTGGAAAAAAATAACCTTTCATTTTAATAGACCCTCTTTCATATATAAACCCGTTATCATCATCGTCTTCCAATAATTTCATCTTTCATTCAGTGCAATGCATCAAATAATATTTGAAATTTTCTATATTGTTAGCAGGTGCAACTACAACAAAAAAATCTCTTGCACAATAAAACAAGTACATAAATTTAGATCATAATTAACATGAAAAAATAACTTTAAAATTAACATGTGTACTTGATTTTATTATCTATTTCTAGACCTCTATAATTTGAATGCAATTTAAATGTTACCTTCTCTAACAAGATAAAAAACTAGAACACCTTCAGATGATACTATAGTATCCTCTGATTGCATCTCTTCGAAGTTTGGAACATACATACTATAGTCTATTTAGTTTTATATGTTGCCAATATTTTACATACATATTGTTTTGACAAAAATCATTGGATTATGTATCATCTATGAAAACATGAAAAAAACAAGAATATTTTCTTTTATCAAATGCAAACACATTTTGTACTCTGTTTTAATTGAATGTAATTTTCGAGTCCCTTTTATTGTTTCAGCGTCATTTCCAATCGATCTATCTACATCTTGAACCCCAATATGCAAAAAAAGCCTATATGGAAAATTCATAGAAGAATATAAATATGTTATTTAAAATACAATTGATATATGATCAAAGATAATCATTTTGATAAATAATGTTTAAAATTAGAAACTTAATAAAAATTAGATCATGTATTAAATTTCTCTCTGTATCTATATGCAAGTTAATTTGTATATATGTACATGTACCTTCGTTTTTCCCTTGACTGGTTAGTCTCATGGATTAATGCAATGATGCACCATTGAAAAACTTTTTCAGCTAAGACAAGTCGGTCTACAGAGTGGTCCATTTGATATCTTTGAAGTGCTCATTTTATACATGCCCCTGCACCATCATGTTTTCCGTTTCCATGACCAGTCTCAAAGGAATTCCAACAATTTTTAATGTGGGTTTTCATATGAAGACAACACAACCAAAATAATGATCGTGAATATTCAAATTGACCTATGCATCCATCTGACCATATCCAATGTTCATTGAATGTTATTCCACGACCTTTCAATGAGTTATAAATCTTATCAAAACATTGTTATACAAAATTTGTATCATATGTACGATCATTGCTAATATAAAAGTGATATTCTTTAATAACATGTCGATTTTCACTGGTGCTTTCGATATGATCAACATTTTGTTTAGTGTGTCTATGTGGAATATGAACAAGCATAGAGACTTGGTTAGAATTATAGTATTCACTCTGTATTTAATTTTGTGAAACAAATGTGTAATTATCTACAAAATCAACTATTGAAAAAATGGTCCCTAGTGGAAAAAATTCACCGGATTTTTTGAATTGCAAGTCCTTCCATCGATCTCTATGGGACTGCTTGGGGTATTTATAAATTTCCGCCTCAAAATTTCTCAAAAACTTTATCAAAAAAATTTCTTCTTCATGCAAATCAATCCTTTTAGCACTTGTAGTACTACTTGAATCGATACATGTATGAATATATTCATATCTCTTACATTTCACTTTAATGTTGGACAATGATTGATCATTTATATTAATAGGATACTTGTTGTGAAATAAAGTCAAATTTCCACAATGATCACATTTTTTACCACCAACACATTTCTTTTGGTAAAATAATTCATGGGTTTCTCTTGCACATATAATTTAGGATATGAAACCATGGATAATGGAAGGATGAGGTGGTTTTTTCCAAAATGTTTTACCAAAATTAAGGAATGTGTCATAATATAACTGAAATTCCACATGATAACGACAACAACTAGTGTCGCGTACAATGATAGGTTTAACATACCATGGTTTTTGTTACACAAAAGCACTGATTGAGACAATGTTGGCTTGAGGGGTCCTGATCTAGGTTCAAAATTTATGGTTAAACCAACAAACCCTCCATCTACGGGCCCTTTCGACAATGAACAGCTTGCGCAGATTAAAGTCTCACCTGAAGCAGTATGGGGGGGTGCTAGAATCGGGTTTACGCACCTTGAGGAAGAAAATAATGAAGTGGCCCTAATCAGATCGATCAAAAACGTATATCATTCATAAACAAAATCGCACAATAGAATAAGGTAGAATCACAGACTATGCTCAATATTTAACAGACTAATGTAGAGTCGCAGATTCCTTCAATGCAAAAAAAACATAACAGAATGTTATGAAAGTAACTCCAAAAATAGAAGAAAAGAGAGATCAATGCCTTAGAAATAAGCCACTTCGAGGGGGAAACCTCTAATAAATTACATAAATAAACAATTCTTGGATGATACAAATGAAAAAACCTCCCTTCTATATATAGGAGTCCATGGGGCCACAATGTAATCGTAGCCGACCTAACAATATAATGTAAGGGCATAATAATAACAATATGGGGGTTACAGGGGTACAACAATAACAATAATGGGGTTACACTAACAACAATAAGGGACTATAATAGTAATATAGGGACCTAACATGCTCCTCTCCTTCAAAAAAGTGTTGTCCTCAATGCTTGAGTAGCTCCAGGTGCTTCTGTATAAAATTCTAATCCTCCCATGTAGAATATTCAATGGGTAAGTTCTTCCATTTGATGAGATACCCTGAAATTGATCGATTTCGTAACTATCGAGTTCTTGTTTCCGTGACTACTTCAGGTTCTAATATGGTTTTTCCTTCCTCATCAAGTTCTGGCAATAATGTTTGAATTGGAAGTTTGTCCCCTATGACCTTCCTTATGCATGAAACATGGAAAACTGGATGCACTCGTGAAGAAGCAAGAAGCTCCAATTTGTATGCCATTGTACCAATATTTTGCAACACCTTGTAAGGAAAATAGTACTTTGGCGATAATTTATTATACTTATTAGCTTGTTTGAGGGATATTTTTTTATATGGTTGTAATTGTAAAAATACCCAGTATCCTACATCAAAAATTCTCTCACTGCGATGTTGATCTACTTGTTGTTTTATTCGATTTTGTGCCAAATTTAGGTTATCCTTTAAGAGTTGGAGAACTTCTTGTTAATGCTTGATGTGATACTCCACTGATTGAACCCTATAATTTTCCCTTAAAGAAGATGTGATGGACGGTCGATGATATCCATAAAGTGCCATAAATGGGGTCATTTTTGCTGCAGTATGGAAGGAAGTGTTATACCACAATTCAGCGAGGGGTAACCACTTGATCCATTGTGCCTGCTTATCAGATACAAAACAACGAAGATATCCTTCCAAACATTTATTCACTATCTCTATTTGACCATCAGATTGAGGATGATAAGATGAGCTATGAGCTAGTTGAGTACCCAGAAAAGAAAATAATTCCGTCCAATTTTTTTTTGTAAAAATGGGATCTCTGTCACTTACAATAATCTTTGGGTTTCCATGTAGCTTTTGAATTATTTCCATAAATGCAGTAGCAACTGTACTTGATTTAAATGGATGAGATACTGCACAAAAGTGTGCATACTTGGTAAGTCTATCAACTACCACCATGATGACACTCCTTCCTCCGGACTTAGGTAAACCTGTTATAAAATCCATTGAAATATCCTCCCAACGCTGACTTGGAATGGATAAAGGTTGTAGAATACCCGGGGTCTTAATTGTCTCAACTTTATTTTGCTGGAAAACTAAACATTTTGCCACAAAATTTTGAAAATCAGATTTAATGCTACCCCAAAAAAATTATTTCTTCACCCTGTGGTAAGTTTTTAAAAATCCCGAGTGTCCTCCTAAAGGAGAAGTGTGAAATTCCAGAAGAATATTTTGTTTTAGTTGGGAATTATTGCAAATATATAAGCGATATTTGTACCATAAGGAATCATTTTTCCAACAAAATGTATCAGATGTACTAGAATCTTGCAGCAACTTTGCTTTGCTTTGCTGCCCTATAAAGTCTGGTCCTTTATTGGTTTGAAATATTTTAAGAGATATGATATATGGAAGTTAGGCTTTGTTTAGGCTCCTAAATTTCACCTAAAATAGGTCATCGTGGTATTTTCACTATAACTTTTTTTTTTTTTTTTTTTTTTGTGCAAAGGTTCAGAAGCTGAAATTTTTATAGAGCGAAGTCAAAATCCCGTGGAACCTCCGGTACAAATTTTAGATCTTGGTACGCAATATTTTTGGAGATATGATCTGTGGAAGTTAGGTCTGTTTCAAGCTTCTAAATTTCATCTCAAAGAGGTGACCGTGGGAAAATCATCATAACTCTCTCTCTGAGTGTCGGATTGGAATTCTGTAAAAAGTGGCAGATAGTGCACGAAATTTAGTTTTTATTATATCAATTTCAGAGTCGAATGAGGAAATAGTGACACGTGGCACACCATACAAGTTCACTCTGATACCAAATGTTAATGTTATGAAACCAACCCCAAAAATAGAAAAAAAGAGAGATCAACACCTTAGAAATAAGCCACTTCGAGGGGAAACCTCCAATACATTACATAAATGAACAATTCTTGGATGATACAAATGACAAAACCTCCCTTCTATATATAGGAGTCCATGGGGCCACACTGTAATACTATCCGACCTAACAATAATAATGTAAGGGCACAATAATAACAATATGGGGGTTACAGGGGTACAACAATAATAATAAGTGGGTTACACTAACAACAATAAGGGAGGGTTACACTAACAACAATAAGGGACTATACAAGTAATATAGGGACCTAACAAAGAACTAGATCCAGATCTAAACAATGTGTAATCACTTTAGCAGATAATCAACCATCAAGATTCATAAATAACCACAATAGATATCTTCACCTAATGATAATTAAGCGACACAGACACAGTGTGGTCTTAATAAAAACAAAAATAATAAATATATAACTCAGATCAATAACAGAGTAAGTTCACCAAAATTTTTCCTCTATATTAATCCAGATCCTTTCAATACATAAGACTTTCCCTTACACAAAATCCTTTCTGTGCAGACATCCAGCGGAGTCTACACACAACCAGACTAGGTCTCTGTGCACACAGCCGACATGAGCCTTTCTACCCAACCCAGACAAAAACCCTTTACAATGTATCAAAAATGCATGCATATCATCCTCAAGTTAAAATTAACTGAACTTAAACTACTTTCCTTAAAATCAATATATCTATTTATATTCCTTCATCACATAGATATTATGGTCTCAAACCATGGTTTGAGACCCACAGTTTACCCTTAAATTGATTTACATAAAAAATAGGGACCGTGACCCACCCCAAATCCCCTTGACTCATTCGCACAATGTGCATATACAGAACTTATACATAATTACATCAAAAAGTGTGCACTAAGGGACCCCGCTCCAACAGGCCCCCAACACAGACATGTGACTCGTCTCGAGTCACTGAGGCATCTGCTCCTTGATTTTGGCTTGAATCGCGCTGATAGAAGATTTCAGAGGGAGCAATAATTCCACACTTTGCGTTGCAGCACCGTGTGCTTGCTGAACTAACTTTTAAGTGGTGGGCCCTTCAGTGGCCATCTCGATGCTGCGCTCTGTCTGCTGAATAGTCTTCAAAGTTTTATCCAATGTTTGTGAAATTTGAAGAGCCTCCTCGGCCCATGGTTGTATATGTGCTTCCAACAGCTGTTTTTTTTGGCGCAACTCTTAAATCTCTGTTTGTATCGTCCAAAACTCCTGCAGATGAGCTAGGCACTGAGTAAGAACCAAGGTTGGTGCCACTGTCTTGATATATTCAAATTGTTGTTCCTTCTGATGCAATGCGTAGCGCAGCTACTGAATGACTTGATCATTTTGTACTGATGTCCATACACTCATTGCTTCATCAAATAGACTATCACACTGGGTGATTTTAGCAGTGATACTATCTCGGGCTTGATTTACCTCAAATGCTCGTAGACCTCTGGGGGAGTCTCAAGCTGCAACTTGTTTTGCAAATCTTCAATTTTTTTCTCATACTCCGTTTTTACTGTTTACACCTCAGCGCGCGATGCTTTCAATGTGGAAACCAATCCCTCCAATTTTTCCACTGGCACAGCTGTGGATAGGATTGTAGGAACATCACAACAAAATTGATGGATTTTGGCCTCCAGCGCAGTGCGCAGGGCTTCACCTGCGTGTCATGTTGCTTCCGCTGCTTGTTGTTTTTTATATGCCTCGGCGGCTTGCTGCTAGGATTCCCTTGTAGTATTGTGCACAACTATTTCTCGGTAGTAAATTTATTCTGAGATAATTGTGTGCATAAAATGCAGCTTCCCTGTAGGTAAAACAAAAATATTAATATTTATATCACCTTGACTGCAGAATTGGGTGCACTAGCTAACGTCCACATGAATAGCTGGTGCGGGGATTGGCAGAATACAGACATCCCTTGTGGTTGGAAATGCAATTTCTAAGGGTTTCACACTTATGACTTGTGCGGTGGTTTGGATCGCCTGAGCTACACTTGCTTGTATCTAGATCGACTGCATCTTTAGCTCTTGGATTCCAATGTGAACAATCTCTAGTGCAGTCTTGTACTACACCTCCATGTTGGTCCAATGATCCTCGGTCGTAGATGTGACTGTGTTAGCAATTTTGGTCAAGTCTTCCTCTGTTAACATCAAGACCTCCTCTCCACCTTTCGAGCCCTTCCTCTTCTTTTTGAAATCTCCAGAAGCCTGAGAGTCACGCTTCGTTCCCTTGGATGTTTGCACTTAGACCTCCTCCACTGTGTATTTTGGCACAAACCCATTCTTCTTCAACTCTTCTTATTTTTCAAGGTCAATGGTTTCTCCAGTGGTAGTTGGTGTTGCTTCTTTCTCTGTCACATTCTCTATTGTTTTCACTCGCTGGGTGCTAGTGCGCGACTTCATTGGTGTGATAGGTGTCAAGCATGTTGGCGACCATTCTGTCATTACTCTGAGCAAATCATCATATGTCACTAGGTATGGTAACTCATACCACACTCGTTCCATGACGCATTTTGCGTGGATGTGCATGCTATTGAATGTAGCCTTGAAATCGACTATCGTATTATAATGATCATATAATGTAGGAGAGAGTCTCTGCTTTGATTGTACTGCTTGATAAAGAGTGGTATCATACAGAACCCAAAAAATATTATTTTCCTTGGCGCGCACTAGGTTTGAATATTACCACAACGTTGCATAGCACGCAATCTCACACATCTGAGGCTCAATCTCTGGAAATTGGGTTTCCTCGGGGGTCTTCCACCTAATCAACGCAATCAAAAATAAAATCCAAGCATAATGGAACTTCTTGCCTTCCTCCTATGCTTCATGCACATTTTATAGAAATTCCTTGCATAGATAGCTAAACCAGTTGTAGATAATTCCTTTCTCGCATTGTTTAGCGAGAGGAATGATTTGAACGGGCACCTCCTTTGGGTGGCATTTGTGCATCATCTTGCAGGCCAAGATGAACTGATCTGGATTTATGCAGGAATGTAACATAATACAGAAATAACCATAAACATAGAAATACAATGGAAATAAGGCTTCATTTCATTAATATCAAATCACAGAAATATGCTTACAAACATGATGGAAATAAAATAGCTAGGGTGTTGGTAGAAAATATCTGAGAAGAGATGTGGCGACTACAGACCTCTGAACTGTATTACAATGAGGCTTGAGGGCCTATTTATTATGGAGAAACAATGGAGAACTCTAAACGTCCAAAAACCTAACACTAGGAGATGAAATGCCAAAAACATGGGTCCCGTTTGGGTAAATTGGTGTTTCAACTTCTCAGGGATGTAACTTCAGCATACTATCTCTGTTTGGGGCTTCAAAACGGCTCTGGAAGTTCAAGACCCGAAAAAATGCTAAAAATAGTAAGTTGTGAAAAAAACTGAAAGAGAGAATGGTGGGGCCCCAAGTGGAATAGGCGGGTGGCCACCAATATCCACCTAGATCATTCCTCCCCCCTTCGGAAGCAATGGTACCCACTGCATTGAGTTCCTCCATGAGATGAGGAAATTTTTGTTGAACATGGTCCCTGGTGAACCACTTGCCTTGGTGCAGGAGTTGGCCAGCTTTGACAACCCAATACAGTTGGATCTTCTGTCGGCGAGTGTTCTTGATTTGCATGTCCATGATACGATGCAACGGTAGCTGCTCATGTAAATACAGGGTTTAACTCTTTTGGTGTGAGTTCTTCTGCAATGTCAGAGGTGTCCAATAGAGGTGGGAAGTAGGGATGAAGGCGGTCTACATTGAATACTGGGTGCAGACCAAGGAATGGTGGAATACTGAGCTCGATGGCATTGTTCCCTACAGCCTTGGTGATGGTGTACGGCCCATATCGGAGTGGGTGAATCTTGCGGTGGGGTCTAGTGAGGCGCTCCTTCTACAAATGTAGCCACACTTTTCGCCCACCTGGAAGTTTTGTAGCACCTGATGTTGATCATGTCGATGCTTGTACTTAGCATTGGCTCTGTTCAATATGTCATGAACCTGTTGGCGGATGTTCTGAATGCGCTCGATGAAGTTGTTTGCTTTGTTAGCTTTAGACTGGACATGAGCCGAATCAGCTTGAGTAGTTGTAAATGGCATGGTTATTTCAATGAGACATAGTGGCTAGAATCCCAAGCCCACCTGAAAGGGGCTGTGGCCGGTTGAGCTGTGGAGAGCCCGGTTATAACTGTGTTGTACATAGGGAAGGCTAACATCCCATGTGCATGGATGCTTTGAATTGTACATGCGTAGAATGTGTACAATCATCCTGTTGATGACCTCTGTCTGGCCATCAGTTTTGGGATGGAAAGCTGTGGACTTGGTGAGCTTGGTGTCCAACATTGACCAGAGGCTAGATCAAAATGTGCTAAGGAACCTACTGTCACGATCTAATATGATATATTGTGGGGTCCCAAAGTGCACCCACACTCGTTCAAAGAAGAGTTTAGCAGTGGCTTCTGCTATGGTATTCTTCTTGCAGGTCGCCATAATGGCCATCTTTGAGAATCTGTCGATGACCATGAAAACACAGTCGTTTCCATGTTTAGTAGAAGGAAGGCCTGACATGTAATCCATGGCGATGGATTCCCAAGGGCGACTAGGGGTAGGTAGCGGAGTATAGAGCCCTTGCTTCTTGATGGTCAGTTTGTCAATGGCGCACACATTGCATGATCTGATGTACTTCCTGACATCCTGTCGAAGGTTCGGCCAATAGAAATACTTCTGCAATACTGCCACTATTTTCTCGACCTCAAAATGCCCAGCGGCTCGACTGTAGTGCGCTTCCCATATCATCTTGGCACGCTCGCTTGAAGGAACACAAAGATGTCCCAGGTGACATAATAGTGCATATTGGAGGTGAAAATTTGGAACTTGCATACCCCCCAAGAGTGCCTTGTATGTGTGGCTGAATTCTGGATCGCTCTTGTAGAGAATCAGGCAATCAGAAGTCTCATGCCCACAAGTGTTGAGAACGGTGGTTATGGCCATGATCGGTGGCTGGTTGAGGCAATCTGCAACATTATTGGTGCTACCCTTCTTGTACTTGATTTTCAAATAAAATTGTTGCAGATATGTGGACCACTTCCCTTGTGTTTGTATGAACTGCAAGGGTCGGTGGTCTGTGTGGATGATTGTCTCCTTCCCCAAATGTAATGCTTCCATTGTCGAAAAGCCTGCACAATGGAATACATTTCTTTGTCATAAGTGGGATACTTTTGAACTGTGTCAGACAATGTCTCACTGTGATATGCCACTGGATGCCCCTGTTGAGTAAGAACTGCCCCAATAGCATAGTCAGAGGCATCTGTCTCGATCTCAAATAGTTGTTGCAAGTTTGGTAATGTGAGCACTGGGGAAGAATAGAGGCGATGTTTCAATTCTACGAATGCCTTCTATTGAGATTCTGACCAAAAGAATTTTTCTTTCGCTCCTCCCTTGGTGACTTGACTCAAGGGCCAAGTGATATGAGAGAATCCCAACACAAACCTGCGGTAGAAATTAGCAAGACCTAGAGAAAACTGCAGGATTACGCTGGGGTGGTTGAAGTGGCAATCCCGAATGACTTGGATCTTGGCTGGATCCACATGCACCCCCATTTCATCAATAATGTATCCTAGATATTGAACCTGGGTCATGCCAAAAGTGCACTTCTCCAAATTGGCACACAACTTGTGTTTCCGCAGTGTTTGGAGGACTTCTCGGATGTGGTGGAGGTGCTCTTCCCAAGTCTAGATGAAGATAAGAATGTCATCCAAGTATACCACTACAAATGAGTTGGTGAATGGATGCAATATGTCATCCATCAACCTCATGAGGGTTGCGGGAGCGTTTTTCAATTCGAAAGGCATGACGAGCCATTCGAAAAGGCCCTCCTTGGCTTTGAAGGTAGTCTTCCACACATTAGAGGGTCCGATTGGTACCTGGTGATACCCAGACTTCAAGTCGTTCTTGCTAAAATATTTTTCCCCTTTGAGTTGGTCCAGAAGGTCATCAATCCATGGGATCAGGTACCTATTCCGGACAATGATCTTGTTCAGCGCCCGATAATCAATACAGAGTCTCCAAGTCCCATCCTTCTTCTGTACCAACACGATCGGGGTCCCACAGGGCGATGAACTTGGCCGGATGTGACCTTTCTACAGTAGCTCTTGAATCTGCCTCTTGATTTCATCATTCTCCAGAACAGAGCGCCTATAGATCAGTCCATTGGGTAACGGCGCACCTGGGGTCAGGTTAATGGGGTGCTTGAACTGACAATGTAGAGGCACCCCTATGGGTGAGGTGAAGATGTCCCCATACTCCTCCACAACCTTGTCCATTTGTTGTTTTCGTGTAGAGGAGCCATGTCTGGAGGTCATGGCCACAGTCTTCTTCTTGCCTTGGGGGCGGATCATCAGGAAAACAAATTTCTTGGTTTGGGAAATGAGCTTACTGCATTGTTTTGCAGTAACCAAATAGAGAGTGGGAGGCGGTGGTACCTCTGGTATCCTGTAAAATTTATTTCCTAAAGTAACAATAACAACGGGAGGTCGGGACTCATACACAACATGTCACTTCCACAAGTATGGTTTGCCTAATAATACATCAGAAACATCAATAGGAGAAATGTCACACCATACCTCATCCGTGAAGGGCTTTATGCTATAAGGAAGGCGACACTACTAGCTGACGTGAAGATCCCGTCCTTAGTGAAGCCACTCGATGGTGTATGGTTGTGGGTGCACTATGGTCGGCAAGCCCAACCGCTTCACGACATCTGCTGAAATGAGGTTCCTTTGGCTCCCATTATCGACAATGAACCATAGCAGGGAACCCTTTACCCACATCTGGGAGTGGAAAATACGCTCTGCCTCCTCTGGATCTTCTGGTTCCTCCTTCTGGATCTTCATAGTGGCAACAGTGGAGTTGGGCTCCGCATCAATAATCTGCTTCCCTTTGTCATTCACCTTGTCAGGTTCTAATTTCGAGTCAGAGCATGCATCTGATTCAGAAGCCCTCATCTCGGCCACCAGCGACTGCTTGGCCCAACACTCACTTGTGTTGTGAGTGGAGCTCTTATGGAAATCACACCACTTTCCCGTGTCCTTCTTTGGCTTCGTGGTGTTTTTCTTTGCTTGTGTCTTTGGCAGGTTGTCTTGGGCCGCCATGCTTGGCTTTGTTCTGCGGTTTGAAGGCACCTTTCCCTTGCTTTTGATTCGCAGATCCAAAGTCTCGCGTCTTCTGTTTGAATTTCTGCTCAATCTTGGCAGCATACCGGTATGCTGTACCAAGAGAGGAGATGTTGAGGAAATCCATTTCCTCCTAAATGTATCTGTGCAGACAATCGCGATACTTTATCCATCTTGGGCAAAGTTATCCATCATCGCGTTCTTTTGTTTTTCGAGGGCCTGCTCGAGCAATATTTTGATAGGATCTTGATCCAGGTGGATATCGGTGGTCACCCACCTATTCCACTTGGGGCCCCACCATTGTCTATTTCAGTTTTTCAGTTTCGGCACAGTTTACTATTTTTAGCAGTTTTTCGGGTCCTAAACTTCCGGAGCCGTTTTGAGGCCCTAAACGACGTTTTTTGGGAAAACAGAGAGCAACATGGGTCTATGGACCGATGTTGCTTGTTCCAAATTTGTAGTCCTCGAATAGATATTTCTAACGAGGTATGGTACGCGTCAAACGGAGATCGTATGCCAAAGTTACGCCCCTGGGAAGTTGAAACACCAATTTACCCAAACGGGGCCCATAGTTTTGGCGCTTCATCTCCTAGGGTTAGGGTTTTGGCTGTTTAGGATTTCCCATTGTTTCTAAATGATAAATAGGCCCGCGAGCCTCATTGTAACACAGTTCAGAGGCCTGTAGCCGCCACATCTCTTCTCAGAGATAGCTACCAGCGCCCTAGCTAGTTTTATTTCCATTCTGTCTGTAAGCAAATTTAAGTTCTTTGATATTAATGAAATGAAGTGTTATTTCCGCTGCATCTCTGTATTTATGTTTATATGTTTATTCTGTTGCGTTCCTGCATAAATCCGGATCAGTGGTATCAGAGCGGTCTGCTTTTTCTCGATCCTTCTTTGCATGTCCCCAACGAGGTCGGTGTATAAGGAGCTAGGGCTCGATCTGGTGGAACCTTTGCAAGATCAGCCTCGCAAACCTCGACGGACGCCCATGGGGGACGAAAAGAAAGATGAGGGAGCAGGAGATCCTATCAAAATATTGCTCGAGGAGGCCCTCGAAAAACAAAGGAATGCAATGATGGATAACTTTGCTCAGATCCTTCAACGGCTGCCCACCGGCGGCGCATCTGCATCCAGCAGCCACTCTGGAGGTGCGACTCCTTTTAAGGTACAAGTAAATTTTGACATTCCCATATTTGAGGGTCAAATAGACGCGGATGCCGTAGATAGATGGTTGAATCTGTTAGAAGGATATTTCTCGGTTCATGACTTTTCAGACCGGGAGAAGATTATTTTTGCACTCCTCAAAGCTACCCCCCATGTTAAGGACTGGTGGGAAACCTACTGTGAGAACAAGGACCAGACAGAACCCTCTCTGTTCTTTGATACCAACTTGGAATTCTTTCCGAGACGCCGTCAAGGAACAGTACTATCCCGTGGGGAGCTATGAGGATAAGTACATACAATGGACCACGCTGCGACAACAAAGGGATCAAGATGTGCATGAGCTGACGAATCTGTTCCATACCCTGCGCACAAAGTTGGGTATCAAAGATTCAGAGAAACATATGGTGCTAAAGTATCGCAGCTGTCTGCACAGATACATTCAGGAGGAAATGGAGTTCCTCGACATCTCCTCGCTTGGTACGGCATACCGGTATGCTGCCAAGATTGAGCAGAAATTCAAACAGAAGAAGCGAGACTTTGGATCTGCGAATCAAAAGCAAGGGAAAGGTGCTCCCAAACCATAGAACAAAGGACAGAGCCAAGGCATGGCGACTCAAGACAACCTGTCGAAGCCACAAGCAAAGAACAACACCGCAAAGCCAAAGAAGGACACAGGAAAGTGGTGTGAGTTCCATAAGAGCTCTACTCACAACACAAGTGAGTATCAGGCCAAGCAGTCGCTGGTGGCCGAGATGCGGGCTTTTGAGTCAGATGCATGCTCCGACTCTGAATCAGAACCTGGCAAGGGGAATGAAAAGGGGAAACATATTATTGATGCGGAGCCCAATGCCACTGTTGCCACTACAAAGATCCAGAAGGAGGAATCAGAGGATCCAGATGAGGAGGAATGTCTCTTCCACTCCCAGATGTGGGTAAAGGGCTCCCCGGTATAGTTCATTGGCGACAATGGGAGCCAAAAGAATCTCATTTCAGCAAACGCCATGAAATGGTTGGGCTTGCAAACCATAGCTCACCCACATCCATACACCATCAAGTGGCTTCACCAAGGATGAGATCTCCGTGTCAGCCAGCAGTGTCGCCTTCCCTATAGCATCAAGCCCTTCATGGATGAGTTATTATGTGACGTTGCTCCTATTAATGTTTCTGATGTATTATTAGGACAACCATACTTGTGGAAGCATCATGCTGTGTATGAGTCTTGGCCTCGCGCTGTTATTGTTACTTTGGGAAATAAGTTGTACAGGATCCTAGAGGTACCACCTCCTGTTGCTATCTCTTTGGTTACTGCAAAAAAATGCAGTAAGCTCATTTCCCAAACCAGGAAATTCGTTTTCCTGATGATCCACCCCCAGGGCAAGAAGAAGACTGTGGCCACAACCTCCAGACAGGGCTCCTCTGCACGACAACAACAAGTGGATAAGGTTGTGGAGGAGTACGAGGACATCTTCACCTCACCCACAGGGGTTCCTCTGCATTGTTAGGTCAAGCACTCGATTGATATGACCCCAGGTTCGCCACTACTCAATGGACCGATCTATCGGTGCTCTGTTCTGGAGAACAATGAAATCAAGAGGCAGATTCAGGAGCTGCTGTAGAAAGGTCACATCTGACCAAGTTCATCGCCCTGTGGGAGCCCAATCGTGTTGGTACAGAAGAAGGATGGGACGTGGAGACTTTGTATTGACTATCAGGCGCTGAACAAGATCACTGTCCAGAATAGGTACCTGATCCCATCGATTGATGACCTTTTGGACCAACTCAAAGGTGCAAAATATTTCAGCAAGATTGACTTGAAGTCGGGGTATCACCAGGTACCGATTGAACCCTCCGATGTGTGGAAGACTGCCTTCAAAGCCAAGGAAGGCCTTTTCGAATGGCTGGTCATGCCTTTCGGGTTGATGAATGCTCCCGCAACCTTCATGAGGATGATGGACGACGTCTTTGGGTCATTTAACTCATTTAACGTGGTACATCACCTTGGATGACATTCGATCTTCAGCCAGAACACAGGAAGAAGCACCTTGCAACATCCAACAGTTCACTCCAAACACGCCTTTAATTTGTGTGCCAATTTGAAGAAGTGCACTTTTTGGCATGACTTGGGGTTCAATATACGGGATACATTATTGATGAAAGGGGGGGTACATGACGGATCCCGACCAAGATCCAGTCATTCGGGATTGTGTAGCATAGCTTCACAACTTTACGGGTCTTGGCAATTTCTCCAGGAGGTTCATGTTGAAGTTCTCATATCACTAAGCCTTGGTCAAGTCACCAAGGAGGAGCGAGAGAAAAATTCTTTTGGTCGGGAACCTCAACGAAGGCGTTCACGGAAATTTGAAAAAAATTGCACTCTGTTCTGCCCCCGGTGCTCACATTACCAGACTTGCAACAACCATTTGAGATCGAGACAGATGCCTCTGACTATAATATTGGGGAATTTCTTACTCAACAGGGGCATCCAATGGCATATCACAGTGAGACATTTTCCGACATAGTTTGCAAGTATCCCAATTATGACAAAGAAATGTATTCCATTGTGCAGGTTTGTCGACAATGGAAGCATTACACTTTTGGGAAGGAAACAATCATCCACACAGACCGCCGACCCCTACAGTTCATACATACACAAGGGAAGTTGTAGAACGATCGCCATTAGAAGTGGTCCACATATCTGCAACTATTTCATTTGAACATCAAGTACAATAAGTGTAGCACCAATATGTTGCAGACTACCTCATTCTACCACCGATCGTGGCATTAACCACCGTGCTCAACTCTTGTGGGCACGAGACTTCTAATTGGTCGCTTCTCTACAAGAGCAATCCAAAATTCGACCACACATAAAAGGCACTCTTTGGGGGTACGCAAGTTCCAAATTTTCACCTACAAGATGCACTGTTATGTCACCTAGGACACCTTTATGTTCCTTCAAGTGAGTGTTCCAAGATGATATGGAAATCACCCCACTACATTCGAGTTCGGAGTGGTTTTTGAGGTCGAAAACGGTAGCAATCCTACAGAATATTTCTATTGGCCAAACCTTCGAAAGGATGTCGAGAAGCACATCAGATCTTGCACTGCTTGTGCCATTGCCAAACCGACCATCAAGAAGCAAGGCCTATATACTCCTCTACCTACCCCTAGTCGACCTTGGGAATTCATCTCCATGGATTACATGTCGGGCCTACCTTCTACTAAGCAGGGAAATGACTGCGTTTTTGTGGTCGTCGACAGATTCTCGAAGATGGCCATTATGGCAACCTGCAAGAAGAATATCACAGCAGAAGCCACTGCTAAACTCTTCTTTGAAAGAGTGTGGGTGCACTTTGGGATCCCACAGTCTATCATATCAAATTCAGATTGGGATAGCGGGCTCCTCGGCTGACTGGTCCGGCCTTTGGGCAATGTTGGATACCAAGCTCACCAAGTCCACGACTTTCCATCCTCAAACTGATGGCCAGACAAAGGTCGTCAACGGGATGATCATACACATTCTGCGCATGTAAAATTCAAAGCATCCATGCACATGGGATGAGAGCCTCCCATATGTACAACATAGTTATAATCGGGCTCTCCACGGTTCAATCAGCCATAGCCCCTTTCAGGTGGGCTTGGGATTCCAGCCACTATGTCCTATTGACGTAGCCATACCATTTGCAGTTGCTCAGGCCGATTCAGCTCATGTCTAATTTGAAGTTGACAAAGCAAGTAGCTTAATTGAACACATTCAAAACATCCACCAATAGGTTCATGATATATTGGATAGAGCCAATGCCAAGTACAAGCAATGCCATGATCAACATGGGGTGCCACACAACTTCCAGGTGGGCGACAAAGTATGGCTACATTTACCCAAGAAGGGTACCTCACTAGACCCCACGCAAGCTTCGCCGAAAGCTCTGAATATGAGTAGTACACCATCACCAAAGACGCAGGGAACAATGCCTTCGAGCTCGGTATTCCACCATTCAGCAGGTACGCACCCGAGTCTTCAATGTGGATCGCCTTCGTCCTTCGCTTCCCACCTCTTGGACACCTCTGACATTGCAGAAGAACTCACACCAAAAGACTTAAACCCAGACTGCATGGAACAGGCCACCACATATTGTATCATGGACATGCAAATCAAGAACACTCGCCGACAGAAGATCCAACTGTATCGAGTTGTCAAAGATGGCCAACTCGTGCACCAAGGCAAGTGGTTCAGAAGGGACCAAGTTCAACAAAAGTTTCCTCATCTCATGGAGGAACTCAACACAATGGGGACCATTTCTTCCTAAGGGGGAGGAATGATCTAGGTGGATATTGGTGGCCACCTGCTTATTCCACTTGGGGCCCCACCATTGTCTCTTTCAGTTTTTTTCACAACTTATTATTTTTAGCAGTTTTGGCCACCGCGAGTTTTGGTCTTGAACTTTCGGAGCCGTTTTGAGGCCCTAAACGACGTTTTTTGGAAAACGAAGAGCAACATGGGTCCATGGACTGATGTTGCTCATTTAAAATTTTTAGTCCTTGGATAGATATTTCTAACGAGGTATGGTACACGTCAAACGGAGATCGTATGCCAAAGTTACGCCCTTGGGAAGTTGAAACACCAATTTACCGAAACGGGGTGCATAGTTTTGGCGCTTCATCTCCTAGGGTTAGGGTTTTGGCTGTTTAGGATTTCCCATTGTTTCTAAATAATAAATAAACCTCAAACCTCATTGTAACTCAGTTCAGAGGCCTGTAGCCGCCACATCTCTTCTCAGAGATAGCTACCAGCGCCCTAGCTAGTTTTATTTCCATTCTGTCTATAAGCAAATTTCAGTTCTTTGATATTAATGAAATGAAGTGTTATTTCCTTTGAATCTCTGTATTTATGGTTATGTGTTTATTCGGTTGCGTTCTTGCATAAATCCGGATCAGATCTCCTACTCCCTCATCTTTCTTTTCATCCCCCATGGGCGTCCGTCGGGGTTTGCGAGGCTGATCTTGCAAAGGTTCCACCAGATCTAGCCCTAACTCCTTATACCCCGACCTCGTTGGGGACATGCAAAGAAGGATCGAGAAAAAGAAGACCGTTCTAATACCACTGATCCGGATTTATGCAAGAATGCAACATAATACAGAAATAACCATAAACATAGAAATACAATGGAAATAAGGCTTCATTTCATTAATATTAAATCACAGAAATATGCTTACAAAAATGATGGAAATAAAATAGCTAGGGTGTTGGTAGCGAATCTCTGAGAAGAGATGTGGCAAATACATACCTCTGAACTATATTACAATGAGGCTCAAGGGCCTATTTATTATGGAGAAACAATGGAGAATTCTAAACGTCCAAAAACCTAACCCTAGGAGATGAAGCGCCAAAACTATGGGCCCCGTTTGGGTAAATTGGTGTTTTAGCTTCCCAAGGACGTAACTTCGGCATACTATCTTTGTTTGGGGCTTCAAAATGGCTCCGGAAGTTCAGGACCCAAAAAACTTCTAAAAATAGTAAGTTGTGAAAAAAACTAAAAGAGACAATGGTGGGGCCCCAAGTGGAATAGGTGGGTGGCCACCAATATCCACCTGGATCATGAGCTTACCAAATCGAATTGTTGGTTCATTTATTTCATCGACCACAAAACCTCTGCTCTTCTGCTTGACTTGATATTTCTTCTTAATCTGGTCTGCAAAGGTTTTCTCCTGGGATTTTCCGTCGAAATCAGCAATGGGATTAGCTCCTTTAGCAAGCAGACCCATGATCCTATGGATAAAGGCAACATCGATAGGCATGTGCTCTCCCAGCCATAACGCATCATCGTGTACTAACATGAGCAACTACCGGACGCATATGTCACTTATGGGGCTATGTCCAAAATGAGGGATCTACAGTAACCTGAGTAGGTCTGCCTTGTGCAGAGCTAGCACCCATCTCTTTGGCTTGAGGTTCACAATGCCTCCTTCATATGTGAGTTTTTCTAGATACAAATTTGGCGCAAGTTCTGAGAATTTATTGACATCTGCAATGTCCCAGTCCTCCATTCTGAGTTGTGGTACTTTAGAAAACATGTCCCCTTACATTGGGACTTTTTCCAAGATTAATGGCATCTGAATACTCGTGCGCACCATGTCCATATCTCTAGGCACACACACTGATGGTTTGTGTGGCGCAACATAGCTCGACAACCGTGAAAATGGGGCCACTTCGACCACATCCTCCTCTCCTTCAAAAATTGTTTTAGGGACCTCGACCATAGGCCTCTTCAGCTTCTCAGCCGTAGTAGAGTGCGACTTTGGGGTATTCTCCCATGGTGATTTTGGGTACTAGAAGACCACCCCTTCTTAGACTTCGAGGGCATAGGTGTTTAAGCAATAGGGACCTTATGCGCAGAAAGGTATTATCTAGGTCTTTTGTTCGTCATACTTCTAGGAATTATGTATCCCAACCTTGCTCGGTGCAACGCTTCTTTGAACCCCAGATCCAAACTAGACATAGATACAGTGTAGGCAGGGTCAATCAGGGAGCTCAAAGCAAAGAATTGACTCAGAAAGAAAAGGGAACTATTGCGACCCCATATTGCATAGTTATACTTGTGGCACATCTTCAACGACTCATTCTTCATTAATGTGTCTCCATAAATGACAAAATGGCCCCAAATCTAGAAAAATCCCTTCATTAAATACAACCTAGACGCTCCCATAAACGGTAAGAAAGCTGTATTTTCTAAATTTACTATTCCAACGACTATTTTTTGACACCTCTGCAACCTAGTCATCCTCCTCACACAAATACCACGCACGCGTCACACCTGTCTGTGCATATACTCCAGAGCTAATGATAACCATCAACAGAGCATCCCCCCAACACAAGCTTATTGATCAGGTAATTTGAGTAGTGTCCATCGCGTCTCTCAATAACTGCAAACTCCTCTGACATTCATCATCCCATTGGAATTTCGTACCTTTTCTGAGTAACTTAGTCATGGGTTCGGTGATCAATTCATAAGTCGAAATATGCTTCCTATAGTATGCAACAGGACTCATTATGGAGCACATTGGTCTGAAATTTTTGAAGGGAGAGATCGAGGTTCCAATGACCATGCACTGTTCCCTAGATTCTATAATTTCCAAATGTCTACAGTTCACGATCTATTTTATCGGTGCACTAATGATTTGTGGCATCAAATCTTGGCCAATATTATCAAATCCACTCTCAAATATGAATGTAAGAATAAAAATCTCTATCATCTCAAACCATTCACTAGTACCTCGGTGCAACTCTATCTCCAAATACCATTCAGTAGGTACCTTCCCCAATGTGTAAATAAACATGTGGACCCACTTAGGTCTTGGTTCTACATCCCATACCTAATTCCATCTCACCAAATGTCTACGTAGATCATCTTTGTCGGAGTAGAAAACTTCCATTTTAATGACTGGGCATTCAAATCGTAGCCTCATGATCTGCGCACATTCCTCATAATTGCCCATATTCTCCTTATGAGTTTCCCGCCATCTTGTTGGAGTAGCATGCAAGCCAAGATCCAAAGCATGGAATCACTGTCCTTCAGGAACAATCCTTTCAAGCTCCCATATGAACATGTTAACATCAGTTAATCCACCATAGTGCGGAAAATATCGTACCTCACATGTTATGAAGTAGTGAGCTCTGGTCACACGATTACAGCGCAATGCAGATACCTCATGCAACTGGTTTTTCCAGTTTTCTAGTTTCTCATAAGAGTCTGAAAAACAATAGCTATCCTTCTCCCACTTAAGATTTCCATATGTTGTTGGATTAATCTAATCTTCCTCACGCAAGGTCGACTTATAAATTTGATCGATCTCATCATTAGCATGCATCGGCTCGGTGTATCTTTGTCCTTCTGCAGGATAGAGGAATGATTACCGTGACTCCATTTCTTTCAAATTCCATTCTCCTTTTCTTTAGATTTATAACACCATCCATGTCAATAGCCCAGTCCAACCCTAACAATGCAAGATAAGGATCAGTATCATCTAAAATTTTTATGACTTCAAAGTTTTCCATCACCTTAACACCCTTGATACTGATCACAACTTCTGACAACCTCCCTAAAGGAATGATTTTCTACTGATTAGCCATGCACAGTTGAATGGTATACCACTCCAGCTTTGGTTCTCCCATATGCTGCCATGTATGCTTAGGTAGCACATTAGCATCTGATCCTAGATCTAAAATAACTTGGTCCATCTCATAAGCTTCAATCTACGCAATCATATGCATCTCCCTACCCGTTCTCTTCTTATTCTTGTATATTTTGTTGACAGCTCATTGTTCTACCATTGGCTGGTCCTTCTCTGTGCAATTATCTATCAGAGCCTGGAGATTTTCTACTGCCTTTTTGTTTCGCAGTAACTTCATACATGCTTGTAGAAATGGTTTTATCTCCTCATCTCCTCTTGCTTCCTTCATTTCTCTACCTGACGTTGATCCGTTTCCTTCTGTAAATTCTCTCTATGCTTCAACAAAAGTCTCATTTTCATACTGTATATTAAATCCTTCTTTGTTTTCAGGTGCCTTACGGATCCATACACCAAGGGCCGATTGCTTTCCTTTATCTTCATTGGTCTCTACACCACTCCTAGTAACCACATTCACACTAGGATCTTCTTCACGGGTTTTTGCGTGAACCATCTAAATATTTTGTGTTGGAGTCTGCGTCCTCTTCTCTTGCATTTTAGCAATCAATACAGGACAATCCTCTATTACATGATAAAATTTCCTACAATACCTGCAGGATTGTCGTGCTGGATTAGAAAAGTCATGCGCATAATGACCAACATCTCCATAGTTATAGAAAATTAGTTTTCCTCTTCCTCGACTAGCTGATCCACCTCCTCAACCTCTTCCCGTGCCCTGGAATCCTCCGCACCCAGAAGGGGATGTTGGTGATGTAGGCTCAGCCTGCATTATATAGATTTTAGATTTATCTAATGTCATATCATAAGTGTGACAATGCTTCTCATCATGCCCTAATGACAAACAACATCTGCAAAACAACTGCTTCAAGTCAGGTTAATAGTTTCCGATCCTTGGGCAGCAATATGTGTCATGCAATCCAACAATTTGAAAATTTTTGCACCATACAAGATCTTCAATGGTCTAGGACATCCAGCGTTTAGATAATTGTTAAAGACATGACATTAATCTTTATAGTGCCCAAAAGCTTTACATTTTATGCACCAAACCTCTGCACAGAATTCCTTTCCTTTGTCCTTTCATGGGATTTGAATTTATAGATGCATGGATTCCAATTGATTTTGTATTTGTTGAATCCCAAGTGCGATAGGTGTTGGGGTAGCCTCCATTTTCATTGCAACCTCCATAGCCTCAACCTGTGTGGAAATATTTTGCTGACCTAAGGGCTGGTGCAGATGTGGGAGCAACATAGCAATGAACCATTCCTTATGTTGAATATGATTAATGATAAATCCACCATCTCTGATGGTGTGCTTTAGCCTCTCATCGGCCTCCCATACAGATTCATTAGCCTCCTTATGAATTTCTTTCATTTCTTTCATATGAATTAGGCTTCTTAAACTACTCTTTTAAGGCATCTTTTATCTTGTCCAAGGTGGCATTAGGGTTTCTTTAACATACCTGAGGTACCAATATAATGCGCGATCTTGGAAAGAATTACCCAATTGCACTTTCCTAATATCAATATTGTTAATCTATTGAGCCTGCCATATAGACTCAGTCACAAACCAAAAGTGTTGAGTGTCTTCATTTCCAATGCCTCTGAAATTTGGTAACTTCATTGACGCGGCCATATATACTTATGGGGCAGGTGGAGGTGGTTGTGGAGATGGGATACGAAGTGGAGTAGGTGTTCTGTGATGTCAGTGTAGAAGTGGAGTGGAGGAATCCAGAAAAATACTCAAGGGTTTCTAGTTTGAAGAACCTTCTTCTTCAGAATCACTAGAGCTACTAACTTTTGGTTCACATTCACTATCAGATCTAGGATTTAGAGGGCTATAAATAAACTTTTTTGAATCTTCATGGTAAAATTTTCCACTTCACGTAGTCGGGCCTCTTTGCGAAATTCAAGCAATATGTTCACACAGAGAGTTATGTTCACATAATATAATTTTTAGCAACAATTTTAGAGAGCAAGAACTTACCTCTAGGGCCTTTGAAAAACCTTCATTCTTCTTCAGAATAGGACACAAATTGATCAATGGAAAATTCAGTCACAAATCCTCCCAAGAGGTGATCGACCCAGTGATCTACTGCACAGGTGATCTTATTGTTTATCTTCTCTATTTGTTGAATCAATTTAGGAGTCCACTTAGTGACTGTGTAATCCCTCACACATGTATTGAATTAAATTAAGCACAACAACCACTCCTGCAATTCATTTGCGAAAGAGAAAAATAATATCTCATGAACTTATGTATAGATATATTTCTATACCCATTTTTCGACAGATAGCTTAGTACTTCGATTCTCCTTAAGCGCGAATTCAAGGATATTTATATCGAACCAACCCTGTAGCTCATTTTTCGAAGGGTGCCACAACATCAAATCTCCATAAAAAAGATGATTCCAGTCCCAGCAATGGAACCATTTGTTATCTTGAGAGGTCCTAACCCAGGTTCAGAGTTTATGGTTAAACCAACAAACCCTCCAACTACTGGCGCTTTCGGCAATGATCTGCTTGCGCAGATCAAAGTCTCACCTGAAGCAGTATGGGGGGTGTTGGAACCAGGTTTCTGCACCCTGAGGAAGAAAAGAACAAAGTGGCCCTAATTAGATCGATCACAGACTTATATCATTCATAAATACAAGTGTGCAATAGAATAAGGAAGAATCACAGACTACGCGTAATCCTTAACAGACTAAGAAAAATTTGTAGATTGCGTCAGCACAAAAAAAGCATAACATAACCAGATCTAGATCTAAACAATGCGTAATCAATTAAGAAGATAATACACCATAAAAATGCATAAATAACCACAAAAGATATCTTTGCGCAATGATAATTAAGCAACACAGACACAATGCGATCTTAAGAAAAACATAAACAATAAATATATAACTCAGATCAATAACATAGTAAGTTCGCCGAAATATGTCCTTTATATTAATCCATATCCTTTCAATACATCAGACGTTCCCTTACAAAAAACCCTTTCCGTGCACATAGCTAACGGAGTCCGTACAAAACCAGGACTAGGTCTCTGCGCACACAGCCAGCAGGAGCCTTTCTACCCAGCCTAGACAAAACCCTTTACAATGTATCACAGATGCATACAGATCATCATCAAGTTAAACTTAACCGAACTTAAACTAATTTCCTTAGAATCAATCTATCTATTTATATTCCTTCATCAAGCATATACTATGGTCTCAAACCATGGTTTGAGGCCCACAATTTACCCTTAAACCCATTTACATCAAAAATAGGGAATTTGACCCACCCCAAAGCCCCTTGACTCATTCACGCAACACGCATATACAAAACTTATACATAATTACATAAAAAAGTGTGTCCGAGGGGACCCCACTCCAATAGACAATAATTCCATGATTCTCTTCTATTAACTTAGTGAACAACTCTATCTATGTGGTGTCCAAGAAATGTTTTGCATGTTCTTCATATTAATTTCATGCTATTCTTTGCTGCATCACATCCTTTCTTTTGGTGAAACCTGTGAATTTTTCATCCAATATTCATATATTATATTTTTAACATCTTCTCCAAGCCTATATTTGTATGGTTGCCTACAAATAACTGTCAAACAAGCGAGCTCACCATTTACATCTATTTACAATCGAAATTTCTGATGTTTGTGCAATTTTTTTCATGAGGTCCCTAATGCTTGTGCCACAGATTTTACCAAACGATTCTCGGTAGTACTTGATGAAACCACTGCCATTTGTATTGCTCTACGTGCATCTAAATCACTTTTCTTTCTAGATCTTCCAATTAACTTTAGAGCACTATTTATATTTTCTATCACATTTTCCTTCATTTTTTATCTTTCGTTAATTTTCGAATACCCAATAGAGTCGTAGCTTCTTTTAATTTCTTTGATGTTAAGAGAGTTCTAAAAATTTATGCTTGAACTACCACATTTTCATATTTTAAGAACATAACAATAATGTGCTTAACACGATTTCATATAACGGTCAGCTTTTTTTTATCTCCATATGTGTCAATGTCGACATTTTCTAACATCTCATCATCGATAATGATTTCCTCTGTACATATGAGAATTAAATGTACAAAATGAGTTTAAATATTCAATAAATAATTAAATTAAAAAATAGTGTTTGAATGAAATTGAAAAATTAATAAATATGTATAATTTCAATAATACACATGACATATATATACATACCTGGTGATTCAATTTCCTCACTTGAATCTCTTTCAACATTTTCAACATCTTCAATCATTGGTTCAATATCTTTTTCACTCTCTTTCAACATTTTCTATCTCATGATTAATGTTATGAGGAATATCTCTCTCTATTTACATTGCAAAATATTTTTCAAATTAGTTCATCAAATAAAAATTAATTTTCACAATACACTAGTTAAATTTTAAATATAATTTATAATTTTTACATTTACATATATGCTTCAACTTCTAGTTGAGATTGATTTTCCCTTTCAATATTTGAGCATTCTTCTCTCCTTTTTCTGCGATATTCTCTTCTGTATTCTCTACGAGCCTCAAGGTTTCTTATTTGATCATATTTTCTCTTGCAATTTCTTTGATTTCCCATGATAATTTAGTATGAAGCTCAAAAATTTTCCTTCAAAATCCTACAAAAAAAAACCATTATCAAAATTTAGACAAAAACTCACTTCAAGAATTCATCACAAAAGATTTGATTTCAAAAAAATTCAATTTAAAATTTTTGCACAAAATTTTCAACCCAAAATACTTACTTTAAAAAAAGTCGCTTTAAAATATCTGCAAAAAAAATGTCTTTTAAAACTGAAGCTCAAAATATTTCCTTCAAAGTCCTGCAAAAAAATCTCACTTTAAGAATTTAGACAAAAAATCACTTTAAAAAATCATTATAAAAGATTTAATTCAGCCCAAAACACTTGGTCTAAAAAAATGTCACTTTAAAAAATACACCAAAAAAATGTCCTTTGAAAATTCAGCCCAAAAAATTTCGTTTAAAAATTCAGCCCAAAAAATTTCCTTTGCAAATTCAGCTCAAAAAATTTCCTTTGAAAATTCAACCCAAAAAATTTCCTTTGCAAATTCAGTCCAAGGTCCAAAACTTTATATTTGATGTAGCTAATTAAATAAATATATGTTCAACTATTTAACCATACTTTGCAAATAAATTAATACATTTCAGTCCTTACATATATATTGATATTAGTAATTTTTTTTATAAAAAAAATACTAAAGTTTTAGATTACTAACATATTTACTTTTCCATGGTATTGTCTTTATGTGGAAGAATTAAAAGGTAGGTGCCATTGAAGTAGTATTATCCCTTGACATCAAGAGATTGGAAACCTAAAAAAAAGTGTGTGCATCAAGAAAGAGGCTTTTAAGAAATGGATAGGCGACAATTCAGAGTTATGGGAAGGAACAACTAAGTTTGGTGAGGAGTTTTTGTAGAAATACTATAAAATAAGATCAAATCAGAGTAAAAGGAAGTTGACATGAATTCAAAATAATTAACACATGTAAATTAGAGAGTCTTTTAGATTAATCACATCATCATATTTTGGATGATGATTCTAATCAACTAATGTGGTTCATCCTCGGGATGAAGGTAAAAAATCAATCAATCTCTAAGAATAAATAGCAAGGATGCATTAAGGTCCAGAATTAGCCGTTAGGAATTAGTTATTAAATTAAAATTAATTCAGGAAAGAGGTTAGGAAATACTGTTATAAATAAATTTATAATTATACTACATACTATGATTTAAAATTAAACTTTAAGCATTGATTAATTTTAATAATGTTATTCATACTATAATAAATATAGTTAAGATTATAAATCACAAAGGAGAGAATCTACCAGAAATCAGGAAGAAAGGGTCAGAATCCAACTTCTACTTAACTTCCGACCATCATCTCTATTGAGATTGATTGCATGCTTCTCAATCTTAATAGCCTCTCTCAACTTCCTATGGTGGAAGTGATCAACTCTAGAAATGACAGAGGAGTCCTCGATGCAGACATGGTGCTTGTTTTTCTCCACATGTTCAGCTAGAGTTGATGAGCAGGAACGATTGTGCCTAATGTATGTTGCATGCTCTTCAATTCTCTGTTTGATGGAGCGACTAGTTTCTTCAATTTAGGGAATACCACATGAACAGGGAATCGAGTATACCCCTTTCATGTCTCTAGGATCTATAGGGTCTTTAAAGGATCTAAGATAATTTCTAATGATGTTAAGGGGTTTAAACACAACTGAAAATTTATTCTTTTTAAGAATATGGGAAATCCTGTCTGTGGTCCCTTGGATAAAAGGAAGCTGAAGCTTTGAGAGATGGTCCTCAAGAGCAAGCTTAACGCTTGACTCTTTACAGGCTTTTTGAAAAGCTTTTAGGCATTGAGATCTACTATAGCCATTACTTTCAAAGACTTTAATAAGGTGAGATATTTCATCATTTAGGTGATTCTCATTGGAAATTCTCATAGCATGGGTTGCAAGAATGCTAAGGACCCCAAATTGTTGTGTTGGAAAATGATGAGAATTACGATAAAGATATTGTTCTGTGTGAGTTTTTTTACGAAAAACTTGGTATGACAGAAAACCATCATTATTTCTAGAAAGAAAAATGTCAAGAAAAGGAAGGAAACCATTTACCTCCACCTCCATTGTGAATTAGATAGAGTCACAATAAAGATAGAGATAAATGATTGCATTCCTTATTATTTAATAAAACTATAATTTTAAAAGTTAATAATATCATATTTAAATATAATATTAATATTAAAAAATAATAATAATTTTTTTATTATTTAATAAAGCTATAATTTTAAGAATTTGATTTCTTTTCATTTTCACAAATAGGAATTTAAGAAAATAAAAAGTATTTAACTTCACCCAACAACATGGCACTTTTATGGCACTTTTATGTGGATGTGGTAGTTAAACACTTTTTATTATTATTATGTAAATATTATTACATTTATATTGAAATGTTTATTTTTACCCAACAACATGGCACTTTTATGGCACTTTTATGTGGATGTGGTAGTTAAACACTTTTTATTATTATTATGTAAATATTATTACATTTATATTGAAATGTTTATTTTTACCTGAATTGTAAGGGATTTCATAATATTATATTATATTGAAAATATAAAAAATATCAATTTTAAAAATATATTAAAATAATAAAATACAATATATTATTTTGGAATTATTTTATAACTTAATTAGAAAAATAATATATCTTTTTAAAAATATATTAAATTTAAAAATTTGAAAATATTATTTTTGAAAATATTATAAATTAAATTATTAGCAAATATTTTCCTTAAAAATGTTCATAAGAAAATTAAGAATTAACAATTAGAATAAAAAAACAAATTAAAAATCATATTAGATTGATAGATGTTAAGCCCTCTACAAACCTTTATTTTCTTCCTTGGTTTGAGTATTCTTTTGTCCTTTTGAATTCATATTGATATTTGATACTTATTATTTTATTACATTGTTCATAATTTTTAGATGAATAAGTCAAATGGGCATCCATATTTCACTTGCTTACTTTTTACTGAGTTTTGTTTATATTCGAAATTTATTATTTAACAAAAATTTTGGTTTCTTCTTTTTAAGTGTTTTTCTTATTTATTTTTTTTAAATTTTTTTTATCTTAAATTTTTAGATTAGATCTTATGTTCAAAGTGAGACTATTTTTATATCTTTTTTTTAAGTTGTTTTTTAAAACAAAATTGATCTAATTTGTAAATAAAAGTTCCTAATTTATTCATTTTGAATTTGAGGTTTTTTTTGAATTTATAATTTGATATTTTCTTGGGCTTTCTTTTGAATCTTTGAGTTATTTTAAATTTGGCTTTGAACTCCTTCCCTTTATTTTCATCTCTTTGGCTTGTTTATTAATTTTAGATTTTGTTTGATCCTCAAATTGACCCCTTTCTTTACTTACCTATTGAACCTCACTTCACACTACCTTCAATTTCCAAATTAGACCCTCTTATTAGTTCTTCCATTTTCTTCAAACTTTCCCTTGGACTTTGGTTCTAATCTTGTGAACATTTCAAAGCCTTTTTTTGAAATTTGAATTATCATTTCAAACTCTAAGCTTTCACCTTAAATCTTTGATCAACTCAATTTGACAATTTATCTTGATTATCAAATCTACCTTTCTCCTAAAACTTTTATGTGTATAGATCCTAATTTTGGGATTGTGCTCAATTTCCAAATTGAGCCCTCTGTTTAGTTTTTTCAAACTCTTAAATTTTCCCCTTCTACTCGAGATCTTTTTAACTTTTGTTTGAATCTTCCTTTCCCCTTTCAAGTTTGACTAAGCCATTCCAAACATTTTCTAAGCCTAATTATCGACCTTGATTCTCAAAATTGGATCCCCTTTTCAATTGTTTTATTTTTATTTATATTGATTCAGTGATCATTCATAAGTACCAAATTGAGATGTATTCCTTCAACCATTGAGAAATATTGCCCTATTTTTTGCAATAAGCCCTAATTGCTCAAATCTATGCCACCCCTTCGAATTGATATGTGAATGACTCTAAATTTTGAGATAAATTTTGATCTTCAAATTGATACTCATAAATCCTAGCTAATGTGTGATTTTAAGCCTTTCTCCCAAACTTAGGAAAATCTCTAAAAATCATATCATAGCCCGGCTTCATTTGTAATACTAAAAGAATTTTTTTTTCATTGAGATTATCGATCTAATATTAAAAAATAACCTTGCGTGTTCCATGTTTTGTACACAAACATGTGGGTAGCTTATAATAAGTATTTATTGAATCGAATGACCAAGGAAGTGACTTAGACAATTAAAAGTTCAGGAAAGTTCGAACTCATAAAACAAATCAAGACTAGTAAGCCACAAAAAAGAATAACTAGATGGAAAAACCGAACAACCAAGAAAAATGTATAAATGGTTAATAAAGGAAACAAACACTAAGTGACACAAAAGGAAAATTGAACAGAGAAATTGAACATCCAAGAAGAGAATCAAATTGTCAAATAAAAATTTAGAATTGACAAAGGAATTGAGCCTCCAAACAACATGAGAAAGGGCATCTAGATAGGAAAACGTAATTATCTATAAAGGGAAAAAGATAGCCAACAAAAGGGGCCAAAATGATGAATATCCCTCTTCTATTGTATAAAAGGATTTTTGTTCGTGCACTTTCGTAAAGTTCTTATGAAATGTTAATGAGAAGTCATTACTAGCCACCATTTGTAGAGCCATTTTAGTGTATGCGCGGTGTGGAACTATTTACTTGCTTTTTTATGTTGGAATATTAATAAGACCTTTGCTATAGATTACTCTCATGAAAATGATGACTGTTTTTCATTATTGTGTTTCAATTAGTTGTTGATTATTACTATGAGACTAATTTAATTTAATAATTGGTGATTTTATTATTTTGACAATTATTTTATAGTCAACTATTTTTTGTTTCAATGATTAAATGATTATTTATTTCAAATATATTTTCCATTCCCAATTTTAAATAGGACAATAGTTTCAAATTTGCATTTATAGAATTTAAATTTTAAAATAAAAAATTCGCAGTTATAAAATTTAAGTTTTAAAATAATAAAAATAAATAATGCTTATTGGGTGTAAAATTTTTATTGCGGAGAACTTCTAATATGACAATCAATATATACAATGTTATAGGGCCATTAATACACCGAGAAATATATACCACCCATTGAATAATGTACTTACTTAAATCCAATAAATGACATTATTGACCTGCACATTAATAACCCTACAGCATTATATATATTAGTTACCTTCTAATATATGTGAAACGTTTTCTATATCAATAATAAAAAAACAAATTAAACAACCATCATTATAGCATTGTATATATTGGAATTTATGTGGAACATTTCCTATATCAATAATAAAAAACAAATTAAACAACCATCGTCATAATAACGATGAATAAACAAATAAGCAATTTATATATTAAATTAACATAAATATTTCGAGTTTCTCGAAGTTATTTTTATTATATTATAATCTACATTTCACGAAAAAACATTTGACTATCTTATTTCTAAAAGTAATGCCTAATTTATGGAAAAACAAATAACTATGTTGAAATAGCAATGTTTGTTTGCTTAACAATGTTGGCTACGTACGGGGAAGTCCCTTTCACAAACTATGGGTACAATACATAGATGATAAATTATTAAAAAAATTGTAAATAACTATGTTGAAGTACTAATATTTGTAAGGTCAAGAATGTTGCATAGAAATCCCCATTATGTAACCGATGTTTCATAGGTAATGACAAAGCGTTCCAAACTCATGAAAAAACAAATATATACAAATATCTACCTTTCCAAGGCCAAGTATAGTAACCCCCCTTACAAAATATAATATAGGGGTGTCATTTGTTTTTTATAAACGTGTGATAAAAGGTTAGTATGCTGCATGGCCAGATTTTTCTACTCCGTTATGCCGTATTTTAGGTGCGATGGTGAAAATTTCAACGAGGCTTCATGTTATTCCGCGACCAGTATGTGCTCTCAATTAGAAACATTGACTAGCTTGATCTTAAATTATATTTATCAAACCTTCCTATTAGTCCTCGTAGACTATAGGAAACGGGCTGTCGTTTTTTTAATATATTGTGCACACATAACAAAACATAACATATATCTTTGATACAATGTTGGTCACAATTTGTTTTGCTTGTGATGTATAAAATTTTAGCTTTATTTGGCCTCAAATTTAGGGTAAGTTTCCACGTTAAATAAAATAATAAATAATGCTATTTCTCTTTTGACATTAGTTTTTAAGCATTTGTATTGTTGAGGGGTACTTTTCACAACATTATGATATTATTATTTAGATGTTTGTGTGCAATAATATAAAAGTATATGATTATATATGGTGAGTTCTCATTTGTTATAATTGAGACATTTATTTCATTGACTTTCATGCTAAAGTGTTATGATAGCTATCACATTTATGATATAGGTTAATCTATTCCTTACTTTTATCTTATCTTTATTTTTATTCAATTTAATGCTTTTAGATGTAACCACTAGCTTCACAATGATCAATGGTCTTTAACAATGGACGTTGGCTTTGCTAGGAGATACATCAGTGAACTCAAGTATATTTATGTTTATTTTGTTTATTTATTTATTTACTAAATTGGCCAACATTATTATTTTATGAGGAATTTACATCTTGAGAAGCATAGTTTTAAAAAATTCCTAGTCACATTTTTACCAGATTTATTGGCAATAGTAATGACAAAAGAAATTGATAATAGCATTTTAAAATTTAGAGATCAAACTCAAATTTATCAAAGAAACCGAAACTGCCTAAGGAGAAAAATACAACTCATTGACATCATTAACCAATAATGTTATCTAGAGCTAGATCATCTAGATCATTTCCATGTGGTTGATGAAAAGCTTCGTGGACATGAGCTTCCATATTTGCCATCCTCCCTTTGAAGTTATCTAGCCTCTCCTAGAGCTGCATTTGTCCTCGTCAAAAGGAGTCCAATCAATCCATCATAGGCCACTGTTTGTGCTAGAGGTCATTCATGAATGTGATGACCTCGTTGTGATTGTCATGCTAGTCACGAGCTAGTTTCTCCACTACTGTTAACACCTGGTGGAGGTGTGCTTATAAAACATCAAATTATGGAGGAAGGTCGACACGTCCCAAAGAATTTTCATGTTGCTGCTCAATATCCTCCCCCTCGTCTGACCACTCCAGGAAGTGACCACCTCCTTGTCCACATGGAATACCACCTTATCAAGCCCATCAACGCTAGCGTTGCATGGTTCCTTGACTGACCGCTTGACTCATCCCATGCAAAAAATTCATACCACAAACCCGACTACCAAGACAGATAGCCCACCGAAACCCCTAGTATGCTCGAAGCACCACTCTAGTTGGTTCATCTGCTTCCCACACAGTCAACCAGATGGTATGACTCCACCAACACACACTTCTACAGGCCCTCCTCCTCAACAACAATGAGTGACCAACTCCCCTCCATACTGACCCTCTAAAGAAAAATAGTTATATAAATGAAATTCAAGCAACACACTGAGATTTCCACTATCCACAATGAATGACTTGGCCAAACCCCAAGTCTCTCCAAATTCCACATCAAAAACCCCACAAATCAAAAGCCAAAATTCAATGAAAATTAAATAAAACAACAGGTACCTACACCAACGAGAGAAGGGACAAATTTAACCTTGGGTGGCTACCAAATGCAATAGAGAGGTTTCTGATACCCTTTTCAAACAGCACCCCAGAGACCCAACTCCCACCAAGTCCCACACAAAACACCAAACTAGACCCCTTAGAGTGCCTGACAAGAAAACCAAAGAGGGTCAGCTTGTAAGAGTATACCTATGAGGAGGGGGTTCTAGAGGTATAGAGAACCAGTAAGAGGCCTTCCCTCTTAGAAAAATTTATGACCTGCACTACTTGTAATAAACCGTTGCTTGACATTTCCAAACGCCACACCCCTGGGTTTTATATGACTACCCCCTGTGACACCAATGGAGCCGAAGAAACACCATTTTTCTTGCAGACATAAAAAAACATCATGGTCTTCAACTAGGTAGCGAGGAATGGCTTCGAATGGAATCCAACCAACTCGCCTGACAAAATTTGACCCACTACAAGCTTATCCTTCATCTCCCAATTATCGCAAGCATACCCTGCAACCGGGCCAGTGGAAATTAAAGACTTAAGGTTCTCTAGATCCTTCCCTGGGCGAGGGCCAAGTGAAATGTCCACAACACGTTTGATCAACATTAATGATGCATGAGAGGGGAGTTGTAGGCCATCTCTCGAGCTGCCAATCCTTCATCTACCACCCCATCAGGGACAATTATATCTATGTTATTTAAAAAATACTTTGTTAAAAACAATAATGAAAACATTATAGTTATTATTTTCCATGTCAATAACCTATAAAATCTAATAGTTGATGAATACTTACAAATTATTTATAACACGTATTTCCTTTATTTTTATTTTTGTGGTTTCTTGCAAGTTTTTGGTAACATAAGGGAAAGAACTAGATTGCAAAGAGATACCAATACAATATATTTATAAAGTTTGTTATATTAAAGATTGTCCAATAATCTACAAAGATACAAGATGATTATTTTCTTTATATACTCCTTTTTGATTAGTATATTCACCATGATGTATAGTTAGGTATTTAAAGGATATCCAAGTTTAAATATTTTAAGTTATTGACAAATAGTTGAAGTAATGAATTGAAATTTATAAATTTGTGTTTTTTTTTTTTTTTTTGTATAATGTGTTTTTTTATGATAATAAGTTTTTGTAGAATATTATTTGGTGTACAGTTTGAGTAGGTTTAATGATGAAGAGATTATGTTTCCTCCTAAAGATTATAGGCTCAAATCCAAAGGGGTAGAGTATGTACATCTATGTAAATTTTAAGAATGAAATCACTATGCAAAGGAAGGTCCTTGTTCCACAAACAAAAGAATATCATACACAAATTTGATGTCCATACAAGTGTCCACAATTTCCATATTCGAAGGTGAACACTTTGAGAAAAGACGTATTATTCCAAGCACTTCCCAATAAAACTTATTGGTCTATGGTATGGTTGAAGGAAGAGTTAATTGTTGACAAATTATATATCAAGAATAAAAGGATTTAATGAATATTAGAAATTTTTATTTTTTCTTAAGTAAGGTTATAGGTTTTGTTAAAGGTTGTGGGTTTTCGGATGTTGTGATTATTTCGGGGGTGTACACAAAATGGGGAATCTAGAATGGGGAAACTAGAGTAGTGTTGTGGGCTAAAGGAGAAGGGATGTAGTTAGACATATATATCAAGGATAAAAAAATATAATGGATGTTAGAAAATTTTATTTTTTAAACAAGGCTAAGGGTTTTATATGTGGATTTTTTTATTATGTTTGGGAGTATAGATATATTAGGGTATATAGAGTAGGGTTGTGAACTAAAAGAAAAGGGATGTAGTGATACATTATACATTTGAATTTGTTAAAATCAAAGCTAGAAAATAATAATAATAATGTAGATTAAATTAAATTTATTTTAGGTTTGAATATTTCTCTTTGTGTTTAGAGTATAAATCTAAGTTAATAAAAAAAAAATTAAGAATAAAATAAAACAAGAATATTTCAAAAAATAATTAAAATAATTTAAAATTCAAATGGCTTATTCCAGGGAAAATTTTAAGGATGGAAAATTATCTTGAAGTTTCAAAAATTGGCGAATTTAACTGGTCGCTGCAAACTATAAAATGTTTATTGATGTATTTGTAAAATTATTCAAATTTGTAATGATTTTATATATACTTTCTATATAATTTTGGCGATTTTTAATGTAAAATAATTTTATATTGTAAAATTTGAGCAAATCATTTTAATAAAAAATGAAAATTGACAAATCTTTTTTTGGAAAATTCATGGAAAATTAGCTAACCTATGAATATTAGACCCTAAAATTTTCCATGGTTTATTCTTAATATCTAATTTACAAAAAAACCAAACCATGAAAAGAATGGTCAGAATGGAGTATGTATCAATGGCCACATACAAAATTAGATATTAAGAATAAACCATGGAGTTGAAACCAATTGACATGGTCAGAATGGAGTATGTATCAATGACCACATACAAAATTCGGAACATGACACTTTTGAACAAAATGTTACAATATCTACAATATTCCTCTCGTATATTCACCAATATTGACCTAATAAAAACAAAAAATTACAAACCATAAAAATGTTACATTAATCATGAGGAATTATTCCTCCACTTTGATTTCTGAGTGTCCTGATTAACCATTAACAAAGGGGGACATACCCCTTTTTCCCATGCCACCGAAGTTCACCTTGATTTAGCCTTGACCCCAAATTAGCCATGTGATCAACCTTGTTTTTGTTTAATCCCAAAACATGGAGACATTTCTTCTTAGGGATAGATCAATACAAATGATTAAATCCGCTTGAATATCTGACTTAAATTTGAATCTAAGGGGAGATATCCTAAATATAAATGGTGAATTATATTCATGGAATCACCATAAATAATCACCTCCTAAGTTCTCAAATTTATAATTTTCCTCAAACCCTGATATAAGGAAAACGCTTCAACAACGTTGTTGGAATTTTGACCTAAACCCCAAGCATATCTATGTTCTTCTTGATTATCAGGGAAAAAAGTAACATCCATTCTCCTGGTCCACCCTTGTTAATTACAGATTTTTTTATTTTAACAGTAAAATATTTATATATCAATTTATTTTTGATATTATTTTTTATTATATTTTAAGTATGAAAATACAAACATATGAAAATACAAACATATGAAAATATAAGAAAAGTAAAATATTAAAAATTGTAAATTTTGTTTTTTTTAATAAAATTATGATTTATTGAGTTATGTTTCTTGAGATACACATATATTAACATAAATCCATTTTAATTGTAGATATTTTAACACTAAAACATTTATATTTTAATTTAATTTTAACCATTCCTAATATTAATGTAATTCTGTATTAAAATATAACAAGTGTAATTGTATAAATTAAATGGTTGGTTAACATTGATAAGCATTAATTTATTACAAGCATAAAAACACACTTCACGATATGTCTCATATTTCTAAGATTTAAAGAATCATTAAGATTAACTAAACCAACGTAGATCCATCTTAACTCCAGATCTACCAAGTGCCAATAGGGATCAAATATGTGCTTCGTAGATCCAAAGTTAAGATGAACTTATGCATGTTGGTTTAATGATTAATAATTAATAGTCAAAATTATTATTATTATTTTTTTAAAAATTTGTATGCATTTTGATTGGTTCAAAATGTTTTAATAAATATTCATAACTAGCAATTTCACCATATGTTGCAAAAGAAACGCTGTAAAGTAGTAACATAGGAAATAGTAATATAGAGGAAAAAATATGTGATAAGTCTTAAACATAATATCCAAAAATAAACCCTAAATTCAAGAAAATTCAAAACTAAATAAACTAATATATAAACCAGATATGTTTATTAAAAATTTAATCAATTTTTCCAATCTATACTTTAAACTTATAAATTTTTAACCAAAGTTATACTCAACCTCAACCCCAGGGAATATCATCTCCCCTCCTGGTGATGCTTGAAGACACAATTCAAGAAAATTAATCAATTTTACCAAATAATTAACAAATTTTGCCAATATATAAACTTATAAATTTAACGAGAGTTATACTCAAACCCTAGCGAATACCATCTCCTCTGGCGATCCTTGAAGGCACAATTCAAGAATTAGATTGACTGTTCACGATTAGGCTAGGCAGAAGATGAAAATTACAATTTTTTCTCTGAATTGCTACATTGTACGAACATGGATACTGACATTTATTTTGGAGTCATTTAATTCTTCCAAATAAAACAACAATTCAATTCAATTCCACAACATTAAAACTGGGTGGAGTTCACCAATCCTAGCTTGCTTGTACCCTTTTACCTATGAAAATATACAATAATGAAACTGGAATTTAAAGAGCCCTAATCCTATCACAGATCCATTTTAACCCAGAGTCTATTTTGTTATTCCTCTTAAATATCTAAGTTTTTAAGGTATCATTCCTGCCCTTATTCACAGGTCATAGATCTACCACATACCTGTTTTATAGAATCAACCTCAATTAGCCCTTGGTTTCCCAAACCTTAACTCCCTGCATCTCTCACCTCGCTACAAACAATCAGTTTCTTCTTGTAGACAATGAGGTAATTTGATGGCCTCTCCTACTGTGCTCAACAAAATTCCTTTTGAATTTCTTCTCCTCCCCCTTCGCTGATGACTTCGATATTACAGGAACCTCCGACTAGATGTCTAGATCCTCTCCCTTGCTGCAGAAAACCTGTCTGTCATAGCTCAAGATCTTGGCATCAGGCTTACTCCCTTGAAAATCCAAGGCAGGGTTCATCTCTGTGAGAGGAATACACGGATTCTGCAACTCTAAAAAATCATCGGAGGTCGGCCATTGCAAGGTTTCCTCTTATAAATTTCACCTTGATGAGACTGCCAAAATCCTCGCTCACCACCACATCTGCGAAGGATAAAGATACCCAACATAATGCTTTAAAAAATGGCCATGCCATTAAAAAAAATTAGCAGGACAACAACGACATAAATCTCAGTGAGACAAAGCAGACCATTTATTCCTCTAAAATATTCAAGTTTTTAAGGTATCATTCTGCCCTTATTCACAGGTTCATCTCTATGAGAGGAATCCAAGGATTTCGCAACTCTGAAAATTGCCTGAGGTCGACCATTGCAAGGTTGCCTCTTATAACATTCACCTTGACAAGACTTCCAAAATCCTTGCTCACCACCACATCTGTGAAGGATAAAGGTACCCAACATAATGCTCTAAAAAATGGCCATTCCCTTAAAAAAAATTAGTAGAAGAACAACGACATAAATCGCAGTGAGAAAAAGCAGACCATACCATACTGCAGTAAAATAGGGAGGCCTCAGACGTGCCTTCCTGATTAAAAAGGGTTTCCAAGATCAGTACCGACTATGTCGCATGTACTTCAAGAATTAAACTAGTTTTCAACCTGAAACGAGGCTCAATGTTGCATTGCTATTTCCATGGCTGTCAAATAATCTATAGAACGCCATCGAATTCCAAGATTCGAACTCATGACCGCCTAGGTGGTTTCCGGAAACATTGTCAATGCAGATGTGCTCATCGTCCATGCTTGGTTTTGAACCAATGTGGCCCAACTTCCAGAACGCAAGAGAGAAATGAAATTATGGGCACCTGAGGTAGCTTCATCTCTTTTGATTCCTTATATCTCAATTCAATTTTCTATGCCTGTGTCAAATTTTCATTTGGTTTATTTCCCATTTTCTGCACATGTTTTAGAAGTCAATTATTTTTAAAAGTGTTTCCTATGTAACTGATTAATAATAACAGTATTTAATCGAAAGGTAGAGAATGTTTCAATCGTCTAACATCAAAATCAATGGTGCATAATGGTACACCTAGTAGTTAGGGGAGTTGTTTTCAAATAAAGACGCTTTACAACGTAATTATTAATTTAATTTAATTTTTCAATTTATTTTTATTTTTATGTAACTTGGTTGAGTCAAAATGTTTACATAATATAACAGGACAGGACAAGACAACATCTCTTCCATACTGAGTTGGAGAGTGCCTCTCAGCATAATTATATTTTTTTTGAAATTATTATTGGAATAGTCTTTAAGTGTGAATTTTAGGAGTTTACAATGGATTTCTAGCGAGAATCTAGTGAAAAAATTGTGGTCAAAACTTGATTTGTGTTGTTTAAACTATTTTTTTGACTCCATACATGGATTCAACACCCTAAAAAACCCTAGGACACTTCGATTGTGAAGTGTTTACATGTCAAACTAGTGATTTCAATGAATCCCCACCAGATTGTAGAAAAATTAAATCGGAAAATAATCGGAAAACTTTCCAAAAAGCCACACTTAAAGACTACTCAATTATTATTATTTTTATTAATTATAAAATATTATTTTTATTTTTATTAGTTTTAAAATAATTAAAATGTGAGTTAAATGTATATACATTTAAAAAAACATGTAACAAGATTCTTAACTATGCAGATTCACCCCACTTTATCATGGAGATCCTTTAAAGGTATTAATAGACTTTGTTACAATACCATGACTTATCAATACCACATGACCAAAAAATCATAACTCATTTCATGTGATACTTATTCATATGACAGTTCTTAATTAATATATATAATTAAAATATGAGAAAAGACAACTATTTTGGAGATAAATCTTAATCTTTGATTTGTGATTATCACTGAAAATATTCTAAAATATTGTGTGGAGATTAACTCCTATATACCATCTATTAATAATTATTGATAACTAAATTAAAATTTTGTATTTTCTATTTCAAAATAAACACATTTATCAATACAAAAATAAAATAAAAATATTAAATAAAAAAAATCCCACCATTTACACACAAATAAAATAAAATAAAATAAAATAAAAGAAGCGTTCACATATACATGATGATTTTTATAATAATATGCATAGTAGATAGATATGAAAAATAAATCTTTTGATATAGATACCGGTATTTATCCCTACATGCTATATAGCATTCAATGTTATAAGGATAGTATATAGATTGTTGAATTTGAAAGTGCCACCAATGAATATTATTTTTTTTTTTGTAAGCTTAGGAAGTTCCTTCCATTTTCTATTAATAAAAGCTGGGAAAAAAATATACAAAACTAGACCTCAACCTGCCCGCAGGAAACCAGGTATTTTGGCCATCGAAGTTCAGAGTATGTCAACCAAAACATAAAGAGCCCTAATAATCTATACCATATTTTATGGTACTTAATATCTAAGTATGGAGATAACAACATATACAGAAAAAGTACTAGCTGCTAAAAATAAAGTAAGACATTTGATCATGAAACCCTTAATCTTCCTTAGATTCCACTAGAGCTGGATCTTTGGCACTGGACCCTGGTAATTCAACTTCAACCTGCTGCATAGACTTGATTTCCTTCTCCAACCTTCTGAGCCTCGTATACTGATGCAATTTTCAAAGATTGATTTCCTAGATGTTCCTATTAATATCTGCCAAAGTTGATTCCATCTTAGTTTCTGCTATTGACATGACTGCCTTAGCTAGCAGGCATTTGATTAACCAGTAAGTTCTAACTGATTGTTGAAACAAGGAAATTTGGCCCCGTGTGTGTCCTGGGTCATTCACCACGTTCTGCATGTCTTCAGAAGCCATTTCATCTTCCCTGTCCAAGTTGTTTAAAACCTCAGTTTCCAAACCATAAATGCGGGAGCGTACCGAATTTGAGATTTCTGATGCAAATTTTTGAACCAGGGGTTCTAGATGTTGCTGTGCAGATTTTCTTCCTCTTTTCTGATGCTTCTCAGAAGAAGGTTGTTTTCCTTTTCCTCCAGTGGGCTTCCTTCCTCTTTTATCCATCTTAAAGTAACCTGACAAGGAATCTGCTAAAGCTACCATCCAAACAACAAGACCAGTTAGATTCCTAGACAAGATTCGAGACTCAGAACATAGAGGTTTTCCATCACCCAAGTTAGGCTCCGTGAGAAAGACATGAGATAAAAAGAGAGCCAGACACTAATACAATCCAACCAAGCAAGAAAGAAATGAAGAGCAACCCATATATTGTTTCCATGGCACAAGATAGACATGGCCAAAGAATTAAAAGGTAAGACCAGAGTCCATATACCAATACAGATATAATAAGCCCAAAAATCTTGCCCACATATCATCGTCAGGACCCTATTAACATAATTTCCAAAGTTGAATAGAGAGGAGAAAAATGAACTCTGCTTCAAGAAAGTCCTTCCACCATAACAAAGGAAAACTGTTTGAACTTTCAATAGGCAACATTTATCTGCAATTTTTCAAATTTTACCCGGCCTCCTATCAAAGAAGATGATATAAATAGGAAAAGGAGAGACGGAGACTCAGACATACCCTTTTTGCATAGCTATAGAGAATTTTTTGACAGGGAAAACAACCCTACTAAAACCAATATAAAACAAACTAATGTAAAAGAGCCTAACTAACCCATTAAAGAGCTGCAGAAACCAATAAATATAGCAGAATTCGATACCATTATCTTAACAATACAAGGATCAGAATGAGGAAATGAAAACTGTGACCAAGTTATAACCAAAGATTTGGGTAACTGAACAAAAACCCGCCGAGGAAGAATAAGCCTACAACCAGCTTCATCAAACTTCTGCATTTGTTCATCCCAGAACCGCCCAAATCTCCATTCAAAAAAATAATCTAAGAAGACCATCACCATTATCCACATTTGTTGAAAAGAAAGAAATCTTTGGCTCAGAGGGTAAGTACAATGATACATATCAATTGTCTACCTGACCTGTCACCCTTAACCTTCACTGGATAAAACCCCTGCAGGCGCAACCAGCTTCCAAACAAAACCATAGTGCACAAATCCAAACATTACCATGCAAATTAACCTTACCATGCATATTACCGCTTCCCCGACTCTTTTTCCAAAAGTTTCCTGACAGACTGCTGGCAGACCCAGCTGGAGTCGCATGGGTGTAATTTTCATTTATGACGTTTGGTGCTGGAGGTCCCGTCGTCTGTTACCCTCCCAGTGCTTGCATGCACTCTCCACATGGTGGCTGTCCTCCCCACGCGGCAAGCTACGATCACCAACATATTGGTTAGGCTCCACCCTCCCCCTGTTACACCCTGATCGGGGAATAATATGTTCTTGTCTTCCAAAATTCTGATCCTCCAGTACAATGTTACGAAGTCCAGGCACCAATACATACACCCCCAGTTGCCATGGTGGATCCAAAAATCCTTCGATGGTTTGACATGCCCAATTTACGAGACAATCTGCCGATTTGTTTCCTTGCCTTCTCACATGCAGAGGTATGATATATTCAATTTTACCCAGAGCTTGCTTAATTTCCTGTACCAATCTTGCCGTTCTCCAATTTTTAATAATATTTTCCCTGTTTGTTCCTTGTAGAAGTTTTCTAATAATACTAGTGGCCATTGCTAAATCCCCCTCAATTTCCAGTCTATTATAGTGTTCATGATTAGCAATTTCCAAACCTAATTTCACCGCTTCTAACTCTGCATCATTATTCGTGGTGTAACCTAAATCAATGGAAAAAATTCTCATAATTTTTCTTGTACAATCTTGAAAGATTCCACCAGCACCTGCCTAGCTAGGGTTACCTTTTGAGCTTCCATCATAATTTAATTTTACAAAGCTTGATTGCAGTCTGTTGAAACTATTTCTCACATGATATGGGGGGGGTAATTGTTTCCAGGAAGATGGTGATAACATTTCTTCCTTCAAGTTTAGTTGCTAAAGAATTCTCCCTTCCAACCCTTGTACTACCCAATCCTCATGCTCCCATTTTTTCGCCAGAATGGTTTCTCTAATTCCTTGCATTGTGATGTTCCAAATTTCCTCATTGTTTAGCTTGCGCTCTTGGAAAATCCTTCTATTCCTTTCTTTCTAGTGGGACCAGAGTAAGAATCCCGTTACAAGAATCCAAGCTCTATTCACCACAGGACTTTTATATCCTCCCTTTTGCCATTTTTCAATTGTTTGCTAAAGACTATTATTGTTTCTATCTATTTGTTGGAATAGTATATGGAGATTTGACCACATTTGTTCAACCACTGTACAAGTATTTAGTAGATGTTCCATAGTTTCTTCTGCTGCCTCACACATCACACATTTTGACGGCCCATTCATTCCCCTTTTTTGTAGTTGATCCTAGGTGAGGATCCTCCCATGCCTAAAAAGCCACAAAAAATGTTCAATTTTCGGCCATTGCTTAAGAGACCAAATTTTCTTCCACAGTCGATTTTATGGGATTTGAATTTGATTTTCTTGCAACTGATAGGCTTCTTGAATTGTAAACATTCCTCTTGGCCTATATCCCCATCACAAAATATCATTACACACCTGAATTGGATTTTTCCTAGTGTGAAGTTCTTTTGCAAAATTTTCCCATTGCTGCATTTCTGGGGCCTGTTGCCACTGCTGCTTTTGTTTCCATCTCCGCCAAAATTGATCATTCTGGTCTTCCCAATAGTTTTGAACTTCCTTACTATGGGGATTTCATGTAAACAAAAATATTTCCGCCAAATCTAATCTTGTAAACAACTTTCCCCGCTACTGCCAGGAATCTTCCCAAAACCTGCCAAATTTCCATATCTCACCTCCTAAAAATTGTAAATTATTATCAAATGTCTATTAGTGGCTGCAAGATTCCAAATCCCTGAACCTTTCTGAATATTAAGGCAATTGAGTCTTTCCTTCACCGTTTTAGGCATATGATATTTCCTTTCCCATATACACTGCCATAACACTACACCTCCTTGTAACCACCTCCACCACAACTTTGCTCCCATGACTTGATTAAGAGTATACAGATCCATAAGACCTAACCCCCCTTTAAGCTTAGGTAGTGTAAGTTTATCCCAAGAAAGAAGAGCCCATTTTTTCTTCTCCTGGACTCCTTGCCATAATAATTTCTTGAACAAACTAACCATGTCCTCACAGGTTTTTTTTGGACAGGCCATTCTAGACAAATGATAGATAGGGATAGCTTGAAGAATGGATCTTAGAAGAATAACACAACTAGGCAGATTTAGAGCCCTAAAGGACCAATTGATCTTGCACTTTTGGATTCTACCTAAAATATCTTTCCAACCACTGAATTTAACAGAGTTTTCAGACAAAGGAATCCCACGATATTTGAAGGGCAGCATCCCCATATTGAAACCAAGGGTCCTAGTAAGAAATATTTTTGATTGGGGTGTCGTATTAAAGAAGAAAACATTTGATTTTCCTTTATTAATCTGGTACCTGAAGCCTCCATGAACAAGTTTAAGATTTCCAAGACCTCTTTGCATTCACGGAGTGTAGCTTGAAAAAATAGCATAATATCGTCCACAAACTGCTGATGTGACAGAGTGAGATTCAGAACCAACAAATTAAGACCTTTAAACACTCCATCCTGAACTTTCTGCTTAATGTATCTGCCCAATCCCTCAGCTGCTAAGATAAAGAGGAATGGGGATATAGAATCACCCTGCCAAAGGTGTTGGGAAAAATACTGAGAGGGGGGGGGTGAATCAGTATTTAGTGCAGACAATCAAACTTTTACTTTTTCCTTTCTAAAAACCCATACGCTACTTTACTGAAGGAAACTAGCGTATATACGTGGATATCCTTTACAGAAATCGCGTATGGCCAGAGATCTAATTATATGTTTGAATCTTAAATCAGATCATTGCATTATTCATTCATCAGATATTTCAGAAACAGTAAACAAGTGCAGACATAACAGAATAATCATCACACATATGCAACACACATGAACACCAGGATTTTTAGGTGGAAACCCAATTCGGGAGAAAACCACCGCTATGCAGATTTGTTTCAGCCTTCCAAATTTATTATTAAGAAAACTTCTTACAATCATGTGCGGGTGCGGACTCAAACCGACACGCGAGCCTGCACAGCAGAAAGGCTGCACAACCTTCTCTCGTTTACCGACCTCCTCTTGGAAGGGGCTACGACCCCACCGAACTCGTTTACCGGCCTTTCTGCAGAAGAGGCTACAACCCCACGGCCGAAGGCTTTGACCCTCGGTCTGCTACCGGACACGTTTCATCAATTTTCCGGCCCGGATCGCTTGACTTCAATACGGCCAGCCAACATCAACAATCATACCTTGCTCATTGCTTCAAACAGAACAATGAGACCACTGTAACCAGAATATCAGATATAACCCAGACTTCAGAATAGATATGCAGAAACAAATTCAACCTTCAGCAACCATTAGATCAGAAATCATACGCGCTTTTATTGAATCAGACCCGCGTATATACGCGCTTTTCAGAAGACGAACCCGCATACACTTCAGTGCATTTTCCAAGGAAAAACCCTAACTGCGCATACGCGCTTTTCTTTCCACAGACCCGCGTATACACGCGCTTTTCATGAAACGAACCTGTGTATAGATCTATAAAAGATAAAATTTGCAGTACACACCAGATCTATAAACTTACCCAGATTTCTTCAATCTATACAACAGGATTGCGCCAGGTCTTCTTCACTTCTTTTCAGATCATTCTTGACATTCATCATTTCTAGATCTAGAGACCTTGAGCCTTCATCATGTTCATAGGTGCATTATAGATTCATATCTATCAATTAGGAATAGGGTTCAACCATACAGATATACTTCAGAGAGAAGTATTCATCAAAGCCCAGACACATGCACACCCTTTGCACAATGATTTTCTTCTCCTTATATAGGGTTACCCTTCATCAATACCATGAGTCAAAACCACATAACTTCCAATGGTATTCCTGTACGGGATCACATAGGTGAACCATCATTCAACACAATGGGTCAATACCATGGTAGTTACCCCTGGTTTTATAAATTTAGAGCGCTTTTTCCCATACGCGACTTGGCACGTTATTTCCCGCGTGCATACGCTACTTCGTCTAGACAAATCCGCGTATGCCTTGAGACATACTCTTTTCATCATGATTAACAAGTTCATCAAGTCAAGAAAAACTTTGTCAAGAAGGTTGCCATCATCTTCATCAAGTGGGTTGCCATCAAGGACAACACTCTGCATCATATTGCCAACAATCTCCCCCTTTGGAATTGATGGCAACCATGATGGTGTTTGATCACCATAACAGATAGATACAATAAACACAACCATTATTCATGATATTCAAACACCATGTCACTCTCCCCCTTTGACATCAAGGGCAAAGGGCGGATCAAAACCAATACAAGGTTTTTCCCTTCATGTAGACATAAGAGCTCTGCAGATCTGATGTGCACTGAAGTTACCATGCTCCCCCTAAGATCATGCTGAATCTTCAAACATATTTTTCAATGAAGTACATGATTCTATGACCTTCTTATCACCAAGACTCATACTTACGTCAAAGATCCAACCAAGTGGATTTACATATTTGAACAAGTCCTTACATGACTGAATATTACAATTTACATCATGGGTCTCAACATGACCTTTTCATTAAATTACATGTATGACTTTTCACAATCAAAACCAACAAGACCTCAAGAAAGAGATCAAGTTTCAGAACCATCATAATGCCAACAATGCATTATTCTCAGCCAGGCTAATGCTCCCCCTGAACCTGTGCACCCTTTCCATATGACCAAAACTCCTCCTTAGCTTGAGTAACCAGAGAAGCAATACAACATTAGAGATACCAAACAGCACCATAGCTTGTGCTGAAAAATGCTGACCCAGAAACTTTGTCAGCAACCACCCATACGTGGTTTTCTTTGTATGAACTCGCGTATATACATGACTGTCTTTCAGGAAACCCGCGTATCCAATTTAATGTTCTGAAATTAAGCAGATCTGATCTTCTGAGAGGCAGAGACCATTCCCATCTTCTGTCTGAGATATTCGAATGCTTCCCTGGGCAGAGGTTTGGTAAATATATCAGCAACTTGTTCTTTGGAGGGAACATGCTCCAACTTCACCTTTTGTTCAAGCACTTGTTCACGTAAGAAGTGATACTTGATGGGAATGTGCTTGGTCTTGGAATGCATAACGGGATTCTTTGAGATACTGATGGCACTTGTATTATCACACATAATGGAGATAGGAGGTGAACATTTGATTTGAATGTCTTGTAAGGTTTGCATCATCCAAAGAAGTTGAGTGCAACATGATGTGGCAGCCACATATTCTGCTTCTGCTGTAGATAAGGCAATAGAGCTTTGCTTCTTGCTGAACCAAGATACCAACCAGGGCCCCATATAGAATGCACCACCACTTGTGCTTTTCCGATCATCAACATTTCCAGCCCAATCTGCATCAGTGTAAGCATGAAGAGTAAGATCATCATTCTTTGGATACCATAGTCCAAAGTCTTGAGTTCCTTGTAGAGATTTGAATATTCTTTTGACAGCCTGAAGATGAGACTCTTTTGGATTGGCTTGGAATCATCCAACAATCCCAACTGCATGCATAATATCCTGTCTAGTCCTAGTGAGATACAGAAGACTTCCTATCATAGATCTGTATTCTGGTTGATTCACCGTGGGAGAATCATCATGAGAACTGAGATTACATCCGGTTACCATTGGTGTGCTTACAGGTTTGCACTCTTCCATCCCATACTTCTTCAAAATTTGCTTAAGGTATTTTGCTTGAGATAAGAATATACCTTCTGTATTTTGATGCACTTGTAAGTCAAGAAAAAATGTTAGTTCCCCAAGTAAAGACATTTCAAATTCTTGCTGCATGACAGAAGCAAATTTCCGACTCATAGATTCTTCATTACTTCCAAAAATGATATCATCAACATATACAACCACAATCAATAGTTTATCATTTTCAATTTTTGTGTATAAGTTACTATCAGCAGACCCCTTTGAAAATCCTTGTTGATGAAGATATTTGTCAAGACGATAATACCATGCCCTTGGAGCTTGTTTGATACCATATAGAGCCTTTTTAAGTCCACAAACAAGATTTTCATCATTTCCCAAAATGAATCCTTCTGGTTGTTCTATATAAACTTCTTCTTCTAGATCACCATTGAGGAAAGTAGATTTGACATCCATTTGATAAACTTTGATTTGTTGATAACTTGAAAAAGGAAGAAACATTCTTATGGCTTCAAGTCTAGCTATAGGAGCAACAGTTTCTTCAAAGTCTATACCTTCTTGTTGAGTATACCCTTTGCAAACCAATCTAGCTTTGTTTCTTATAACGTCCCCATTCTCATTTAGCTTGTTCTTGAATATCCATTTGGTTCCAATGACATTTTTATCATGTGGTCTTGGTACCAATTCAAAAGTGTGGTTCTTTTCAATTTGATTAAGTTCTTCATTCATGGCCTGAATCCAACATTCATCTTTGCTAGCTTGATTGACATTGTGTGGTTCAATCGTGGATAGAAATGCCAAATAGCTAGGAGATCCCACAAGAGTCCTCCTTGTTTGTACACCTTTCATTCCTTGTTTTTTCCGTGCAATTCTGAGATTCGTACACTTTTTATCAGGTCCGTATTTGTTTCCTTCAGACAAATCACTCTGTTTCTGTCAATCCTTACACTGTTGATTACTCTATTTGATGTAGAAGGACAAAAGTCACCATCATCTTCTTTTGTTGTTTGTCTTTCTTCTTTAGGGACTGCATGAGACTCATCAATAACAACATCAATACATTCAACAATCTTTCGAAGCCTTTTATTGTAACATTTGTATGCCCTACTTGTAGATGAGTAACCAAGAATTATTCCTTCATCTGATCTAGGTTCAAACTTGCCAAGCTTTTCATCATTATTTTTGATAAAGCATTTACTTCCAAAAACTCTAAAATGATTCACAGAGGGAGAATTACCATACTAGAGTTCATATGGAGTTTTGTCACTATTTACTCGAACATTTGCCTTGTTAAGAATATTTGCTGCTGTGTGAGCTGCTTCTCCCCAAAAAATATCAGGTGTTCCGAAATCATCAAGCATAACTCTAGCCATTTGTTGAATTGTTCTATTCATTCTTTCTTCTACGCCATTTTGTTGTGGAGTGCCTGCTACAGAAAACTATCTTTTTATGCCATGTTGTTCACAAAATTCAAAGAATTCATTTGATGTATATTATCCTCCTCAATCAGATCTAAGACACTTGATTTTTAGATCTAATTCATTTTCATCCAGCGCTTTGAAAATCTGAAATTTTTCAAATGCTTCATCTTTGTGTTTGATCAACCCAATCCAACACATTCTAGAAAAATCATCAATGAATAAGATATAGTATTCTTCACCACGTGGTGACTTTTTCCTCATAGGTCCACATATGTCAGTATGAATGAGTTCAAGAGGCTTACTTGACGATCCTTCCTTGGCATTGAATTGCACTCTGGTTTGCTTACCGAATTGACAGGATTTTCATATGATACTTTCAGGTAGAGAAATATTGGGAAGACCACGAACAACATTAAGTTTGCTTGATTTGTTGATTTGAGAGAAGATTAGATGCCCCAACCTTCTATGCCATAGCCAGTTTTCTGAAGATTTACTCAAGTAACATTATTCTTTGCAATTCTTCAATACATACAGGTTGCTTGGAGTTCTTTTTCCTTTTATAATTGTTTTACCTGTATCAAGATCATGAACCACACATTCTTTTGAACTAAAGACAACTTCAGTTCCTTGATCACACATTTGACTTACACTTAACATATTATGCCTTAATCCATCCACATACATGACATCATTAGCCTTCACCTTTTCTTTTAGAAACACAGACCCTTTTCCTTTAATTACAGCAGGAGTATCATTTCCAAAAGTAACTTTCTTTTCCTTTTCTAGAGCACTATATGTACGAAGTTTATGTTTATCACCTGTCATGTGTCTCGAGCATCCACTATCAATGTACCATTGATTTTCTTCACCTTCCGCAAATAACGCTATGCCACAATTTTCAACCTGTGATTCCTTCTTTTTCCATATTTTGGATTTTGAAGGAAGATGCTCTTTTGGCTGAACTTTGCTCCCGCATTCAGATTCTTTATGCCCATAGTTATTGCAATAAGCACATTCAACTTCATTTAGAAGAGGAGAAAAGTTGTTATATGTATTCTTCTTTGTTTCAATATCAACCCTTTTCTTTCTTGCTTCTCTTGTCATGATGGTTTTATATGCAACACATTGAGCAACTTTATGGCCAAAATTGTGACATGAAAAACATTGTCCATTGAAGAAGAAATTTCTGCGATCATGAAATCTTCTACTTGAATTTACCTGTTGATTGGGGCTTCTTTGAAAGATATTCCTGTTAGTGTTCCTTGCATTAAGATGATCATGCTTTACTTGTGAAGATTCTTTATTCCCTTGCTGAGTGGCAGAATTTTGTAAACCAGCTGTAGCTGCTTTTAGATAATTTGGTGCTGAAGCTTGAGAAGATTCTCCAATATATCCAAGACCTGTCTTTATAAGAGGAGAACGTTGTACCTTTATAATCTCATCTAAGGTTTCAGATCCTTTAGCAAATCTGAAATTCAGAGTCTTTGCTTTCTCAAATTCTTTTCTTACACTTACCACTTCACATTCTAATTTCTCATTGTGTTTCTTTGCCTCTTCAACCTGCTTTTCCAAAGTCTCGATGGTTATTTTCCTTTCTTCTAAGAGAATTTTATATTCTTCTAAGAGAATTCTGCTTTGTTCTAAGCGTATTTTGAGTTGATTGTTCTCTTCAAGGAAATCATTGTCCTCTAGAGCATCCACAAAAGTATCATTTTCTTCTTTAGATTCAAAAGCCATGAGAAGTCTAAGATCTTTTTCACATTCTTCCTCACTATCAGATACCCCATCACTGTCATCATGAGTATAGTAACTCCTTCTAGTGCTAGACCGGTTCTTATTTCTAGCTACTTCCTTTCCTTTTGTAGGTGTTTCTTTGTGAGGACACTTAGCAGCATAATGACCAACTCTTCCACAATTAAAACATTTGAAAGGAAGCTTACCTCTAAACCGTCCTGTACCAAGTTGAAGTTTCTTTACAAAATTTTCCTCATCTTCTTCCGAAATATATCCTGATCCTTCTACTTCTTGTACTTCTTTCCCTTTTGTAGAAGCTCTAAAAACAACTTCTTTGACTTCAGATGGTCCTCCTCTTCTCATTTCATATGCAGTCAGTATGCCATGAAGTTGCACCACAGTAAGATTTTGAAGATCCTGTTTTTCTTCAAGAGCAGAGACTTTTGACTCAAATTTTGTCGTTAGCGATCTCAAAATTTTCTCAACCAAAGTAGTTTCGGTTATTGTTTCTCCCAGATTTTTCATACGATTTACAACATCATCAAGACGTAAAAATAAACTGGCAATACTCTCATCACTATGCATCTTTAAATTTTCATATTCAATTCTGAGAGTTTGGAGTTTTGCACTTTTTACCTTTGCATCACCTTCATAACTCATAATGATTTTGTCCCATATTTCTTTTGTTGTATTCAGCTGCATGACTTTGACAAATTATGATTCTGTTAGACTTCTTGTTATAGCATTGACCGCTTTTGCATTTGATTCACAATTCTTCCTTTCAGTTGGATCTGTTGGTGTAGCAGCTGGATATTGATATCCTTGTTCAACAATGGCCCATACATCTGCTCCCATAGACTGAAGAAAGGATCTCATCCTCATTTTCCAGAAGATTAAATTGCTTCCATTGAAAATCGGAGGCTTGATAGATGTTGTTCCTTCTTGATAGCTTCTAGAGGCTAAGCTTTTTCAGAAGGACCTGCTTTGATACCAATTGTTGGGAAAAATACTGAGAGGGGCGGGGTGGGGGTGAATCAGTATTTAGTGCAGACAATCAAACTTTTACTTTTTCCTTTCTAAAAACCCATACGCTACTTTACTGAAGGAAACTAGCGTATATACGTAGATATCTATGCGGATATCCTTTAGAGAACTCGCGTATGTCCAGAGATCTAATTATGAGTTTGAATCTTAACTCAGATCATTGCATTATTCATTCATCAGATATTTCAGAAATAGTAAACAGGTGTAGACAGAACATTATAATCATCACACATATGCAACACACATGAACACCAGGATTTTTAGGTGGAAACCCAATTCGGGACAAAACCACCGCTGTTGTCGTTTCAGCCTTCAAAATTTATTATTAAGAAAACTTCTTACAATCATGTACTGGTGCAGACTCAAACCAGCACGCAGGCACCCACCTGCAGAAGGCTACAACCTTCTCTCATTTACCAGCCTCTCCTGGAAGGGAGCTACAACCCCCTGAACTCGTTTACCAGCCTTTCCTGGAAGGGAGCTACAACCCCCTGACTGAAGGCTTCAACCCTCAGCACCACTGCAGACCACGTTTCATCAATTTTCAAACTGGATCAAACAGCTTCAACACAACCCTTCACTTATCAACAATCATACCTTGCTCATTGCTTCAAACAGAACAATGAGACCACTGTAACCAGAATATCAGATATAACCCAAACTTCAGAATAGATATGCAGAAACAAATTCAAGCTTCAGCAACCATTAGATCAGAAATCATACGCGCTTTTATTGAATCAGACCCGCGTATATACGCGCTTTTCAGAAGATGAACCCGCGTACACTTCAGTGCATTTTCCAGGGAAAAACCCTAACTACGCATACGTGCTTTTCTTTCCACAGACCCGCGTATACACGCGATTTTCATGAAACGAACCTGCGTATAGATCTATAAAAGATAAACTTTGCAGTACAGACCAGATCTATAAACTTACCCATATTTCTTCAATCTCTACAACAGGATTGCGCCAGGTCTTCTTCACTTCCTTTCAGATCATTCTTGACATTCATCATTTCTAGATCTAGAGACCTTGAGCCTTCATCATGTTCATAGGTGCATTATAGATTCAGATCTATCAATTAGGAACAGGGTTCAACCATACAGATATACTTCAGAGAGAAGTATTCATCAAAGCCCAGACACATGCACACCCTTTGCACAATGATTTTCTTCTCCTTATATAGGGTTACCCTTCATCAATACCATGAGTCAAAACCACATAACTTCCAATGGTATTCCTGGACGAGATCACATAGGCGAACCATCATGACAAAATTGGGTCCAATACCATGGTAGTTACCCCTGGTTTTATAAATTTAGAGCGCTTTTTCCCATACGCGACTTGGCACGTTATTTCCCGCGTGCATACGCTACTTCTTCTAGACAAATCCGCGTATGCCTTGAGACATACTCTTTTCATCATGATTAACAAGTTCATCAAGTCAAGAACAACTTTGTCAAGAAGGTTGCCATCATCTTCATCAAGTGGGTTGCCATCAAGGACAACACTCTGCATCATATTGCCAACAAAAGGCCCCAAGAAGCTGGAAAGGAACTTGATGGAGACCCATTAACTAAAATAGAAAAATGCACAAAGGTAATGGCTGATAACACCCACTGAACCCATCGATCATCAAAACCAAAGGAAAGTAAAATTTGACGGATTGTAGATTTTTGTGGTGTAGATTTATAGAATCAGAGCTCGGAATCTCCACAGTTCTCATTTTTCAGTCTACGTTTCGGGTCTAAAGCAAGACCCATCATCAGGGAAAATCTGCAAAAAAGAGAGACAAATTGTGTTAAATAAATAGTGGAAAAATGACAAGAAAGATAGCTGACCAGATATCAACTGAATGCTTTAGTTTCTAATTTATTTTCATTTATATTTATATTTTATTTTTATTTTTATTTAGTTGAGTTTTAGTTATTTTGTTTTTAAACTATCAAAATCATTATTAGGATACTTTAAGCTATATTGCTAATAATCTTTAATGTTTCTTAATATTAATTAATATTCCTATCTATAAATATGAATAGTAATTAATATTAAGAAACATTAAACATTATTAGCATTATAGCTTAAAGTATCATAATAATGATTTTCATAGTTTAAAAACAAAATAACTAAAACTCAACTAAATAAAAATAAAAATAAAATAAAAATATAAATGAAAATAAATTAGAAAGTAAAGCATTCAGTTGATATCTGGTCGGCTCTCTTTCATGTCATTTTTACACTATTTATTTAACACAATTTCTCTCTCTTTTTTGCAGATTTGTCCTGATGATGAGTCTTGCTTTAGACCCGAAACGTAGACTGAAAAATGAGAACTGTGGAGATTCCAAGCTCTGATTCTATGAAAGTAAAATTTGCTGAAGATATTTCCAATTAAGGTTGTCATAGGCTTTTTCCAAATCTAACTTAATAAACATACCTTTAGCTTTAAGGTGGTGAAGAGAATGAATAGCCTCTTGCGCAATCACAATACCATCTAAAATTTGTCTGCCCTTTAGAAACCCTGTTTTCTCCGATGAAATCAGGGCTGGCAAGATTGGTTTCAAGCAATTCACCATAATAGTAGACAAATTTTTTTAAATAACATTACATAAAGAAATAGGCCAAAACCCATAGGGATTATCACACTTATCATATTTAGGGATCAAAGTGAGAAAGGTTGGATTTAATCCAAGGAATACTTGATGAGTTCGACGAGATTCCTCAGCTAGTTCCACAATATCCTTCCCCAAAAAATGCCATGATGCTTGATAGAATTTAGTAGTAAAACCATCAGGTCTAGGCGCTTTATTCCTTGGAATTTCCTTTACAATATCTTCGACTTCTGTCATGGTAATTTCCCTAAGAAGTGCTAAGTTTTTCTCCCTGCTAACCATCTTCGGAATATATTTTTTTATACGATCAATTGTCGCAGATCTATTATGGTTTAGCTCTGTAAGAATATCTTTAAAATGATTAACCAATTCCTTTTCCATATCTTGATGCTCAACCAATCGATTTCCTTCCGATTCTTTAAGAGAGAAAATCTGATTATGTTGCATGCGTTAGACCATAGCTTTATGGAAAAAACTAGAATTTTTTTCCCCTTCATGAAGCCATTGTATCCGAGATTTTTTCTTCCATAAAATTTCTTCTTGGATTCTTCGCTCTTCTAGTTTACAAAGAATCATTCCTTCTTCTTTAATTAAATCATCTGTCCTTCCTATTAAAATCATTTGATCTTGGATTTGTTGCATATGCCCTTGGAGTTTATTCTTCTCTTTATGAATGTTACCAAATTAAACTTTATTCCATTTCTTAATTTTTTTCTTTAATTCCTTTAATTTCAATTGAAATGTATGCATTATATTTCTTCCTTTCAATCGACTCTCTTCCCACCAACCACAGACTTTCTGTATAAAAGTTGTATCTCTAAGCCAAAACCCTTCAACTTTAAACGAGCGTTTCTTTTGCTGCAGTTTCACATCCAACTCCAGGCGAATAGGCCAGTGGTCCAAACCTAAGCAAGGCACAATAGCTACTTCATAGAACAGGTCCAAACTCACAAAACTTCAGACACCAAAAATCGATCAAGACGTGATGCAATTTGATGTATCCCACCTCTTCTATTATTCCATGTAAATTTACCATTATTAGTAGGAACATCCACCAGATGTGTATCTGATATAAGATCAACAAATTCCTACATTTCCTAAAAAAATCTACCAGAACCCCCTTTCCTTTCATCTAAACTTGCCACCATATTAAAATATCCACCAACCACCCAATATTTGTCAGGATTAATGAGTTTAAGATTTCTAAAGTTCCTAAAGAAATCTTGTTTATCTCCTGGAATAGTAGGACCGTAAGCAGAAGAGACAGAGAACCATTCCTTAGTACCTAATAGCCTAAATATTCCTATTATAATTCTAGGCAGTCCAATCCAACCATTTGCCTCCATCTCTGCTGGGTTCCATAAAATTTCAATACCCCCCGCACTCCCATTTTCATCTATAGCCATTACTTCATAGCAGGGTTTTAATGTACTAACAATTTCATCCAATCTTTCCCCGGACACTTTAGTTTCCTGAAGGAGAACTATATGGGGTTTTTCCTTTATCAATATTTCCTGTAAATTTCTCTGTTTGCCTTTACTATTAAGGCCTCTTATATTCCAGGAGATTATTACCATTAATAAGGTTTATTTATTCTTTGGAACATCGTTGAAATCAGAACAATGTGTCCAGAGTTAACCAACATTTCCCCAACCAATTGGATTGAATCTTGTAGGGTCTTTCTACCTCTTTTCTTTCTAGATTTTGTCTTCAGGGGATGTTCTTGGCTCATTTTTTGCGTTATTGATTGCTGAGACGACTGTGTATTTGTTACTTCCACTGATTACTGGGATAAGTGCTGATTTTCATCTTCTACCTCTCTTCATGCCTGAATTGTAAGATTTTGTTCAAATGTCTCCTTATATAATACTTTTTGATCTTTAGGGATAAACCTATCATCTAGATTTTTCCACTTTTGCAATAATTGTTTCATGAGTAATTCCTCTTTAGTAAGGTCATCCTTTTTCATATCTATTTCCATCTCTTCTTTCTCTCTATTATCTTGTTTTTCCCCCTATTAGCCAACATAATAGATTGGTGGGTGCAGGACCGGTTCTAGGGGCACAATGGCAGGCACAGTAAAGGGGTCGGTGTTTGCCTAAATCTTCAGAAAAACCCCGTTTTATTATTCCTCAAAATAAATTAGATCACTATAGAGGTTATATGAAAGATCATGCTCTTATTTGTAAATTTATAGGAATTTGGCCCACTGAAAAGGATTTACTTAAATTGATTCACATTAAGTGGAAATCAAAGGGGCATTTAGATATTAAATTTGGAGCAAGAGGTTTTTTTACAGTCATTTTTAAAAATTTATTAGATAAGGAAAGGGTTTTTGAAGGGGGGCCCTATTTTTATCAGAATGCGGGCCTATTCCTGCGGCATTGGGAAGAATGTTATAACCCAGATAAGGAACAGTTTCTTTCAGCCCCGGTGTGGGTTCGACTGTTTGCTTTACCCATGGATTTCTGGGATTCAGAAATCTTGGAAGGGATAGGGAACTCACTGGGTAGGTTTGTGAAGATTTCAGAAACTACTAGAAGAGGTAGATATACTTCCTTTGCAAGGATTTGTGTTTATATGAATATATTTGAACCTCTTCCTGAATAAATTGAATTAGAATAGTTAAACAAGTGGATAAACACTTATATAAATGGAAGAAGGTGAACACATATTTTTAAACAATTTGCATTAAACTAGATGATGAAGTGAAGTAAAGGACGAATGTAAATAAAACTTTGGATTGATGGTAACGAAAGTCTTTTTAAAAAGGCTTTAGAAAACAATTACAAAAAGAGAAATGGGTAGACCTAACTTAGAGCCCATAAGCACCAAGTGAATGAAAAGGGAGAATCCTATGGTTTTGACTTTGAAATTGTCTAAGTATCATTATTTCCGAGGTGACAAATTAAATAAATACTAGGGTGACTACTTCAAAGTGAGCTAAAAAGACGTGTTTCATATGTAACTCATATTTAATTAAATAAATATTATGGTGTCAACTTTGAAGTCCATCAAGGAGACCCTAGGGATATAAAACAATAATAAATATAAAATAATATTATATAAAAATAAATGAAATATTAAAAGTGCTTTCAAAACGTTAATATAATTGGTAAAATAAATTATAGCATTGGGATGGTTGAAAATATATGATTAATAATAAATTATAATAATGTGATTATAATTGTATATAAATATATATAACATAATTTATTATATATATTTTTAATTATTATTAAGGGTGTTTACTATTAATTATTATTTGTGAGTGCAATTAAACTCAACATGATTGTTTAAGGAAAATATTTCTACTTGAAATAATTTGTTTGTGGACTTGGGTCATTAACTTGTTTCCTTACATCTAAGGAATGTAAAATTTTAGCTAATTCTAAGCATTTAGGTCTTACTTTAGGACCAAAAGACACTTTCAATATAAATAATATATGCAAGAAAGCCGAGGTCCCTTGTGGTTGTCACCAAGGCTACCTCTAGTGGGATCATGTGCCTTCTAGTAGCATATAGCCTTAGTCCTATACATGAGACTAGATACTACCCATTATTGCAGTTTAACCTCATGATTAGGAGGAAAATGAATTAGATATATTTAGGGATAAATTAAAATAGAATTAAGAAAAGAAACATAGAAGTTAATATAAAATAACAATATGAAGGAGGGAAATAAATAACAATAAAATTGAATAAAGAGATAAATTTGATGAGATATATAATACAAGAAACCTAAAATATACAAGATAAGATAGTCTTAGAACAATTGGAAAGGGTAATGAAAAATGAAAAATGAAGTAACACATTCTATGCGATTAATCAAGGAAGACATCTGAGGTTAGAAGGTGAGATAGAAAGATAATGTTGAAGGCACTTGATAATGGGCTTCCAAGAGTGATCGAGTTTATGAACGTATTCTCAATTAATGTTACTAAAGTGTTTTTTTTTTTTCATTTTGAGGGCTCCCCTAATTATATGTGATGAATAATGGGGAGTAAAAATTAATATGGAGTTAAAACTAATATTTTGGTGTAATGAAAGTAGATAAAGTGTTTGGTGTCACTAGTACAATATAACTAATTAGTTACTAAAAAATAACCAAAAATTTGCATATAAATGACTATTTTTCAGTCGGTGGCTAGTAATAGCTATTTTACAATATCTTATAACATGACCAAATTTTAGTCATTTTTTAGCTTAGTCATTAATTGCTTGTCTCAATTTCATCGTCTAGTAGTATATTTAGTCATAAATTTGGTCATTAATTTAGTCACTAACTACCACAATTAATGACCAAATATACAAAAAAATATATTACTATATGGTCACCCGAAAAAACCAATTAATGACCAAAGAAATATGACCAAAACATTGGTCGTGTTATTAGATACTGTAAATTAGCTACTAATAGTGATATATATGCAAATTATAGTTATAGTTTGAAACCAATTAATGACCAAAGAAATATGACTAAATTTTGGTTGTATTATAAGATATTGTAGATTAGCTATTAATAGTCGTATATATGCAAAATTTAGTCTTCATTTGTAATCACAAATTTATCATTCGCTGTAGTCATTTATCGTTTTTGGTAGTTCCATATTCATTATATAAACGACTAATTTAGTATTTTTTATTCATTTCATTTACTTTTATTAATAATCATTATAAACAAATAATTTAGTCGTATATTTGTTTTATTTGTGTTAATCATTAATCAATATAAACTACTAATTTAGTAGTTTTAGATTGAATTTATGTGTTCATTATTAATAAACATAGATTAATAAGTATGATTTTGTGACTAAATTTAAAAAATTTCATACAATGTGCATGTTCATCTAGTATAAAAACACAAAGTTAAATATGTTAATTAAAATACTAAACAATATCAAATGAAACTATAAATAATTTCAATCACATAAATTATACTATATAAAATGTCAAGTATTACAATATGAGTTTCCAAGTTAATATTGGTTGGATTACAATTTACACATGAAATGTTGTTTCATCACTTCAAAACATTATCATTGTGTTACCAAGGCATTTCAAGTGAATTCACCAACTATGAAGACCTGACCATCAAAATATATGTGTGTGTCTTATGTGGGAAATTGGCTCTAAAGATATCATTAGACCGATTCTCTTCTCTCTCTCTTTTTTCATTTGTCGCTCATGTGTTATTTTCTACTCTTTATTCAATTCTTGGTTCTTGCCATCAATATTGAGTTCTTTTCCTGAACGCAAAAGAAGATACAGTGTAGAATGTAAGAAATGAGAGATGATGAACACTATAATATAAAATAAACTAGACTATAAAGGATTTATAGGACATATACCTCAATATCAGCAATGTCAAATCCATTTTCCTCCATAAAAGCAAGAAAATTGAACAATTTTTCTTCAGTGGGGCAATAGTGGCCACTATATGGCCAAATGACTTGTATAAACAAAGAAAATAAAACATCACCATATAAAAGAATACCTTAGTAGCTTGGTATTCAACGTTGAGGGAAATCTTAAGGCACAATCATGCCAACTAAGTTACATGCTAAAAATCTCAAGTTGTAGATAACTTGTGAAAATAAATAATTTGAGGTGTGATGTCTAATCCTTGTCGTTTTATTCATAAAAACATTTCATTCTCTAACGCATGAACTTGGTCAAGTATATAAAAAACATGTGCTCAAATAACAACATGAAAGTAAACTTTTCTAATAGTCATGAAAATATTTGAACACAAAACAACTAAAAGGATTTCAATCAATATTGTGTAATACTAATTTCATCTTCAAGCTTTGGTTGTTGTTTAAATGGACATGTTACCAAGTATTTTCAATTTCATAGTTAAAATACGAAACAAAATCAAAACAAATGTTCAAAATACAATAAAAATAAAGGGAGGATATCATGGATGTACATTGCAATTATAAAAAAATTGTTTACCTATCCACTGACATCTTGTCTGGCATTCCTGAAAAAAGTTATTGCCGGAAATAATCAATGAGGTGAAATAATCACAACATTAAAAACCAAAGGAATCCCTATTAGAAGCATTTCCAAAGTCAATGGCTCAGGTGCCTCAAGGATCTCCAATAGCAAATGAATCATATTCAAGTCAGGATTTGCATTGTCTCCCCATCCTTTTTGTAATCAAATTTCCTATAACCTACCCATACCAGAGTCAAGTAACAATGAAACGAAGGCATTGAAATTTGTTTTTATATTTTATATCTATAAAATTTGAAACTGAAAATATTTTAGCACAAAACATCGATAATACTAATATTATCTTCATGTTTTGGATGTTGTTTAAATGGATATGATACCAATTATTTTCAATTTTATAGTTAAAATACAAAACATAATCAAAATAAAAGTTCAAAATACAATCAAACAATAAAGAAAGGATATCATGGAATGGGAATTGCAATTATAAAAAGTTTGTTTACCTGTCCACTAGTGTCTAGCATTCCTAGAATTGCTTGCCAAAAATAATCACGAGGTGAAAGAATCACAAAATTAAAAAACATAGGAATCCTTCCTATAAACATTTGCAAAGTCGATGGATCAGGTGCTTAAAGGATCTCCAACAAAAAATGGATCATATCCAAGGAATTCTCTGCATTGTATCCACATCCTTTTTCTAATCTCATTTCTTGTAATCTTCACACACCAGAGTCCAGTAATATTGAAACAAAAGATTTTATATTTTTGTAGAAAAAATTGGAGATTTTTCAAGCATGCTAACTGCATGGTACAACTACTCATAAACATTTGAAAACAATAATATTCAAAGATTATATATATATATATATATATATATATATATATATATATATATATATATATATATATATATATATATATATATATATATATATATATATATATATATATATATATTTCAAGCGAGACTCACTTCATGGGTACATAAATTTTTTACACTGCAGATTTATCCAAAATTCAGTGGATCTTACTCATAAATATTTGCGGGAGCATTTTTGTCAATCGAAGCCGGTAAAAGTTTGCAGGTCCTAGTTGCAGACATTTGACATATTTATTTACGGATCGGTTTGTTCTTCACCATTGTTGAAACTTCAGGACCTTGATTTGGAGAACCTAAAATGAAGAGTACCTCTTTATGTCTAGAGACGCAAATTTGGTGCTGAGCATCTTCCCATTCATAAGTTGTTACGAGATAAAAAAAAATGGAGCTCACCGGAAGCATAGAATTCTGAGAGTTTGACTACTAGCAACCATTACAGCAGGTGTGGTGGAATTCCTAATATGGATAATTTGGAGGGCTGAGGTTTTCTCAGTTCAGGCGGGAAATTCCAAGGCTTTGAACTTGGTTTATTTTGAGTGATCACTCTTTATGGTGGTCAAATCCTACTTTATAAAATAAAATTCAAGACGACATGGTTCTTGGTCCTTTCATTTTTCAAAAGAGGCATTAATAATATCAAATATATTTTTTATGCTCAAACGCAGGAATGTGTCTCTTTCCCTAAGCATAAACAAGGTTCAAGGTAGCCAATATTCATAGACATGTCATTGAAAATCTTAAGATGATCATCCCCAACTTACTCTTCATGAAATTAGGCTTGCAATCCTATAAAACTTGGTAGATGGAGTTTAATTGGAACAAGGTCGAGGCCTTTACAAAATACATGCCAGTGAAATAACACTCACTAGCTTCTGCCAACGAATAAAATGGGAGAAATATTTTCCCCTAGAGGTTACCCACTTGGGTGTGTAATAATTTCTACACCCATTTCCTAATATTTTTCTCTCTTAGGGTACAAAGTGTCTTAGTCCATCAACTTCCCTAGAGCTTATTAGAGATGGAATTCTATTTCCCGTGTGTAAGAAAATAAATAATTCTTGTTTAGAGTTTAACAAGGGTTAAGATGCTCAAATTTTTACTTGGGAAAACAAAGAACTTACTTATTCTTGTATTTAATATTTATATGAAAATTATTTTTCAAATGAAAAAGCTAGTGGGATGTGCCACACCTATGAAATTACAAGAATATTTAGGGGGTCTCTTTGCAGTATGAGTAGGAAACATTCTATTCTCTCGTAACCCCCCTTATTTCTTTAGGGAGTCACAAAGTTATAGTAGAAGGCCATGGCACAATACTATTTGTGTTGATCACTAAAGATGAACATCACCAAAGCTAGATGATGTATCCCTCCATCATTGCCCCAATTGGTAAGTTGCTAACACTTTCCTTTTTTATTTCAAAGAACAAGAAGCTAACCAAAGATGTTTATCAAGTTAATGATGGTTGAATTTACATTATCACAAATTTTTAGGCAACTAATGAAGGTTGGGGGCCATCCCTAATGACAAAGAAGATACCTCTTTAATTCCAAGTTTCATCATGATAGTTAGTGAATTGTTTGGAAATGTGTGAACAATGCATTTGTGACTTTATTGAAAGACTTTTGTTTTGTTTTGTTTTGTTTTTTTTTTTTTATGTCAAGCGGATTTTAAGAAATTTTTCTTCTGAAATGTATGTCCATGTGTCATTTTTTATAGGCTTTATGTTTTTGGGTAGTGTTTTATAAATACTAGGGCTTTTCACACCACTTTTTTCAATTGTTGAGGCTTCCCAACTGCACACTAGTTTGTGTGACATTAATAATATGTAATATATTTTATTGATAGTTAAAGGAAGCATTTTATATAGAAAAATAATTAAAAAAAAAACTTCCAACATTACAACTAGGATTCATCATGCTCAAACATTCTTCCACAAAACATCCATTACAACAGAACTGTAGAAATAAGTAGAAAAAAATATATGGTAGGACATGATGTCATGATCCTCATGATGCTTGAACATTAAATTGATGCATACTAAATACCCATTACTAACAATATTAATGATGTTAAGCAAAAACTATGTAGTGTTATGCCATATGTCATCGTTATCCGGGTACCAACTAAATGGTACATATTATTTCCTATCTTGTGGACTTTTAGTTCGATCTTTTTCAAAACCTTATCATTTATATATATATATATATATATTTCTTGTGGATTCCTTGATGTTCAAAAACTTCTTTTTATAACAAACATATCCAATCTATGTGCACAAGTACTTCACCTTTTTGACCACTATCTCAAAACATTCATTCATAAAGGGGTTTTACAATTATGAAAAAAAGAGTCAATATATTGTAGGTATATGGGGAGAATTTATATGTATTGGGGGTTCTAAAAAAGGTATCTAGTAAAAATAGGGGACACCTAGGAAAAATGGGGTTTTTATTATTGGAATATGTATTGGGAATGGGGATCAATAGAATACTTTTGGAAGGTATTTATCAAATATCTAGTGAAATTAGAGATATTGTTTAACTGCCCAAACCATGTGTTACATCATAGGTTCACTGAGTGAAGACTCTGTGTCCTTGTTAGGAATTAAACCATGATGTATGGTGTGTTTTTTGTTGTGATTTTGTAGGATAGGGTTAAAAGTCACAATTTGTTGAGTTTTATGAGTTGATGAACAATTATTATCCTTTTATATGTATAGTTAGGATTCATCGTATTGAAGCATTCTGTGAAAGAAACTGTATTTTATCTACACCCTAGGTTTTGCACCCATGCATATCATTTATTTTAAGACTGGTAAAAATATGTAGGCAAAAATGTACAATAGGACATGATGTCATGGTCCTTGTAATGGTTGGAAAATATAAGGATGATGCACACTAACTATTGTCACTTACATGCTCAATGATATTAAGCATAAACTAAGCAGTGTTAGGATAAATGTCATTTGTGATGTATATAAAAATGTTTGGTGTGAATATGTGACTCTAGTGATTTCCTATGGGATAATTTTGTCAAGTTGAATCCCATCTAGAGTTGTAAGTATCTATTCACAGTGGTAAATGAGGGTGAACCCTATGAAACTTATGCGATTTGGTTTCACTATCCATAGATAGACTATTGTTTGTATTAAAAGTTTTCATTTAACCCATTTATTCTAAATATTCAATCATAGAACACACGGGCATGGTCCTAGTATGTCCCTTGGATTAACAAGAAAGAAAGAGACATTCACTCTATGACGATTTCATTATAGAGACGAAAATATCCCCAGGATAACCCAACAATAGGACAACAAAAATAAATATGGAGAAATATTCATATAGGTTGTGTTCCAAGTACAAGGTAAGATAATCTATTTGTGTCCACCAAATGACCAAAAAAGTCTATCAAAGGAACAAAGAATATAGTACATCTAGTGTTAGTAAAAAGTGGGAGTGACAAGGCATTTATATACTAGAATCTAATTGTCTAGCCAAAGAGAGTATAATATAAGTTATCACTACAAGTATAGATGTTATAAACTAGAGATATAAATATCTAGTATTGAGCAAGAGAAGAAAGGACGTCAAGCCCTGATAGAGCTGAAAACTAAGGATGAGTGAAGGGAATCAACAACAGGAAAAAATTTAAGGATGAAAATTTGTCTTAAAGTTTAAAAACCTTGGCGAATCTTACTAATCCCCAAATTGAAAATTATAAAATGTTTGTTGACATCTTTGTAAAAACATGCAAATTTATAATAGTTTTATATATAGTATTTATACAGTTTTGGCAATGTTTAAGGTAAAAAAAATTTATACTATAAAATTTGGGCAAATCATATTTAGAAAAAAATGGAAATTGGCGAATCATGTTTTTGGAAAAACCATGGAAAACTATCCCATTTGCAAATATTACCCCCTAAAATTTTCCATGAGCAACATGCATACAAAACAAGACATATTAAGAAATGCATCATAGAAAAAACATGGATTTTATATTTTTAGAAACTTATACACACATTATATTAAAGAAGGAATCACTATAGATGGCATTTTTTGAAACAAAAAGATAAAAAACCAATTTGTAATGGAAATCACACTTGGAGGAGTAAGTCCCATACAATTTTTTTTATTAAATGAAAAGATTATTTTGTAACATAGGAAGGAGACAATATGGGAAATGACATATTGAAACTACATCTACTACCAAAATTTGATAATTAATAGCATACAATATTACTTAGTTGACTTACCTCACCTTGATAAGCTACTACTGAATGCATTGGTTTATTAGCTGCAGATGTACACAAGTCCCATATTAGCAAATCACAGTAATATCCAACATACCCAAAAGGCTACTCGTGCCTTAAATTCCTTGCAACATCTTCCACAACACCCCATGGACCTACATTGACATGAGGTCATCAAACACTTTCAAAAAAGATAACAAAAGTGGCAGCATAAAGCTAACAATACAAATGAACATAAAATCAGCAACAAATCCCATTAAATTTATACAAAAAAAAAATTCCAGTAAAAATTAATAATAATCCTTACATATTTTAATGGTCACATTTGTGGGGGTGAGTGTTCAATTATAATAGTGTATTTACCCTTATTCTTTTACGTCATGCTACCATCATGTAAAACTAATCAAAATTAGAATGAAAATGGCTTTTGACACAACTTATATAGTGTGACACATTAACAAACCTAAAGAAAAGGACTTTTGAAGCCTAAAAAATTGTGTGTTCAATTTCATTTATAATCCTCTACTAAGATGCTACTGAAAAAAAATAATAAACAAATCCTATTTTATGGAGAAATCATCCAAAACCTGAACTATCTTCAAATTCCAACTTAATCATAATAAGATGCTAGTATAATGGGTGGATTCATTTGTAGTCAGACATAAAGTTACTTTGAAAATATCTGTCAAAATAACACACCTTAAATATTTGTTGGGCCTCAAGCAGTTTGTTTTTGGTAGGAGCATTAATGTACCACAAACATATTTGTGCATCATCTGAACCAGTTAGAAGAATAGAAGTAGGGCATGTTACATCTATCTAACAAGAGAGCATATTAACCTGAGCTCTGTAATTAATGGAAATAGAATCCCTAGGCTACTTGATATCTATCACATAGAGTGGTATAACAATCATCTGTTAGGATTCAAGTTGAAAATTATTATTTTTATTATTATATATATCATTTGGTAGCTTGGGGAGTGTTACATGGGAATACTGACAAAATAATATGCACAGGTAACTCTCTCAAACAAGAGAAACACCTAAACAAGAACGAGGGTCATCTGCCTGTGCATTGATCTTTCCTAGACTAAAATTTTAGACTATTTTTCTCTTCTTTAACTGAAACAAAGTCCATATTTCATAAATTTCCATCACCCTTAAATTTTTTTCATTCGGATGATGTAATTACAAGGAAAATCATGATTAGGAAATAAGGGACACTCAACGTAATTGAACAAGACAATAACCAATCAATTGAGAGAATCTACAATAGTAAGTAAAAAAAACTAATTCTTACACTTACTCTTGTCAGAATGGTGTGGAAATTGCGAGCTTATTCCTACCATCAAAAGGGTGTAGAATATACTTAACATTATAATATAAATTCATTGACGTGATGACCCTAAATTCAATTATAAATATGATAAGAAAATGACAATCCATCATGAGGTTTGTAGCATGAAAATATGTGTGAAAGCACAAATTCATGAATATTTGTTAACCTTCCAAATACACTATCAAAATTTGTTAGTCTCGGTAACTAGGGTAGTATGTGACACAATATTCACCTCATCATTGACTAAGAATGATATAGGTTTGTTAGTGCATGCTACAAGGAGCATCTAATGGATACCATTATATATATATATATATATATATATATATATATATATATATATATGTCAAGAAACCATCTCACAAAATAGAAGAAAAGATAGATCAATGACTTAGAAATCAGCCTCTTCAAGGGGAAAACCTCATTTTCATTACATAAATGAACAATTATTGAATGATAGGAGTCCAATGGGTCACAATATAACCCTAGGCAACATAACAATAACAATGTAAGGTCACAACAATAACAATAGTGGGCTTCTATGGGGCATGATAATAACAATATGGGGACTACATGGGCACAACAATAACAATAAGAGGGATATACTAACAATAACAATGAGGGGATACACTAGTATTATAGGGACCTAGCATGACTATCTCCTTCAGAAAAGTGTTGTTCTCAACACTTGAGTAGTTTTGGATGCTTCTGTATAAAATTTTCATCTTCCGATGTCTAATCTTTAGTGGTTAAGCTCTTCCACTTGATGAGATTCTTTGAAATTGATCGATTTCGTAGTCATCTAGTTCTTGTTTCTGTGACTGCGTCAGGTTCCAATATGATTTTCCTTCATCAATTTCTGGCGATATTGTTTGAACTAGGAGCTTGTCACCTATAACCTTATTTAAGCATGAAACATAGAAAACTGGGTGCATGCGGGAAGATGCAGGAAGCTCCAATTTTTATTTCTTTGGTACTTGGTGAAGTAAATACTAAATTTCATTTTATCTCACCTACCCTAACCTTGGATCCACATATATATCATACTGAGTTTCAGTTGTAGGTCTTGTGTAATTTATTTCCAAGGGGTTTTTTGTGGAAATTATTTATAGCTTCTCCCAAAGTTTGCACCTTTGTTGAACCTTTCCATTGAATGAGTTTCCTTTCCTCACTTAAACCTATCTTTGAGACATTTATCACAAGTCAGTAATACTCAGACTCCTCCCTTTGGTGAAAATATGAGAAGAGTAGGGGACTTAGGCTTTGCTGACAGTGGGCCTCTATCCCAGGGTGTTTTTGTGCCCTCTATATTTTTCTTGTTTATAAGGCCTGCTAGTTTGTGTGATAGCATTTTTGGCTCTATTGTCAAGGGGGAAGTGAGTTTTCATTCCCTATGAATAATTTAGGAATTGATTCTTGAACGAAACTATGCCTATTCCTCTGGAAACTTCATTTCTTATCAAAAGCCCTAGTTTACTTGGAGAATAAGAACTTGTACACACCATTCCTCATAGGACTATGGATGCTACAAGAAGAGGCGAAATATCTCCATCTCCTATTAGAACTAAATTACTCTTCGAGTTTGAGGAAGTTGATAATAATACTAATACCAACATGAATAACCCAAATGAAAAATCAAATGCCATTTCCAATAACCAAAATTCCAAAAAAAATCCTTCTAAACCTAAAAGTTGGCATGTGGCATCCTTTAAACCATTAAACTTTGATCTATATCTCGATGCTCCTCACCCATTACTTGAAAAGCATCATGAGTGGTTACCTAAGTTCAATGGGGATGGTAAAAAAAGTGTTGAGAAAGATGTCTCTGACTTCATATGAGAAATTAGTTTCGAAAAAATCAAGGAAGATAAATATGATGTTGTTCTTATTATTTTTGCATCATCATTGGAAGAAAAAATCAGGGATTCATATACATGATTACCAGAGCGAAGTATTATTGGTTTTGAAACATTTGAAGAAATTTTCAAGAAGCCATGGGCTTATCATTTAGATTGAGGTATGGCACTTGATAAGTTCCTAAATATGATGAAAACTAACAACGAAAATATGCAAGACTTTGTTCAAATATTTTAAATTTTATATTGGAACATGTCATATAAGTTGAAGCCCGTCGAAGACATTGTGTTAGAAAAAATTACACAGGTTGTTGGGGGACATTTTTCATATATCATTAGGAAAAAGGACCCAAAAACATACAATGAGGTTAAGGATATGATCATGAAAGTTGAGAGAAACATTAATTCTTCATGCATTGACCTATTCAACTATCCCTGAGTTAAGCTCCAAGTTTCCAAAATAAAGAAAAAGAATGGAATGGAATAACCTGTGAAAATTTTGTTAAAGAAGGTTACTAAGATGTTCACCTCTCAAAAGGATGCTATGAACAAGTTGGTTTCCCTAAATAAATAACATATCAAGGACCAACATCCCAAAAATTATATGAAAAATAAATTTATTCCTAATAAGAATGAGGGAAATAAGAAAAAGGCTCCAAACACCTTGGCACCCACCAATGGCGTAGTTGAAAAAAGTAATACATCTGATGAGGACTCTGAAGAAGAGGAATATTCATTAGAAGAATCTGAAGAAGAAGCGGTAGAGAAAATAAAAAATGTAGATCAATTTTCCTTGTTTAATATCTTATCTGATAATTTTATTCATCCTAATATAGAAATGATAAATCCACCAAAGGAGCCCTCTAGATATGTGTTTGTTGCTGAAGTAAATGGGAGGATTAATGGGAAAATTTATTGTAGGAAGAATGAAAAAAAACCTCAACCATCAACTAAATAGAGTATGAAAGAGACTCCCCAACCATTGAAGGAAATGGTGAAGGTTCCTTTCCAAAGCCAACCCAATAATAGACAAATTGAGTTAAATATTGATGTTGGTAGTGCAATCATAAATATGATGGTGCAATTTACAATTAAATAAATTACCAAATTACTTACTCAAAGGAAGAAAATAACCAAATATTTAGGGCTTGAGGAGGACCCCTCGATAATTTTGTAAGCCATCCATGTGACAAATACCAATCCTGGACATGATCCATTTTTTCTAACTTTGACCATACATAAGCTCCTCCTTTGTAATTGTATGTTTGATTCTGGGGCCGCAACCAACATCATGTCTCTAAAGGTCATGGATCAATTAGAATTTAGTATCACAAGACCTTATACGAATATATGTCATTTTTATTCCAAATCCATTCTCATTGGCATTATCAAAGATATTAAATTATGTTTAGCTCTCAATAATGAAATATCCATGCTTATGGATGTTGTGGTGGTGGATATCCCTAATGTTTGGGGAATGCTGCTATCAAGAAAATAGGGTGCATCAATCGAGGGTCATTACAATTTTATTTTTCATATGCTACTATACCTTTACTTGATGGGGCCCTTTTCATATTATATAGAGAACCATTATTAGTGCAAAATATTGAATATATTGAACCATATCCATACCTTTATCATAAGCCAAAGGGGAAGGTATCTATGCGAATAAACTTACCTCAACCACAAGATGTTTGTCTCCTTAAGGACCCACAACCCATATCAAACAAGTCTGAGAACCAATGGGTGGTCATACAGGAATTCAAACCTGGCAATGTTTTCTTAGTTGGGGATAATCCTAAGCTTATCAACATCCATGGGAAGGTAGGTGATGGGTATTATTACATAGCTAACTCTAATTCTGATACTTGGTCTACACCATTCAAGTCAAACACCATCACCTCTTTCTTAGATACTTAACATTGTATCATATGCATGTTAGAGTAGGTGCATTGCCTACTGATTTTCTCATTAAAACCTAATATCATATTGATTTTTGATGGTACATTAGATTGAATTTAGTTTAATATTTCATTAGAGAATATATTTTATTTAGTATATGGTTAATTATATGTTTAATGAAAAACGAAGAAATCAAGGATGCCTAGTTCACATGCTCTAAAACATAGTTTGTGATGTGTAGGTAATAGATCTATGATCCAATAGGATTGATGAGGTTCTCATAACCTCCCCAATCGAGTACATGGATCATGTTTTCTACGATGAACTCATGTCCTAGCTCGAGCTAGATGTAGCCCACCAAAAGTGGGGTATCCCTTTGGAAATATTTAATTCTGATGTATCTCCTTTTAACTGGAAACAACAACACCTGGCATCCAGCTGATAGATTTGATGTGTTACTTTATCTTTTCCACATGAGCTAGCCTATGTTTACCCTCATACAATTTTCATGATCGTATGTTTTAAGGTGGGTCATCTAGGCCCAAAGGTATGATTTTTAATTATGTAATTGGGTGTTTATGCTTGTTTTTCTTGGGCACACTTGGGCATGGATTACTGGGTGACCTAGAAGGAGGAAGGGTTTTGACTATACTTGTGTCCCCTTTCCTTAACTGGGGGGTTATTCTTGTATCCTAGTCACATGGGAACTCCTTTATTAGCTATTAGCTTTAGGAATGACACTTCATGGGAAGCCCTGATTTTGGTTGCATGGTCCCATCTCCCAATATCATATATCTCACTCACCTCCATTCATTACAATCCCTTTTCACATTTTCCCTATCTGGGTCCACAATGATTTAGCATCCATTTCCCCTTGACCACACTTTGGGCGAGCCTGGAACGATGCCCCAAAGGTTGATGTAGCTAAGAAAAAAAGATAAAATCATAATATGGCCACATAAAAAAGGAAATATACCATAAAATGAAAAATATGGTCATGACAAATAAATTAGGATGTGGACAAAAGTCGAGCATGAGCTCTACCCTTTATCATCATGGGAATCACCCTGGTACCTAGGGCCCCTATAAGTGCCCATTGCATCATTAAGTAACCCATGAATGTCCCAACACCTAGTGGGTGACGAACTTCCCCACCCTTAGGGGGTAATCATTATTATATCACACATAATGCTCTCATTCCCTGGAACCTCGAGTAGTAAAAATAAAGAAATATAAATACAATGAAAAAGGAATATCAATAAGGGTGAAAAAAAAAGGCCGAGGTAAATCATGCATCCACATATGGTCCCTCACATTTTTATACCCAAGGTATGGGCTCTCCTTGTCATAGCTACCCTTGTACCATGGCATGTGGTTTGGAGCCCTCCCTTTCTCCCCATTCCATTCCATAATTATTTCACATGACACCTTCCATTTGAGGGATGTACTTTGGACCTGTCATTCCCTTAAAGGTTGAAACCACCTAATAGGTCCCTTCACTAACCACTACTACCATGGAAGGAAACACTATTACAAGTTTGAAGCCAAAAATTTGGAAGGGGAACCCACTATGAAGTCTCACATATTCCCTCGATTAAAAATCTTATTTACTCAATTACATTAATGGATCATTTTATTTGAAGGTAATGAGATGCATTGGATGATATACAAGGTTGTTGGTGGGTTGTCATCTTGGACATGGCCTCCCTATACGGGATCCAATCCCTCTAAAGGATCATGATAGGATTTTTAGGGTGGGAATTGAGATCCATGCGAATCCATTCATGTAAAACATTGATTGACACACCATGTGATTATTTAGCGCCATTATTTACTTGTTTGTTTCCTCAGTTATTCAAGATGATCATACACTTGGATGAATATGCCCCCAGCCAGCTATGCATCAAACCCAACACTTAATTATTGATCCAAGGCCAAAATGAGTTTATGTATTTACTAGGGAGACATGAGAGGGCATGTGTCACCTTCTAGCTCTCATTGATGGAGCATTGCAAGATTTTGAACCATTTGGAGACCCATGAGACCCATGTTGTAGCCCAAAACCCAAAATAGGGATCCCGAAGATGATTTGTAACATAATGAGGCTATCACCCTCTTCATCATGGTTTTTAATGCCCTCTACCACATTTCTAGCATAATATGCCTCAATGTTGCCTCTCTAGGCCTCCAGGTATGCATGAAATCAGCTTGCATGGGCTTAAGAGAGTTAAAATAATTTTAAAATCTATAACGGTTGGCTTGTAATCATGCATAGGTTACTTAGAAACTTAGTTATGTTAGAGGGGCTTGCTTCATTTGTTATTCGAATAACTTATGTCATGTATAAATTGGAGAGGCTCTCTCTCATTTCAAACCTTGAAATCTTAGATTTTTGGCCTCATTGGAAGATTCAGACCTGCAATTTGTGGATGCTTTTGGAGGATTATGGGCGATTTTTTATGTTTGGATAATCTTACTTGTTTTTGGAGCTTATAATTGACATTTTTATTCGATGGATATACTCTTCATTGTCTTGTATGTTCTCTTTAATGTCGAATTTATGATTTTCCCTAATGTCTAATACATGGAATAATGTCTCTTGATTATTAATGTGATTGAATACTGTTTAAATTTGTAACTTTTAGGAATTTTTGTAAGTGTTACAAACTGGATAGTGAATGAGTTAATGTTCCTAGGGGATTATTTCATTTTATCCTTGAAAATTCATTAACAAGTGTCTAATAAGTATAAATATCTAAAGGGGTAGTGAAAGCCTCTACCTTTAGGTATCCTTGAAGAGTGAGTTGCCCATATCAAGATCTTTCATATCTCCAAACCTCCCAATGGCCAGGTGTTGATCCTAAATCCTTTATGCTCATCAAAAACTCAAAATTATCTCTCTATAAAACTTTATGTTTCATCCCCTTAAGGATAACAAGGATCATTTAGGGGTTGGTGCGAAATATCTTGGAGGAAGTGTTGGAAATACTGAGAGGGGGGGTGAATCAATGTTTATTTGAATTAGAGCATTAGTTAATCTTCAATTATTATCAGTGTTTGTACAATGACAACAGAAAACAAGAGGAACACAAATGCACACAGTTTTTAAGGTGGAAACCCACTCCGGGACAAAAACCACCTAATGCTTTTCTAATAATTCTTTAATATTCAACTCCAATTGAAAATAAAGCTCCAACTTCCTAGAATCTAGAAAAGCATTCTTCTCCAGCTCCCACTAGATGGACGCTCCAACGCCCAAGATTCTTCAGTAGTCAATGAAATGGATGCCCCAACACCAAATGAGCTACAACTCACCCTAGCACCACCCTACCACCGTATAGAAGAATAAAAGAAGAATGGACTCCCGTACCATGGAAAATGGTCCACTTTACAATGATATAGAATGATGTAGAAGAAGAATATATACTAGACCATAACCTCAACTTTGACACAACCACCTAATGATGATCCTAGACATCCCAACACTACCTCTTCAACCCTTGGCAGATAGACACTAGTACAATTTGTACGATAATGTATTTACAATGACTAAGTACAATGATACCTTTACAATGATTGTATGCAATACTGCCCACTTGAAGACTTCATATGATGAAATTCTTGATGTTGTTATGCACCTTGGTTTCTGATCTTGTCATGCTACCCTCTGCTGCACCTTGTTTTGCTTTTTTGCTGTAGAAATTCTGGTCCTTTGCAATCCTTGACAACACATGATCTAGCTTTTTTTTTCCTTCTAGGAGCTCGATATTGAATCTGGTGTATCTCTGTTATTTAAGATCCTCAATATCTTATTTTCAGTCTTGTAGTAGTCCTCTGAGTTTTCTTTCCAATGCCATAGGTCTGACCCAATTTGGATTCTTCAAGAGAGAGTTATACCCAATTTCTCACATTGCCCTAATTATGGATTGTTTCAGTAGATCGCACTTGTACGACGTGCCACATGCCACTTTTTCTTCATTTGCCTCTGAAATTGATAGAGAGAAAACCACAGACCGTGCACTATCTTTCAATGTTTACGGAATTACAATCTGATACTCAGAGAGAGAGGTATGATGATTTTACCAAGGTCACTTCTTTGAGATGAATTTCAGGAGCCTACAAAAACCCTTACTTCCACAGATCATATCTCCAAAAATATTGCGCAACTTGATCTGAAATTTTTACTGCAGCTTCATCAGAATTTTGGCTTCGCCTCATAAACATTTCAGGTTTTGAGCCTTCGTATAAAAAAATTTAGAGCGAAAATTCCATGATGACCTGTTTCAGATGGCCAAATCCCATGCATAAGGAGGAAATGAAGATCACAATTTATATGAATGCTTAAGTTGAGAGGGGATTCAACAAGTGAACGTGGGATGGATCTTAGGAGATTAAAAAATATTAATTATGACATTTCAATGATCCATGCCCCAACCCCATGGGGTTTTAGCCCACTAACTGGGGGTACAAACTTCAAACATGAATATCTCTCAAACCATGAAGAATTACATGGTGTGCCATATATCAACGGAAACATCTCGACAAGTAGAAACCATAAAAATAATTATTGAACTAGAATATATTAATTTGGTAGGTCAAAAATCCCATGCAATATTGGGTTAGCCCCTAGTGCTGCTTGGGTTGACATCAGTGACAACCGCTGATCAACAATCTCCCCCTTTGGCATTGATGGAAACACAAGTACTCCCCCTGTGATCATGACACCTCTTCCTACAACATTCTCTCCCCCTTTGACATCAATGGAAAAGGGTAGCTCCCCCTGAAACACAACCATTCTGCGGACCTGTACACACTTCCACTCACGCTGACACACAACTGTCCTGCAAACCTATACACACTTCCACTCCCCCTTTATATTTTGAAAAAGGAAAATCTAATGAGAACTTGGGAGAATCCCAAGCTTCTGGAAAAGATATTCCAATGCTGGTGAATATTTAATATGTGATTATTTTGGTGCTGCTTAGAATCTTGCTACTTGTCAAACTGCTTGCGTAACATTTGGTCGAGAGGTTGTTACATATAGAAGACTACTAATCATAGATCTGTACAACCTTTGATCCACATCCTTAGATGAGTCGTCAATGCTCAATTTGCAACCAAGTAAAGACATCTCTAAATCATTTAGCACCTTTGTAGCAAAATTCTTACTTAGTCGATCATCATTGCTACCAATTATTGTATCATCATCTTTAGCTATTAGTCATGCTTTAGTTGCTTCATCCAGAACATATATGTTGTTTGGAGCTCGACTTGCTGTAGCCACAATTTCACCATACATGTCTTTCCTGATTTCACATTTCATGGAGTTGAATAGTATTGTCTGTCCTTGATCACACATTTGTCCAACACTGAACAGATTGTGATTCATGTTTTCAACCAATAGAACATTCTTGGCTAGAACATCTTTTGTTCTGAGAGTGACAGTACCTAATCCTATAACATTTGAAGATCCATCATTTCCAAAGGACATGGTTCCATCCTTCTTCTCTTTCAGAGATACAAATTTATTTCTATCTCTAGTCATATGCGCTGAGCAACTGCTATCAACATACCACACATCTTTGTTCTTTTGAGCCTTGAGAGCGAGAGAAAAATTATCATTCTTATTCTTCTTCCATGTTTGTTCATTCTGTGGCTTCGAAGATTCTTCTGGAGGATTTTCAAGTCTGCAGTCTTTGGCTATGTGTCCAAAGTTTTGACATTTGTAACATTCAATATTATTTCTTAAATGTTCAAATCTATTGATATTTAGTTGAGCCTTGGGAGGTTGATATTTGACAGATCTCCTAGAATTGTATTCGTTCCTAGGGTACGTGCGACATTCTACAGCTTTATGACCAAATTTTCCACATGAATAAAAATAGCCATAAAAAATATGTTGGTACCTGGATGGAAATTTTCGTCGAGGAATTGTCTCCCAATGTTGTTCTTGCGAATCTTGTCCAATGAAGTCTACATGCATGTTAGATCTCATAGGTTCATTGTATTTTGTTGTAGAAGGTCCTACTTCTTCTTCTTTGTAACCGATTCCAGTTTTGTCATTGTAAGATCGTTGATTTTTGATGAGTTCTTCCAATGCCCTTGAGCTGTTGGCATAGTTTTGGATAGTTTTTCCTTTCTTCACTTCCTCACGCAGCGAGACTACTTCGACTTCTAATTCTTCCCTTTCTTGGTTGCTTTCTTCCAACTTCTTTTGAAGTGACTCTTCAATGCATTTGTGTTCTTCAACTTCAATTTTGAGACCTTGAACTTGTTCTTCAAGAGTATTGGAACGGATCTTCTCCACCTTGAGATTTTTTATAAGCTTGATTGCTTCCTCATAAAATTCTTCTATGGTCCATCCTTCTTCTTCGTTGTTTGATACCTCTTGTTTATTGTGCTTGGCCATAAACAATACTCTCTCATTGGCTTCTTCTTCACTGTCATTGTCTTCATCGGATGATGAGCTATCTTCTTTAGAGAGAAAGTTTCTTTTGGATCCTTGCTTGTTGAATTTCTTAAAGCCTTTCTTTCTTTTTGAGTTGCCATTAATTTTGTTTGGACATTTTGCTGCAAAATGCCCAACCTCATTACAGCTGAAACATATCAATGGAATTTTACCTTTGAATTGTCCCTTACCAATTTGTAGTTTTCTTGTGAAGTAAGCATATTCTTCATCTGAAAGACCTTCTTCATCATCTCCTTTTTCTTCACACTTGCAGGTGCATGTATTTTCAATTGAAGGTTGTTTATCCTTATTGGTTTTCTTAGATGCAACGAACGCAGTTTCTAGATGCGAAGTACCCTCTTCTTCATCAAGTCTTATTTCATATGCTATGAGAACTCCATGTAATTCCTCTTTGTTGAGTTTGTCCAGATTTGCACTGTATTCTAAGACCGATACCTTTGGGTTGAATCTCCTTGGTAACGTTCTAAGAATCTTCCGTATAATAGTCTTCTCGTCAACGATCTCTCCCAATCCTTCCATAGTATTGGTTATTTCATCAATGTATTGGAAGTATGCAGCAATGTTGCAATCTTCTTTCATTCTGGGTTGCTCAAATTTTTCTCTATAGATTTGAAGCTTTGCTTCTTTGACATTTGAGTCACCTGCATATATATTCTCAAGCTTGTGCCATACATTTTTGGTGGTTTTACAACCCAAAACCTTATGATAAGTAGATTCAATAAGACCATTGATAATAATATTCTTTGCTTTTGCATCATTTACCATTCTTCTTACCTTGTTCATCTGCAGTTGATGTAAATCCATTTTGAACAATGTCCCATACTTCGTAATATTGCGCCAAGAGATAGACCTCCATTATTCCTTTCCAAAGTGCATAATTATTTCCATTGAATAGAGGTAATACCCATTCTGCAGGCTTCAGTGACCTTCAACATAAACTACATGAAGGAACCAAGCAAGAGACAGAAATTGGTCTAAGGAAATACCTAGAGGGGTGAAACCGCATTTTCAATTAGAGCATTAGTTAATATTCAATTATTATAAGTGTTTGTACAATGATAACAACAAACAAGAGGAACACAAATGCACACAGTTTTTAAGGTGGAAACCCACTCCGGGACAAAAACCACCTGAATTTTTTCTAATAATTCTTTAATATTCAACTCCAATTGAAAATAAAGCTCCAACTTCCTAGAATCTAGAAAATATCTTTCTCTAGCTCCCATCGAGGATGCTCCTCATGGACAATTTTGTCACCTCCTATATACCAGAGTTGCTACAGACTAGCAGCCTGTGACATCTTAATATAGCAAGGTTTCTTCATAGTTTAATTGCCGTCCAAGAGCTCACTACTATTTGTTTGAACAAGGAAATTAGTTTTGAATGACCAAACTTCTTGTGATGACAAAAGACAGAACATGTAGGGACATCACAAGTCTGTCATATGCACCATGTATCATAGACAACTTAACAAAGAGGGCCGGGCCTTAAATAATATATCACAGTAAATCAAATATCAGAAGGAGGCAAGAGAAACAGAGAAGACATAGTTACATGAGACCCATACCTGGGATACGTAACCACATAAGGGCATATTAATTTATGAATCCTTATATGACAATGGCGTTTTAAAAGCACCGTCCTCAAGTAACTAATATAGCATAAAATATGGAAGAGATGAACATGGAACAATATATCATGACTAGGCCTATTTAAAGCGCTTGACTAATTCCAGAAAGGGCATCAACAAGGATGAATCCTTACTGCAAACTAGTGAGCCACTCGCATTCTAGAACATGATACAAGAAGATAAAGAGCATGAAATGAGATATTGTATTAACACATAAGAGAAATTACATACTGTGAGATACCAAAGACCAGAATCCTCATTACAGTTATAACTCCTCCTCACTGAGACCCTACGGGCTCTGAACCTTCATACAGGGATATTACAAAATGTATACAAAAGCCTTTTCACTGCACAGTTTGCTGATAGAAATCTGGAACCCTTACAATGTCTTTCTTTTCAGCTTTTATAGAAGGGATAGAGAATTCTAGAGAAGGAGGTAGATGGAAAACATTTAATGACTTATTTTGAATCAGATGGCGGAAAACATTCGCGCCCACACTATGAGTGACTGAACATAAATGACTGTACTTTATGAATTATTTCCGGAAATGAATGCTGGGAATGAAAATCTTCTCACAAACAAGACATAAATAATAAAATATGTAGATATTCGGCTCTTTGCTGGAGGAGGAAGATCTGCGGCAATTAAACCTTGAGGCTCCTGCTTCTGTACGTGGTACTTTTGATCTACAGGTTTTGAATTTAAATTTGAAACCTTTCATGCCGGACACTGAATTCATTGCTCCTTAATTAATAATCTGCTGATGCATTAATGTTTTCATCCACCCATATTCGCCCTTTTTTTATTTTCTTTGGAGAGTTCTATAGATCGAAGTATCTTTCTTTAATGGTGGTCACATCATAGTGACTCCCGGATCCTTTCCGCCAATTTCGTTCCCACAACAAGTTCCTGCAAAACAAAAGCCCGTTGAATAAAACTAATCACAGAGATAGTGGACATAGTGAGGTTAACGGAAGCGGTGGCATCGATTTGAGGGGAAGATGAGATGACGCGGGGTGGCGAAAAACACAGGGGAACAACAGAGAAATAGGAAGTGAAAATGAGGTAATACAAAGAGAGGATGATAAGTGCAAGGGGCAAAGACATCAAACAGAAACACTAAAACGCAATACATAAACAGAATATGTGAATAGTGGAAGGAACAGTGGATGACACGTGGGTAGATGACGAAGAATGGCGAAACGATGCTAATGGCACCAAAACTTAGAAATTAACTTTTGTGGGAGTTACAAAGAAAAACGTGACAAAACAATGGAGCAAAGGCTTTGGAAGTGGGACCCAGAGCGCACATCGCAAATTCGCAAGTGGAGAAAATGCGATGGAGGGAATGATGGAATAACAAGAATCTGTGCTATGCGCTATGCGATGGGCGTAACCGGTCGAGCGCAGATCGCAAAAAATGAAAAGTGCGATGAAGGAGAATAGCATGAACGGGAAACTGCGCTTTTGCGATGGGGCGGATATGCGATGAGGAGAAAGTGCGATGGCGCGATCATGCGATTTGCGATAAACGCTCTAAGGGGCAGCGCTTGGCTATATGGATGAAAGGAGGCGCAGAGCTAGGGGAGAAAGGAACTAGGCCTTATATGACTTTAAAGAGCGGATTTTTAGCCTTTTACAATGTATTTCCGGCTCGGGAAAGGGCAATGATAAAAGGGAAAGAGGAGACGCTAGCCAAAATTTGAATGGAGGGGCTGATTTGTACAACATTGGCTCCACCTGGGGACGGCATGTCCGTCTTCGGGCATGTCGAGAACGCGCAGACCTCAGACCCTCTTGTGTGTGAATTTTATTCTACGATCCCTTTGCTTTTTCTTCAAAACTTATCAGCTTATCCATACTATTTACATTTAAAATTGAAATCACACTTATATACATCATATACATTATAATAAATCAAGCCTGGTCTGCTTGAATCAGTACTGGAAGTAGGATTTAAGGAATCGTCCATTCACGGGGGCATCTAACCAGTCACCTTGTAAATTTTCCAATATAAATGTGTTGTTGCCTCCCTGTTGCACAATTTTGAATGGGCCAAACCAAAGGGGGTCAACTTTCCCGTGTTTTCCTTTCTCAGCTCTTTTGACATCCCATCTGAGCACTAGGTCCCCAATCTGAAAATTTCTATCCTTAGCGTGTTGATCAAAGATATCTTTCATTTTTTTCTGATACTCTATCAATCTCTGATTCACCTGGTTCCGTGTCTCCTCCAATTCTACCAATTGATTTATCCTTCTGGCCATATCATCTGATTCTTCTTGGTTTTCTTGCATGAAACGTGCCACTGGCAATGCCAATTGCACAAGAAACACAGCTGCTCGCCCGTATACTAATTCGTAAGGGGACTTCCCTGTAGCTCTCTTGCTGGTTATTCTATTCGCCCATAGAGCAAACTTTAATTGGGAGTCCCAATTTTTCTGATTCTCACTGATTGTTTTCTTAAAGGCCCTCGCCAATGTTTTATTAGAAGATTCTGCCAGGCCATTCCCTTGTGGGTAGTAGGCTGTTGAATGATTTAATAGAATGTTATACTGCTGGAAGAAATTTACAAATCTGGTAGACTTGAATGCTTGTGCATTATCAGTTACAATTCTAGCAGGACAGCCAAACCTAGATATCATATTTTCCTCCATAAACTTGATTATCACAGCATCCGTACCATTCCTTGCAGGTATGGCTTCCACCCATTTTGTAAAATAATCTGTGGCTGTTAGTATCCATTTGTGTTGGCCACTTGATGGGGGATGTATTTCTCCTATGAAATCTAATCCCCATTTCTAAAATGGTGCATTTACATGTACTGGAATTAGGGGCAGAGCGGCTAATTTATGTCTTTCTGAAAATCTTTGACACTTATCGCATGCTCTGACCCAGGCAAAAACATATGAGAATAATTTTGGCCAGTAGAAACCAGCCTTGAGAATTTTATGAGCTGTAGCCCTCCAGCTGTAATGTCCTCCACAGATCCCTTCATGAAATTCTGTCATTATATTCTCCACTTCATTTTCTGTAAGGCACAGTAATAGTATGCCCGAAGGATCTTTCCAATATACTTGACCATTTGCAACTATATATTTCTGTGATTTCATTCTTACAGCTCTGTATTTTATCTTATCACAACTCGGAGGACAGCTAAGTGTTAAAAGATATTCAACTATTTCTTTGTACCAAGGACTAGTTAGATATTTCATATGTATCTTTTGAGTGGCCATCTCTAGTCCTTGCTGCTCTTCTCCTTTCTCAGATTCTTCATTTGCTATGATGGATAAATTAATGCCCAAGGCTTGATGATTTGATTCAGATAACATCTTAGCAAGTCCCTGTCCTTTAATCAACTTAGTAGGCCTTATGTCCAAATCATACTCCTGTATTTTTGCAATCCATCTTCCTCTTCTACCTTCGGTGTCCCCCTGAACAAGAATGTCTTTGACAGCTGCTGTGGGAACATATGCAGTAATGTGAGATTGCAAAACATATACTCTAAAAGCTTTAAGGGACTTTACCAGGGCATATGCCTTCTTCTCCAATATATTATATTTCAATTCAGCATCATAAAGCACTTGACTGAAGAAAGCTATAGGCTGTTCATATCCCTCTTCATTTTTCTGCAATAATACTCCAGCAATTGTATGAGGCGAAGCAAATGAGAATATCATAAATGGATTTTTGTAATCGGGTCCAGCTAGCACAGGAGCTTCAGCGAATGCCTGTTTTATCCTTGTGAATGCATCTCTAGACTCCTGGGACCATTTTACTTCATTCTCCTTTTTCAACATATTAGTTATATGTCTAACTATCTCGGCATAGTTAGGAATAAACCTTCTCAAAAAATTGATTCGGCCTAAAAACACCTGTACTTCCTTCTTATTCCTCGGTAGAGGAATACTGTTTATTACTTCAACTCTCTTAGGGTCTATTCTCACACCATCTTTAGTTACAATGTTCCCTAAGAGTTTTCCCTCATCTGATGCAAACAAGGATTTTTGAGGATTGAGAGAAAGGCCATACCTTCTGCATTTTTCAAAAGTTCTTCTTAAATGTTCAATATGCTCATCATCATTCTCTGAAAACACTGTGATATCATCAAGATATACCACCAAAAACTTGTCCTGTTCTCCAACAAAGGCTATGTCCATTGCCCTCTGAAAAGTAGCTCCTGCATTAATTAATCCAAATGGCATCCTAGCATACATAAAAGTTCCCCATGGTGTAGTAAATGTAGTTTTCTTCTGGTCTTCTGGAAATACAGCTACCTGATTATAACCAAAAAATCCATCCATCATTGACATTCTGGATGCTCCCACCACTTTCTGCAGGATGTGGTCCATCTTAGGCAGTGGATAATTATCTTTCAATGATGCTCTATTTAAATTCCTGAAATCCACACACAGCCTTATTTCTCTGTTTTTCTTTCGAACAGGAACAAGGTTTGCTACCCATTCTGAGTACCTCAATGGCACAATTATTCTGGCCTTCAATAGCTTCTTGACTTCTTTTTCAATGGAGGGAAGCAACAGAGGATTTATCTGTCTGAGTTTCTGCTTGTATGGCTTTGCATCTTCCCTCAATGGAATTTTATGCTGCATTATATTAACATCAAAAGTTTTTAGGTCCTGATAGGACCAAGCAAATACATCTTTATAGGATTGAAACAACTTCAAATATTTTTCTTTATATCCTTCTGGAATTCTTTTAGATAATTTGACAATTTTGGGATCAGCATAAGTACCCAGATTCAAATCTCCCACTTGATCTTCTTCTGTTACTTTGTTTGGCTGCAATGGAATATCATCCTTGTTGAATAATCTTTCTAGAGGCACCAACCCTCTAGGTATAACATTTCCTTTCAGCTGCAGCACTTTATTACCTGCTATCTTCTCTTCCCATTTGTTTTCTACAATATTTCCAACTTCTTCCTCCTCATTATCATCAATCTCCATGTTGGAGAATTCTCCCACTGTCTCCATGAATCTCTTCATCTGTTCATCATCTTCAAATACCTGCCAATGCTTTATATTACCTGGAATGGATGGTCTGTAACGTACCTCCACTTCGTATCTTAAAAGTGGATTCTGAGGAGGACGGAATGTGCTGGCAGCTACAGCAAGAGAATCAGCTATTCTGTTCTGCTCCCGGGGCATGAACTGTATGTTAAATGCTGAGAAGAAATTTTCTATCATGTCCCACACTTCGTTTCTATATACTCTGAGCTGAGGGTGCTTAGTTTGACATTCATTTTTGATCTACCTTACCACCAGCTCAGAGTCTCCCAAGACTTTTAAACATTGGATGCCCATGTTTCTGGCTGTCTGTAATCCCAATAATAGTGCTTCATATTCAGCTACATTATTTGTAGCCTCATACTCCAATTTAAAAGACAGTGGCACCCATTTTCCTGTAGGAGAAATTAATAACACCCCAGCTCCATTGCCTTCTCTTGAATTTGCTCAATCAAAATGCAGAGTCCAAATTTCTGATTCCTGATCTCCTTTAGGCTGCTCAGCTTGGATTTGACCAAAAAGGGGCTCATGAGCATAATTTTGATTTTCTTCTAACATCAAACATGAGAAGTCTCCCTCTTTGTTATAAACTGGAGAATTCTCTGAGCAGTCAGCCTTAGTTACCATTTTAACAAATCTAGTCTCCGGGTACAACCTCCTTTCCTGACCTCCAAAGACTGGGACAGTAGCATATGTTAAATGCAATTTAATTGACCCCCCAATCTTTGTACCCCAGGACCTTGACAGCAACATGCCAAAGCGGGCTGGGATATTAGCAACCACAATGTCCATGACCACACTCTTAGCTGGAATTTGAGCCAAATTGACCACTAAATCTTTAATCATTCCCAAGCACTTAACTCTTTTTGAATCAAATGAATATAGGTCTTTGTATGGTCTTGTAATTTGCAGTCCTAGTTGTTCCATTACAGACAGAGGCATAAGATTGTGGGAAGCCCCAGAATCTAACATACAATTGTGCAACAGTAGGTCATGAATAACTAGGGACACGTAAAAGGGAGGAGTAGAGGGGTCTATCTCCTCGACATGTGGGCCAAAGACTACCATGGGTCTTTCTTCTTGAAGATTTAAACTATCAGGTGCAATTGGTATTTCAGGAGGAAGCATAAAGGAAGTGACTTGAGACTGGTATACAGGCTGTTTTAATAGTTCAGTCAGGGGGACAGGAATCTTAATCTTCTCAAGTTCTTTTTGCAAATTGAAAGCAGATGGGGGCTTTTCTATCACAACTTCTTTTGACTCCTTGTTTTCAGCTGAAGAATTAATTTCTTTTGACACAGGCTGATCATTAGGAGGACTGACTATTTTTGAAGAAGAAGGAATCTGGTCATTGGGCTGCAAGGGAGTATTTAGAAGATTCTTACCTTTTTCTATGTTTCTCTTTGTTGCTGATTCCTTCTGAGCAGATGCTTCTTTCTGAGGTGGCTCCTCTTCTTGATCTTGAGTTCTGGTCCTCTTCCTTGAAGATCTGAGATCATATTTTACATTGAATTGTGCTTGCATGAAATCAGCAAATTGCTTACAATAATGATCAATCTCTGCTTCTTCATCTTCATCTTGCAATGGGCAATCCATATCATCAGTATTTGAAAAAGCCAGATTTGAATCTTCTAATCCATAAGCTGCATCTCCAGTGGAGTCATATGCTGGTCCTTCCAGGTACAAGGGATGAGGTACCTGGTCTTGTTGTTCTTTCGCTTCTCTCGGCAATATCTGCAATGGGGGTCTTCTATACTGAGGATTGTATCCTCTGTTTGGAGCATTGTAATAGTTCTTGGGAGCTGCATTTTTAGCTTCCAGTTCAAGCTTGACCATCTTCTTTATCATTTTTCTTATTTCATTCATTTTATCTGAATCTTTTTCCTGATTAGAGGTGGAAACTTCTTCTTTGCCTCTCCTCCTAGTATCTTGTTCAATTTTTCCCTTCAGTTTCTCAGTGGAGGCAAAGTTTGCTTCTAATTCTAGAGCATTTGACTGTGCATCATCTAAAGTGGCAGGTTTTCTTTCTCTCAACGAGAATCCAAAGTCAAAATCAAAGGCTGCTATAAAAATTATCTTTGCAACGGCTTCATGGGGCTTCGTTTCAGGAGGCAGGCTCAGATATAACTTGTTGAATCTTTTGATAAATTATGATACCCCTTCATTTTGTTTCTTCTTCATAGTATTGAACTCAGTAAGACACTGACCATGATCTTTCTTTTCTCCCCACTTTCTGAGAAAAGTATTCTCCATGATATCCCAGGTGGTTATTGAACGGTTCCCCAATGTCTTGAACCATTTTCTGGCTTCCCCTTCCAAAGACTGCACAAACAATCTCAAGACCACATCAAGGTGTTCAACATTTAAGTTCTCCGCAAAAGAGCAGAAGGTCTCAAGATGTTTCTGAGCATCAACTTCATTTTCACCATTAAATCTTGGCAGAATCTTTAGATAATCCTGTGGCATATCGTTCAGCACTTGGGGCAAGGCCAGTGGAGCGTATTTGTTCAATAGAAAAGCAGGAACATTAGCCATTGGGGGAGGTGGGGGTTGTACAACAGTCTGAGATACAAATGAAGGGAGAGGAGTAGGAGGAAGCGGAGTATGAATAACAATGGGAAAATATGATATGGAGGACTGAGGCATAGCTGGGAATAATTCACGACTAACAGCGGCTACTTCTGTGACTTCTTTAATTTCCTCAGCCTCGGGAGTAGGATGAGAGTTTTCTTCAATCCAGACACTTCCTCTATGTGGGGTTTCTGAGTAAAACTCGGGACTTTCTGTTCTGATCTCTTGAGAAGAAGAGGGCGGATAATATTCAATGGAATATTCAGGGTTTTCAGCACGAACTGACTTCCTCTCCTTCCAAACTCTTTTATGAATGATCTTCTCTGGGTCAGACACGTAAGGTGTTTTCGACTGAGATGTATCTGACCTCAAATGTGGCTTTCGAGAAGCCAGGACTACCAATAAAATTTATCAAATAAAGAACAGTGGAGTCGCCAAGGTGAGGGATATGCAACTCTTCAACTCTCTGTGCTCACCTGATTAGAGAGTGAAAACAATTTGTCGAGGCCCAGGGAAACTGATATTCTTAAATTCGTTCCCCGGCAACGGCGCCAGAAAGATGTTGTGGACAATTTTGTCACCCCCTAGAGACAGTCTAGAGTTGCCATAGACCAGTGCCTAGGACATCTTAATATAGCAAGGAGTCCTTCATATAGTTTGGATTGTCAGTCCAAGAGCTCACTTACTATCTCTTGTTTCAACAAGGAAATAAGTTTTGAATGGGACCAAACTCTCTCAGAAGCTGACACAAAGATAAGAATAGTGTAGGGACATCATGTAAAACTCCAATACAAAGGCATCAGACAGTTAAGAGACAACTTACTGTAAAGAGGGCCAGTTCAAATAATATATCATAGAAATCAAATATCAGGAAGTGAGTGCAGTGAGGAAACATAAAGAAGATATTAGTTAACATGAGACTGATACCCAGATACACAACAGAACCACATAGGGGCATATTAATTTATGAATCCTTATATGACAATGGCGTTTTAAAAGCACCCTCCTCAAGTAACTAATATAGCAGAAAATATGGAAGAGATGAACATGGAACAGTATATCATGACTAGGCCTATTTAAAGCGCTTGACTAATTCCAGAAAGGGCATCAACAAAAATCAATCCTTACTACAAACTAGTGAGCCACTCGCATTCTAGAACATGATACAAGAAGATAAATAGCATGAAATGAGATATTGTATTAACACATAAGAGAAATTACATACTGTGAGATACCAAAGACCAGAATCCTCATTACAGTTATAACTCCTCCTCATTGAGACCCTACGGGCTCTGAACCTTCATACAGGGATATTACAAAATGTATTAAAAAGCCTTTTCACTGCACAGTTTGCTGATAGAAATCTGGAACCCTTACAATGTCTTTCTTTCTAGCCTTTATAGAGGAGATAGAGAATTCTAGAGGAGGAGGTGGATGGAAACATTTAATGATTTATTTTGAATCTGATGGCAGAAAACATTTACGCCCACACTATGAATGACTGAGCATAAATGACTGTACTTTACAACTTATTTCCGGAAATGAGTGCTGAGAACGAAAATCTCCTTATAAACAGGACATAAATAATAAAATATGCGAATATTCTGCTCTTTGCTGGAGCAGGAAGATCTACGACAATAAAACCTTGAGGCGCCTGTTTCTGTACATGGTACTTTCGGCCTTCTAATTTTGAATTTAAATTTGAAACTTTTCATGCCGGACACTGAATTCATTGCTCCTTCATTAATAATCTGCAGATGCATTAATGTTTTCATCCACCCAGATTCGCCCTTTTTGATTTTCTCTGGAGAGTTCTATAGATCGAAGTATCTTTATTTAATGGTGGTCACATCATAGTGACTCCCGGATCCTTTCCGTCAATTTCGTTCCCACAACAAGTTCCTGCAAAACAAAAGCCTGTTGAATAAAACTAATCACAGAGATAGTGGACATAGTGAGGTTAACGGAAGCGGTGGCATCGATTTGAGGGGAAGATGAGATGACGCGGGGTGGCGAAAAACACAGGGGAACAACAAAGGAATGGGAAGTGAAAATGGGGTAATACAAAGGGACGATGATAAGTGCACGAAGCAAAAACATCAAACAAAAACGCCGAACGCAGCACATAAACGAAATATGTGAATGGTGGACGGAAAAGCGAATGACACGTGGATGGATGACGAAAAATGGCGAAACAATGCTAACGGCACCAAAATTCGAAGATTAACTTTCATGGGAGTTACGAAGAAAAACGTGACAAAACAATGGAGCAAAGGATTTGGAAGTGGGACCCAGAGCGCACATCGCAAATTCGCAAGTGGAGAAAATGGGATGGAGGGAACGATGGAATAACAAGAATCTGCGCTATGCGCTATGCGATGGGCGTAACCGGTCGAGCGCAGATTGCAAAAAATGAAAAGTGCGATGAAGGAGAATAGCATGAACGGGAAACTGCGCTTTTGCGATGGGGCGGATATGCGATGAGGAGAAAGTGCGATGGCGCGATCATGCGATTTGCGATAAACACTCTAAGGGGCAGCGCTTGGCTATATGGATGAAAGGAGGTGCAGAGCTAGGGGAGAAAGGAGCTAGGCCTTATATGACTTTAAAGAGCGGATTTTTAGCCTTTTACAATGTATTTCCGGCTCGGGAAAGGGCAACGATAAAAGGGAAAGAGGAGACGCTAGCCAAAATTTGAATGGAGGGGCTGATTTTTACAACAGCTCCAATGCCCAAGATTCTTCAGTAGTCAACTGAACGGATGCCACAACACCCAATGAGCTACAACTCACCCTAGCACCACCCTAGCACCCTATAGAAGAATAAAAGAAGAATGGACTCCCGTACCAGGGAAAATGGTCCACTTTACAATGATATAAAATGATGTAGAAGAAGAATATATACTAGACCATAACCCCAAATTTGACACAACCACCTAATGATGATCCTAGACCTCCCAAAACTGCCTCTTCAACCCTTGGTAGATAGACACTAGTACAATTTGTACAATAATGTATTTACAATGACTAAGTACAATGATACCTTTACAATGATTGTATGCAATGATGCCCACTTGAAGACTTCATATGATGAACTTCTTGCTGCTGTTATGCACCTTGGTTTCTACTCTTGTCATGCTACCCTCTGCTGCACCTTGTTTTGCTTTTCTACCATAGAAAGTCTGGTCCTTTGCAATCCTTGACAACACATGATCTAGATTTTTTTTTTTGCCTTCTAGGAGCTCGATATTGAATCTGGTGTATCTCTGTTATTTCAGATCCTCAATATCTTATTTTTGGTCCTGCAGTAGTCCTCTAAGTCTTCTTTCCAATGCAATAGGTCTGACCCAATTTGGATTCTTCAAGAGAGATTTATACCCAGTTTCTCACACTGCCCTAATTATGGATTGTTTCCACAGAGCGAACTTGTATGGCATGCCACGTGTCATTATTTCTTCATTTGCCTCTAAAATTGATAGAGAGAAAATTAAATACTATGCACTATCTTCCACTTTTTACAGAATTCCAATCTGATACTCAGAGAGATAGTTATGACGATTTTACCAAGGTCACTTCTTTGAGATGAATTTCAGGAGCCTGCAAAAACCCTTACTTCCACAGATCATATCTCCAGAAATATTGCGCGAATTGATATGAAATTTTTACTGCAGCTTCCTCAGTATTTCAGCTTCGCCTCATAAATATTTCAGCTTCTGAGCCTTCGTATAAAAATAGTTAGAGTGAAAATTCCACGATGACCTATTTCAGATGGCCAAATCCCATGCATAAGGAGGAAATGAAGATCACAATTTATATGAATGCTTAAGTTGAGAGGGGCTTCAACAAGTGAACGTGGGAGGGATCTTAGGAGCTTAAAAAATATTAATTATGACATTTCAATGACCCATGCCCCAACCCCATGGGGTTTTAGCCCACTAACTGGGGGTACAAACTTCAAACATGAATATCTCTCAAACCATGAAGAATTACATGGCGTGCCATATATCAACGGAAACATATCGAAAAGTAGAAACCATAAAAAGAATTATTGACCCAGAATATATTAATTTGGTAGGTCAAAAATCCCATGCAATATTCGGTTAGCCCCTGGTGCTGCTTGGGTTGACATCAATGACAACTGCTAATCAACAGGAAGAAATTTTAAATTTCATTTGGAAAAATCTATTATTTTGTGTCTCCTTAGAGGTGTTCAATTTTGGTGGAATTCCCACTATGGATTCTTGATAAATTTTGATGCCCTAGTTGTCACATCAAAGGGAACCCTAGAGGCTATTCCTTTGGTACTTGGTGAAGTATATAATACTTCTCCTTTTCTCTCACCTACCTTCACCTTAGATGCACATATATAATGTATCGAGTTTCAACTCTAGGTCTTGTGTAATTAATTTTCCTAGGGGTTTTTTCTGGAAGTCTTTATAAATTCTCCCAAATCTTGCACCTTTGTTGAACATTTCCATTGAATGATTTTAATTTCCTAACTTTAAACCTATCTTAGAGACATTTATCACAGTGAGTAATACTAGGACTCCTCTCGTCGGTGAAAATATGAGAAGAGTAGGGGACTTAGGTTGTGGTGACAATGGGCCTCTGTCTCAAGGTGTTGTTGTGCCCTCTAAATTTTTCTTCTTTAAGAGTCCTGCTAGTTTATGCAGCAACAAATAGCTTCAAATTATATTATGCTGAGTATCACCCTGATGTAAACCCACAACTAGCCAAAATCGGGCTTTGATACCATGGTAATATACCCAAAAAAATTACATGCAATTTTTTCCAAAATTTTAAAATTTCTCTTTGGCGCATTCGTAAAAACATCTTGTACACAAATTATGGAAATTAAATTCAAAAAAAAAACTCAGAAATTTCATGAAACACTTCAATAATAAATTGAGCTAAACTTCAGCTAAATAACTCAAGAAAAATATGATTTTTATTTAGAACAGTGTTCAATGATTAGAAGAATACTTTAATGCAAAACCTTATCCTAGCTTCAACTAATAGGACGTATGTAATCCCTTGGTAGGCTTGTCAATACAATGCTAGGAGAATTGACTTCTTCATTACTGTAGTAGTTTTCCGTCCTAAATGATATATAATTTTTCTCCAACACTTTAATACACTCCAAGAATTAGAAGAGATACCAAAAAACTAACCAATCAAAGAAAAGGAATCTAATAAGAGGTAGAAAAACTAAATCTGCTTTAGGATATGGAGAAATTTGACCCACTAGTATTGAAAATAAATGACAATGATAAACCATGCAACAATGAAGATATTACTTCAGATAAATTCAGCTTAAAATATTTAATGGATTCGACCCTCAGTTATGATGCACAGGAGGGTCATAAAAACCATAATTTGGCCTCTTTAAAATATCAATAATTCAGCCTGAAATAACAATTACTCTTCTAGGATTTCAACCCCATCTCTTGGTGAAAATTTGGAATAATTGAGTGAAATTCTCCAAAATATCACTAAGATTATGCTAATATTATTGTTCTATCAGTTTGGAATATTACATATTTCTAAAAAATGAAAAATAGCGAGATAGAAAAATTCACTACAGTTCTCATCCTTTGACCAGTGAGGAGAACTCGACCTTAGGAGAAATAAATGAATCCCCTTCATATGGATCAATTTTTACCTTTGGTTTGGATGGGAATTCAACCCTTTTATTTTTAAATCAATTCAACCTCCTTGCTTGATGGTATAATCTAGAATGAAGATATTTATTCCTCGTCCCTTGTTGCTTCAAAACTAGAGGAACTCGAACCTCTTGAAATAAGAAGGTTTTTCCTCCTGCAAATAACCAAAGTACCAAAAAAATCCTACCAAAAATCTAGTTAGATATTCAAAATAAACTTCTAAAAAATAATCCAACTAGGTTGGCAATATCATCCACCGTAATTGGAGAAATACTAGCTAGGGTGTCAATTAGATCAACTAAAACTAGCGTGGGGTTTCACTTGAAACCCTCGAATTGAAACTCACTTGAGCTTATCTTAAATGGAAATGAGAAATGATTGGATATAATGATGAGAAGTGATAATGAATCCATTTTTTTAGTATTTCATTGAGTTTTCTCTAATATTTTAGGACTCCTTTTAATATTATTTTATTGAAGTCACTTTTTTTTCCCTCTAAGTTATTTTTTTCCCCTTTTTACTTTTATTAATAATAATAATTTGTCACATTTATTTAATACTAATAAGGAAAATTTGGGCTACACTCCTCCATATCCTATAGTGGGGAAGAATATTTGTGCTCAAACTGTTAGGGACATTACAATATTTCACAACTTCGTAGGCCCAAGAATTCCCCATTCTTGGTAGTTTATGTGTCCCAAATCAACACCGGCCTAGACATTCCCATAACTGCCTATCCTAAACACATTCCACAACATAAGGGCCCAGAAAATCCCATGACTGCCTGTCCTAAAACATTACACAACACATTCACGCATGCACATTGTTCCATATCACATACAAATACACACATAATACAACGGAATGAATACCCATGTACAACACAATACACTTGGCACAATACGATATGTATACAATAGTGTTGAAAATATAAATACCGCATAGTCTCTATCCACATACACCAGGAAAGATTGCCTCTAGTGTCTTTCCATGTATGTTGCAGATCACACTACTTTGGTTCTTTTGATATATCCTTCAACATTTTCTACTCATAATATAACATGGGAATAATTTATGAATCATATTAACATGTTATTAAAATCATAGATCAGTCAGGGATATTATTTCCCACTTGATTCCTCACTAACTAGGAACCTTTTTATGCCATTCACATCTGCATTAGATAAGTTTAAATAGTCCCTCTTGCACAAGAAGGTACCCTAAGAAAACCATGTGATAAAAATAGCGTTTTTCATTTCTATATGCAATAGCATAATCATGTATATAATATATAAGCACCTATGCAACAAGGTCAAGGTTAAGAGAACTCCCTTTTACCTCTTTATTATCCATTATTTCCATGGACCCAAACAACCTACTAGCATTTCATGTTTTTGTTAACTCTTTCATGGGTGTAACAACATTGACCTATGTAAAATAAAACCAGGGTTTAGATAAATCCTTGTATCTAAGAAAAAAATGCATTAATTAATGGAATACTCTTCCAAAATTCCTCCTTTTTACCTTTTCTTTTCATATTGATTTTATGAAACAAATTCTAGCCACTTATGTTCTCAATTATTCTTTTTCCCCTGTCCAAGATTAACTCTCCAATATTTTCCAACATTGGCCTTTTTCTAGCCCATCTACCCTGCTTGAAATTCCTCGTTACCTGGAACTCGCTCAACTGTTCATTATTCATGACAATTACACATGATCCTCTTCATCTCTATCACCAGACATTCGTGGCCTCCTTTCCACCTACAATATATCTGTCTCAAGGCCTTAAGCCCCAAATATGTAAATCAAAGTGTTAATTTTTGCAACTAGGGTAAAATTCCACCTTGCACAAATTTGATGTCAGAGATGATGTCATGCAGGGATTCTGCTATAGAAGAGATCCGAGCATATAAAACACACACCCCTTCACACACCATGAAAACTCTCAATAATTCTTCATTAAAACCATAAAAATATTCAGCTAAAAAATTACATAGGAAGGAAGGAGAGTCATTCAAATGAAATACTGATATAAAAACATTAAAAAAAATTCTTTGGCCAAATATTACATTGGGCGGCCTCTTGGCTCTCGGCCCTTCAAACCATCTCTCACTCTCATTGTACTACTTACTACTCTCAACTGTCTCTCATCCTCACAAAACTCTCATATATATACATAAATAATGAATTTATTTCCCTCAACTTAAATCTAATTTAAATTTATCCTAGTTTTTGACTCAACAAAGTCCCGTATATGGAATTCCTACTCCCTATATTATCTACCTAATTCCACTCCACTCATATCCTTTAATTATTAAAGAATATTTACAAAAAATCCTCACATTTATATTTTTCTCTTAATTTATTAAAAATAAACAATTTAATTAATAAAATAATTAAAATATCTCACCCCCCTTATTACATAATTGAATAATGAAAATTTGGCTTGGATGCTCCTGCATCAGACTCCCCATGTAGAAAAGTTTCCATAGACTCCTGTCTATGAGTTCCATCGCTTTTCTGTAATACTACGACAACCACAAGTCTTGATGAATTGCTCCCTCCAAGATTCCAAACTCTGTTCTGTCGCCGGTCCTTCAACGTATCAACTTGATTTGATAACCCATCATCCACTCTGTTGATCGGATTCCATCGGCTTCACCAACACTTTATTTCGCTAATTACTTGGAGTAATAGTTCTTTGTCGAACTCTTTCGTCTCCAACTGAGCTGAATATGCAACTTTTTGCAATGGAAATAATCAATAACTCTTTCTTGATTACAAATATAGTCTTTGATTTCTTTTATAGCAACAACTCTCTCTTCCAGTGCTATACCCGCATTCACCAACAAATTATTAGTTTTAAAAAGATAAGACCTTTCGGTCTCTTTTAATGCTTCAGGCATCAATCTCTCATCATTGAATTTATGAACTTCAATAGATTCTGTTCCTAACTGCTGGTTTCTTCCATCTTCATCTTGTTGATTCACTGTTTCCTTTATGTCTCTACAGACATAACTCCCTTGCTGCTTCTGATCTTCCATCTCAATTCCAAATAACTTATGCTCGATTTCTTTGATTTTGACATCATATCTGTTAATGTCATTTTCTGTACCTACAGTTACATCATTATTTGAAAATTTATAACATTCATTCAACTCCATAAATGTTAAAAATATTTCATCTCTATCATGCATAGTAACTGTAATTTCGTCTGGATCAAGTTATGCAAGTTTTTCTTCTCCATCAGGTTCCTTCAGCCACCGTTCCAAAAACTTGATTTCCATATGAAATATTTTCAGCACTTCATCACTACCTTCAATCTTCCTCTGGAAATCTTCCTGAGTTGTCCTGGTTTAAACATCATTACATTGTAAACTTTTGTCAGCAATTTCATTAAACAAATACATGTGTTTACCTCCTTGGAATTTTTCTTCGGCATTTCCACTTTGTTCCTATTCCATAACATCTTCGACTTGTTGTCTTACCCAAAATAAGACATTTATGATTTCTTCCTGTTATAACCAATCAACACTTTCCTTCTTTGAAAGGAATTCTCTACCAGAATTTACCTCAAAAGTTTCATTCTCCTTTGTGACAATTCCATCAGATTGCTCACCATATTTCGCACATCTTGCAAACATACATAAACTGTGAGAAAAAATGTAAGGCTTCATGGCCTCATCTTCTTCTCTCGCCAACACATCTTTAGATGCTTCTGAACTATCCCAATATTTCATGAGATCTTCCTCACTGATCTCTTCACCCAGAATTGCACCATGTTCTGGGCCACAAAGGGAAACATCCATTTTTAACTGAGCCTCTTTGAGTTCCTCGCAACTCAACATCTGCTCGAGCTTCCTCCACTCTTCCATCAACTGTATGTTTACCTACTTTTCCCTCTTTGCGTGTAGCTTCTGCCACTTCACCTTCTTTCTCATGGTCCAACCATGTGTCTGGTTTTTCACATTTTCCCACAACAACTCCATTAACAATTCAAGGTGAATTGTTATCTCAGCCTTCTCCTGCTCGTACTCTTTATCCGTCAACTGTTCACATATGCCACTTACCTTGGCATTTTCCTTCTTCTTCCTTCTGTTGTGGTCTTCACCAGATCTTCAGAAATGACTATCAACAATCATCTTCTCCTCCTTTGTGAACTTCAACAGTTCACATGTGGATTTCATTTAGTCCACTTCTCAGCAGTCCTTCACACTTGCCATTCATCAAAATGCATGTTCTCCTCCTGCGCTTAGATTCTATTGGTTCTCTGTCTTGGAACCAATCTCTGGCAACCCTCTTGCTTCACTTTGCTACAAACAACACTTTAGTAATGCATGTGTTACAATGACCAATTCTTTGGGTGTAGAGCTTTGTCGATCATGCACCCAATTACATTCATACTTTTTGATTTATCTTACGACTCTTTGACTTCAGAATTACACCAATTCTTCATATTGGATGAAAATACTCAATATTAACTCAAACTATCCAAACTTTCATTTGACTCTAACATCTGTTTTCACTTCAGAATCGATCCAATAATTATGAAAATGGATATTTCAAGTTATAAAATCTTCATTTTCTTTTATACTTCATTCTTATGAAAATCATCAGTTTTCCTTATCATTTCACATGATACTGCAGTCTTTAGTCGAATTGAAATTCAGGTTTTCCAAGATATATTTTAAGGTGAAAATAAATAAACCATTCAATCTACAATGTTCAAAAATACTTTCCTAAATTATCATACCTCATGCTCCTGTTAAGGTTATTAATAAACCTCTCTCTCTGCAGACTCAACCCTCTCATTTCCATTATTCTGTGCTATCTTTGTCACTGTCAATACTTGCGTGCTCACAAGTTCGTCATCTTAATGCAAACATTTCCCTGCACTTATATACACCATGCAACATAATGCACATCTCTTCACCTGTGTATAGAGAACAAGCAACCTCTTCGAGAAATGATTTACAACTCGTACATTGTGTTCATCCTGAATATCACCTCCTTAAATACCACCACATAATGGTAAAAAAAAGCTTTTACAACATCAAGGAATTATGTTTTCAATCACCAATCAAAAGAATTCTTCTTTTCCCAACTACAGGCTTTGGTCCAAAATAACTTAACCAAAACTGTGAAGAATCCACATTATGCATAATAAATCATCACACTATGCATAATAAACCTCCTCATATAAACATGCATGTTTGCCTTCATATCACCCAGGATTAGTACATTTTCCCATTCATTTTTCATTCATTTATACTGCCGCATTTCCAACATTTCAACTCTTTCATAACATTTACAAAAGATTATCTTCTCAAGTATGGCAAGGAAATTTAATCATCCTGATTTTAAAATACCTCTACTCAATGAAAATTGATTCATTCAATGAGCACTTACCTTGAATCTTCCTTTGAGTTGGTTCTTTGGCTCCCTTAGCTTCTTTAAGAAATATCCTTTTCAACAATAAGGATTCTCCGGCTTCAGGTGGTTCCTCTTTGGAAATTATGCCTTCCAATCAACACAACATGGCTCAATCTCTCCTTTACAAGCTTCCAACTCGGTTCTCCTAGGGAAATAAATTATGTGCTCGGCCTCCTCTTCAAATCAGTTGTTATAGGCATTAGAAAGCTTAAATTTTTCATACTGATCAATGGCTCCTTAGGATGATGAGCATGGATACATTAGTTTTGGACATTGTATGTAGTGACACTACTTGCAATTTGACCTCTTCATGGAGGCAATTGGACCAATAACACAGTTTCCTTGGAGAATCAATTTAAGATCCCAACCCCACTATCGAGCTCAATAAATTTGGTCTGTCGACTTGTCCTCTATGATTTCCTTGACGCGGCTTCACAATCTGAGTCACTCTTATGAATTTTGTTGTTGTCCGATTGATTATAAAAACCAAGCGTTCTACCTCTGCACTCCCAATCGGTAGATGCCATTCATATTAGTCGGAAAGAATGACACAGGTAAATTCTTAACTTATCCCTGCGCACGGCTTCGCACCAAAGGAGTACGCACACTCACTATCATCCCACAGCAACTTGTGTGCCTCTTGCTAGTGAACAACGACCTGTGGGATTTGTGCCCATGTATTTAAGAACAAGGCAACCTCTGATCCAACTTTGCTAAGGAACTTCGATCTGACTTATCTCTGCCAAATGAAATTCTGGGTTATGAATTCCACCTGACATACAACACTATGCATCCTCTAACATATTTTTGGAATACAATTTTGAATAGTTCGGTCTGCGATGCTCCACCAACAACCATAGAATACTACAGGTCGTCCCTCATGCGGCAAAGCTCTATGACATTTGATTGGCGTAGGAACTTGGAATCTCTCCAAATTCGTCGAGCCACCTAAATACACAACAACGTCCCTCAAAACACCGTGCTTCAAGCCATTGCTAGTATCATCCTTCAACTATGATGCTTAGTTACAGTGCTTCAAGCCACTTTCTCCTCCTTACTGCGTACGCATAGCTCCACAAACCGATGCTGCTTCACCTTCGATGCTACAGCTCTACCTACGCGCTAATATATTTTCTACACCATCCCATGCGATGTCTAGCTTCGGGAAGCACTACTACAACGTTGCGAATCGATCACCTGAATTCAAGTTTTTCTCACAGTGCATGCATACATTGCAGACTTAAATGAAAAGTATAATATATCAATCAACCCTCTTCTGGCTTTGATACCAAATGATCCAAGGATTCTGCTATAGAAAAAATCCAAGAATATAAAACACACACTTCTTCACACAGCATGAAAATTCTCAATAATTCTTCATTAAAACCATAAAAATATTCAGCTAAAAAATTACTTATAAAGGAAGGAGATACATTCAAATGAAATATTGATATAAAAACATAAAAAAAAAACTCTTTGGCCAAATATTACATTGGGCAGCCTCTTGGCTCTCGGCCCTTCAAACCATCTCTCACTCTCACTGTACTCCTTACTACTCTTAGCTGTCTCTCATCCTCACAAAACCCTCCTATATATACATAAATAATGACTTTATTTCCCTCAACTTAAATCTAATTTAAATTTATTCTAGTTTTGGACTCAACAATGTCCCGTATATGGAATTCCTACTCCCTATATTATCTACCTAATTCCACTCCACCCATATCCTTTAATTATTAAATAATATTTACAAAAAATCCTCATATTTATAATTTTCTCTTAATTTATTAAAAATAAACAATTTAATTAATAAAATAATTAAAATGTCTCACCCCCATTATTACATAATTGAATAATGAAAATTTGGCTTGGATGCTCCTGCATCATGATGATTTCATTGAATTCCGCTTTTCGAGAGGACCAAAATCTACCTAGAAATAAATTCATTTGGACAAGTAGAATTTTTTTTTGAATTTATGAACACTCTCATGTACATTGGATCACATCGACCTCACACACATGCGTTATTTGATAAGGTCAACCCTAAAGCAACATGCACCACCTTGGAAGGCTATAAATATAAGTGACCTCTACCTCATTTGGACATAATGATGAGATACTCTTCTCTCTTGGTTTTTGGCTCGCATGGGTCTGAGGCTCGTCCTCGGAGGAATAGGTTCACTATGAGGTTAAATTGCAGGGTTTGAAGCTTGCATCTTCGATTTAGGGTTTTGGGCCTCAATTAGGGGCATAGAACAGGAATAATTCGACCACAGTCGCATGCACATAATATCTTCCATGTGACTGGATCCTTCAAGTCGCATGTAAAACTCACCACCCATACAACTATGGATTGAGGGTTTTTGCAGTTCATATTTGACCCCAGTCGCTCACTTCCAAGCTTATCTTTGTGATCGAAGCATCCTAGTCACACGCACAACTCGTCCTCTATGTGACTAAATAAACCCAATCACACACACAACTCATCCTCCATTGATCCAGGTGGATATTGGTGGCCACCCACCTATTCCACTTGTAGCCCCACCATTGTCTCTTTCATTTTTTCAGTTTTGACACAACTTACTATTTTTAGTAGTTTTTCGAGTCCTAAACTTCTGGAGCATTTTTTAGGCCCTAAACGACATTTTTTGGGCATCGTGCCTCTGGATAATTTGATTCTGTTTGAGAATCAATATTCACGGTCAGAATTTGTAGTCCTCGGATAGATCTTTCTAACAATGTACCATGTGCATAAAATGAAGATAGTATGCCAAAGTTATGACCCCGAGAAGTTGAAACATAAATTTACCCAAATAGGGCTCATAGTTTTGGTGCTTCATCTCCTAGGGTTAGGTTTTTTGATGTTTACTATTTTCCATTGTTTCTCTATAATAAATAGGCCCTCAAGCCTCATTGTAACATAGTTCAGAGGGTTGTAGCCACCAAATCTCTTCTCAGAGATAAGCTACTAGCACCCTAGCTAGTTTATTTCCATTATGTCTGTAAGAAAATTTCAGTTCTTTGATATTAATGAAATTGTTACATAGAATTTTGTCACCATCCCTGCAATCCCCATCCTGCACATTGGAGGACCATTTCTGTGACTTATATGTAGTTTCATGCCTTTCAAAATTTTTTATTGCATCCCTCCCATGAGAAGAACATTTCCTCTATTGACTATTCCTGGAACAGGCCATCAAAAACACATGATTTTGGGTCAACGCTGGCAGGTAGTTATGGCATCACGCCCATAGATAAATTAGCATTGGACCTTGCGCCCATTGGCACTCTGTCTTAGTGGACTGCCCACATCGAGTTGTTTTTGGAAATTTTTTTAAATATAGAAGTGAAGTTTCCATTGCCAACCACTTTGTGAGCGGAGTCAGCATGGGTTGTTCGACTGAATTACGTTGAACATCTTCCTTCGGCTTCTTGTTTCCTACATTTGAGAAACCTCCCAAAGGATAATGCCTCCCTTCCACCATTTGAGGGATCCCAACCTCCTCCTCCTCTCTTATAAGTACGTATCTCTCACATAGAAGTAGCTAGCTAAAAATTTTGTACAATAGCTGAACAGTCTGATATAGTTGGTGTGAGATAGAGTAGAGAGAGACCTATTGTCGTGAGAGAGTCTAGGCTTATCACCTCTCCAAGTCCAATTTCCCAACAAATGCTCGAGACGTGTTTTAACTGGTCCCGCTGAAGGAGGCTGCAATGTCAAGGCTGTTTTGACTGTAAACTCTTTCTCTCTTCTTATTAATACATGACTATTGTTTTGGTTCCCGTTTTGTGTTTGATATGATTAATCTTGTGCAATACGTCTAATTATTCTTGACCAATTAGATAGTTATGAATGCTAGTATTATTTCGTATGTTGCTATCGTTCTCTGATCCTTGTGTAGGCACCTGAGTACCACCGTTGAAGGATCGCGACGTGTCGGGAAGAAGATCAGGAGACTACTGCCATAGCTATGACAACCGTGTTGGAAAAAAGGTAGGACATGTATCCTGACTTAGTTTCATTCATTAACTAGGAATCGACACATTAGCATGTCCTCTTTCTGCTAGACCCACCCTAGGGCTAGAGGGATCACCTCAATTCATAGAGGGGATTTACCTACACAACAAGTTGGTGACTCCACTGGGGATCAGTGTGTGTTTTTCGTCTCGTTGTTTTTCGAGTGTTTGGCTTGTCGAGTCGACTTTGGTCATTTCATTGTTTTCTACTTTGCTTGACTTGTCTGACTATTTTCAACCATCTTGTTCAGTTCCAGAGTGTCAAGTCTGACCTCTTCTCTGTGGTTTTATTTTTTTCCCATGGTTTTCTAGCTTGAAGATGCTTTTCTTTGAACAGTCGCACCAATTGGCACATGTTGATTTTGTCACAGGTGCCCCAACCCCTGTTTAGCACAGATTATAGCTAAACAATCGTGCTAAATCCTATAAGATTGAATTTGGCCTCTTTTCTGAGTTTTTGTCAGTGTTTCTTGGCTCTGGATTGTTTTTTTGCCTTGCAATTAGTCTACTGAGATTGTTTTGACACTGTAGTCTTGGTCTTCTTAGCTATTTTACCATCATCGTATCAGTGGAGTGTGTTGCCCTAGGGTTTCTGGGTGCCTTGTGCTGTCATTTATTGCAGTTTTAAGTGAGACATTTCAGATAAATGGTTACATATCTACGTTTTCCTTGAAAAATCACCCGATTTCAAAAAAAAAATTGGTCGAATTAGAGTCCATATGAGGGAGTTATCACTGATTTCAAATCAACTCTTTTTTCAGAAATTCTGTCACGGCAGGACAGTTCCTGCGTGAATCTGAGGGTATTAAGTTTCCAAATAGTGATTTCAAACACATGGGAAGATGTAGAATGATCATTATATTTCCAAAAATAGGTTATAATAAATATTCTGAGTTATATTGACCGAGTTATGCTCATTTTAAATATGGAACAACATTCAGAGTGGATTCCCTTTGAAGACGTGCCCTCCCACCCTACTTTAGTAGGCACCTGCTTCACATTCATCAGTTTCAACATAGAAGCATTTGGCTTGGGTTATTTGGAGATGTTACCTCCCACCCCAAGCTATGTAGGCACCTGCTACTTCATCAACAATCAACATCATAGTTATGGGTCAACCGCACAAAATCCTTCTCATCGAAGTCCATTTGCTAGGCCACACATTTTTAGTAACACAGTTGGTCACAAGCATTACAGGGTATCTCTATCCTCGGATCTTCGTTTTTCATGGTTTTGGTTCATCCACAAACCCACACTTCATCGAAGTCCATTTTTTAGGCCGCACATTGTCAATGTCACAGTTGGTCACAAGCATTACAGGGTATCTCTATCCTTGGATCTTCGTTCATCATGGTTATGGGTTAACTACATAAAACCCTTCTCTTCAGTGGCTCTTCATATTAGAAAAAGGCTTCTTAGGAGGGAACTTCATGCAATGGGAACCATTGCTTCTTAAGGAGGGAGGAATGATCCGAATGGAAAATGACATCCACCCATGGTATTCATCTACCCATGTTATCCATCCACCCATCGAATTTACCCATGGTATTGTAAATGTGATTGACCCATGGTATGTATCCACACATGGTATTCATCCACACATGGAATTTACCCATGGTATTGTAAGTGGTATCTACCCATGGTATTGACCCATGGTATTGTAAGTGGTATCTACCCATGGTATTGAACCATAGTTTTGACCCATGCTATCCACCTACGGTATCTACACATGGTATTGTAACTCAAAAAATGCTATAAATAACAAGCCTCAGTGTTGTGTAACCAGCTCCAAAAATAGAAGAAAAGAGATATCAACGCCTTAGAAATAAGCCACTTCGAGGGGGCAACCTCCAATACATTACATAAATGAACAATTCTTGGATGATACAATTTACAAAACCCCCTTTCTATATATAGGAGTCCATGTGGCCATAATGTAATCCTAGTGGGCCACAATGTAATCCTAGCCGACCTAACAATAATAATTTAAGGGCACAATAATAACAAAATGGGGGTTACAAGGGTACAATAATAACAATAAGGGAGTTACACTAACAACAATAAGGGACTATACTAGTAATATAGGGACCTAACATGCCCCTCTCCTTCAAAAAAAGTGTTGTCCTCAACTCTTGAGTAGCTCTGGGTGCTTTTGTATAAAATTCTCATCCTCCCATGTAGAATCTTCAGTGGGTAAGTTCTTCCACTTGATGAGATACTCTGAAATTGATCGATTCCGTAGTTGTCGAGTTCTTGTTTCCGTGATCTCTTCAGGTTCCAATATGATTTTTCCTTCCTCATCAATTTCTGGAAATATTGTTTGAACTGGAAGATTTTCACCTATAACCTTCTTTAAGCATGAAACATGGAAAACTGGATGCACTCGCGAAGAAGCAGGAAGCTCCAATTTGTATGCCATAGTACCAATCTTTTGCAACATCTTGTAAGGACCATAGTACTTTGGTGATAATTTATTATCCTTCTTAGCTTGCTTGAGGGACATTTGTTTGTATGGTTGTAGCCGTAAAAATACCCAATCTCCGACATCAAAACTTCTCTCGCTGCGATGTTGATCTGCCTGTTGTTTCATTCGAGTTGGAGAACTTCTTGCTGATGCTCGATGTGATCTTCCACTGCTTGAAACTTCGAATTTTCCCTTAAGGATGATGTGATGGATGGTGGATGATATCCATAAAGTTCCATAAATGGGGTCATTTTTGTTGCAGTATGGAAGGGAGTGTTATACCACCATTCAGTGAGAGGTAACCAATTGACCCATTGTGTTTGTTTATCAGATACAAAACAACGAAGATATCGTTCCAAACATTTATTTACTATCTCAGTTTGACCATCAGATTGAGGATGATAAGATGAGCTATGAGCTAATTGAGTACCCAAACAAGAAAATAACTATGTCCAAAAATTTCCAGTAAAAATGGGATCTCTGTCGCTCACAATAACCCTTGGGCTTCCATGTAGCTTTTGAATTCTGTCCATAAATGTAGTAGCAACTGTACTTGCGTTAAATGGATGAGATAATGCACAAAAGTGTGCATACTTGGTAAGTCTATCAACTACCACCATGATGACACTCTTTCCTTCGGACTTAGGTAAACCTGTGATAAAATCCATTGAAATCTCCTCCCAACGTTGACTTGGAATGGATAAAGGTTGTAGAAGTCTCGGGGTCTTAATTGTTTCCACTTTATTCTGGTGGTAAACCAAACATTCCGCCACAAAATTTTGAATATAAGATTTAAGGCCATCCCAAAAAAATTCTTTCTTCACCCTGTGGTAAGTTTTTAAAAATCTTGAGTGTCCTCCTAAAGGAGAAGTGTGCAATTCCAGAAGAATCTTTTGTTTTAGTTGGGAATTTTTACAAAGATATAAGCGATCTTTGTACCATAAGGAATCATTTTTCCAACTAAATGTATCAGATGTACTAGGATCTTGCTGCAACTTTTGAATGAGTGTCCATACATCTTTGTCCTTCTTCCATTCATCTCTTGCTTCAGTTATCCAATTTGGTTGTATAATAGAAATGGCACAAAGCAATGCTTCCACCTCTTCATTCTTTCTTGAGAGTGCATCTGCAACAACATTAAGCTTTCCTTTTTTGTAGATTATTTCAAAGTCATAACCCAACATCTTTGTGACCCATTTTTGCCGCTCTTCTGATGATAGTCTTTGTTCCAAAAAGTGTTTAAGACTATCATGATCAGTTTTTACCTTGAAGTGTCTTCCCATTAGGTAAGTTCGCCATTTCTTTAGTGCATGTAGTATTGCTAACATTTCCTTCTCATAAATAGGTTTCCGTAAATACTTTCCTTTGATTGGACGACTTTCAAAAGCAATGGGTCTTCCTTCCTGCATTAAAACTGCACCAATTCCATTTCCTGAGGCATCACATTCCAAAATAAAGGTTTTTGTGAAGTCTGGTGTAGCTAAGACCGGTGCTAGGCACATTGCCTCTTTAAGACGTTCAAAGGCCTTAGTTGCTTCAGGAGTCCATGAAAATGCATCTTTCTTCAACAATGTTGTTAGAGGTGCTGCTATTCTCCCATAATTCTTAACAAACTTGCGATAATACCCTGTTAACCCAAGAAATCCTCGCAACTTCTTTATGGTTGTGGGGACTTTCCATTCCTTAATGGCTTTAATTTGTTAGGTTCTACTTTAACACCCCCGTGAGATACAATATGACCCAGATATTCCACCTCTTGTACTCCAAAGAAACATTTGGATGTTTTTGCATATAATTGTTTCTCCTGCAATAGTTTGAGCACCCTGTCAACATGTTCAACATGATCCTTCCAAGACTCGCTGTAGATTAGTATATCATCAAAAAATACTAGCACAAATTTTCTAAGGAAGGGTTTGAAAATGGAATTCATCAACCCTTGAAATGTAGAAGGTGCATTGGTAAGGCCAAAAGGAATGACCAAAAATTCATAATGACCCTCATGAGTTCGAAATGTTGTTTTTGGAATATCTTCAGTCTTCATTCTAATTTGATGATATCCTGAACTAAGATCCAACTTGGTAAAATAAATTGCTCCATGTAATTCATCCAATAATTCATCAATCACAGGAATGGGAAATTTATCTTTAATGGTGAGCTTATTGAGCTCCCTATAATCCCGACACATTCTCCATGATCCATCCTTCTTGTGTACCAATACTACAGGAGCAGAGAAAGAACTTTGACTAGGTTGAATTATACCCGTCTCTAACATTTCTGCAATCATACATTCAATTTCGCTCTTTTGGAAGTAAGGATATCTATAAGGCCTGATGTTTGGAGGAACACTTCCTGGAATCAAATGAATAGCATGATCATGATCACGAATAGGTGGGAGTCCTTTGGGAGTTTCAAACACCTTAGAATTATTGTCCAAGACTTGTTGGAGATCTGCAGAAATAGATGATTTTGATGTCGGAACTTCTAGTGAGCATAATTGTGCAATTACGCCTCGTTGTTCTTTCTTTAGAAGATTTTTCATGACATTAGAGCTTATTATCCTTCCCGGCTTCCCTTCAATACCTCGTAATTTGACTTCCTTTCCTTCTGAAAAAAATTTCAAGAAAAGTTCTTGAAAATTAAAAGCTACCGTCTCCAAAGATTGTAACCATTGTACTCCTAGTACAACATCAGCACCTCCCATAGGAATGGAAAGCATTGGACTAGTCAATACATATTCCCCCATGGTTAGCTTGCTATTATGGCATTTTCCAGAGAAATTTATAGTTCCTCCATTTGCAACCATCACTTGACATTCTGGTGTTGGGTATAGGAAACAATTTAATTCCTTGGCTACCTTACAATGAATAAAATTATGGGTGCTACCTGAATCAATCAACACTATTACCTTTTTCTTCTTGATTTTTCCTTCTATCTTGAGAGTTTGAGGAGTGGTAATTCCTGCCAGTGCATTACACGATATGGTCAGATTCATTTCTTCCTCTTCTAGGGCTGGTTCCTGGTGTATATCCTCTTCTTGTTCATTTTATTTTTCCTCTTCACAATCTATGTAAAATAATTTCTTCTCAGCACACTTATGACCTTTAGTGTATTTTCTATCACAACTGTAGCAAAGCCCTTTTTCTCTTTTTTCTTCCAATTGTTGTGGTGTCAACCTTGTAGGTTTTGGAAATCTAGGCGTAGCAACACTTCCTTCTTTATAGAATTGAGTGGTAGGCTTCCTTGTCACCATTATTTTACATTCAACTTTTCTTGCCAACCTGAATGCCTTCTCCAATGAATCCGGTTCCAAAACGCGAACTTCATGTTGGATGTTATCCTTTAAAGTGCCTATGAAGAGATCGATCCTGTGTTCCTCTGGAATATCAGTTACCATTATATTCAATTTTTGGAAGTCCTCAATGTGCTGCCCCACTAAACCCTTTTGTTTGAGATTTATCAATTGGCTAAAGAAGGTGTTGCTCTTTGTATCCTCATAATGTGCTATCATTTCCTCCATAAAAATTGACCAAGTGACAATTTTTTTTTTTGAGAGAAAAGCCATCGATACCATACAAATGTATTTTTTTCTAAATGTAAAGTTTCAATACGTACCTTTTGTGTGTTTTTCACATTATGGAGATCAAAATATTGCTCCATCCGTAGTATCCATGTTACAGGATCCTTTCCATCAAACTTCCTCATATCCATTTTTGGAATATGGTGGTTCTTCCCGCCAACATTAGAGTTTATGAAATCACGATTAACATTGATTTTTTTCTCATCATGAGGTTCTTCTACTATCTTTTCACCATTAGAAAACATTTCTTGTATCAACTTTGTCAAACCTTCGATGTCTGTTTTTAGATCATTCTTCATGTTTTCCATGTTTTATTTCATGTCATCCATCTTAGCTTCCATGCCAACTTCCATGCCATCCATCTTAGCTTCCACGCCATCCATCTTAGCTTGCATGCCATCCATCTTAGCTTCCACGCCTTTCTTCAAAACTTCCATTTCATTTTTGGTTGCTCTTTGCGAGAGTGAAATTTGTTGCACTTGCTCTTGTAATTTTGATAGATCATGTTGCAATTCTTCATCTTCATGAGTCATAGTAGAGCCTTGTGAAGGCTTAATGGGTGTTGAATTATTTTTACGGAGCATATTTTAGAACCCAATACTGATATGTATTCTACAATATGCCCTTGGGATCAATTCAAATTGATTCTTCAAACAAGACTTATGCAATTCAGAAAGAAAAATACACACCTTTTTCTTTCTTTTGAGGAGCTCGATATTGAAATTGGATTATCACTGTGATTGCAGCACTTCAATGTTTTAATTTTGGTACCAACGTAGCCCTCTAAATTATATTTTGAATTCCACAGGTCTGACCTGATTTGGATTCTCCAAGACAAAGTTGTGTCCAATCTCCCACAATGACCTAATTATGGACTTGTTCAGTAGAGTGAACTTGTACGACTTGCCACGTGTTACTTTTTAATCCTTCGGCTCTGAACTTGATAGACAAGAAATTAAATTCCGTTTAATTGTGATCACTTTTTACGACACTCCAATCCGATGCTCAGAGAGAGAGTTATGAATATTTTCCCACGATCACCTCTTTGAGATGAAATTCAGGAGCCTGAAAAAGCACTACCTTCCACATATCATATCTCTGAAAATATTGTGAACCAAGCGCTGAAAGTTTTTGAAGATTTTCCTTAGGATTTTAGCTTCGCAGCCTAAAAATTTCAGCTTCTGAAACTTCGTAGAAAAAAAGTTATAGCGCAAATGCCATGATGACCTGTTTAGGAGCCTGAAAAAAGACCTAACTTCCACAGATCATATCTCCAAAAATGTTGTGAACCAAGCTCTGAAATTTTTTGACGATGTTCCTCATGATTTCAGATTTGCACTCTAAGAATTTTGGCTTCTGAAAATTCGTAGAAAATAAGTTATAGCAAAAATTCCACGATGACCTGTTTGGAGCAGCAAAACCCTAGAATCCAAAGCTCTGATACCAAATGTTGTGTAACCAGCTCCAAAAATAGAAGAAAAGAGATATCAACGCCTTATAAATAAGCCACTTCGAGGGGGAAACCTCCAATACATTACATAAATGAACAATTCTTGGATGATACAATTTACAAACCTCCTTTCTATATATAGGAGTCCATGGGGCCATAATGTAATCCTAGTGGGCCACAATGTAATCCTAGCCGACCTAACAATAATAATTTAAGGGCACAATAATAACAAAATGGGGGTTACAAGGGTACAATAATAACAATAAGGGAGTTACACTAATAACAATAAGGGACTATACTAGTAATATAGGGACCTAACACTCAGTTTGTAAAAGGACAGATTGTCCACCACAATGTAGCTTCTACAGTTATTCTCTGTTTTAATAAAACAAGTTTCTTTGTGGTTTTATTTACTTTGTGTTCTCCCTTTTTTTCTGGCATTCTAATTTTGAAAATAATGTCAGATCCATTTCAAATTTTTAGATCTTGGGGGCCTCCCCCTAAGATCCGGATCAGTTGTCTCGGTATCGAGGGCATCACCCTCGACTCTTGTGACATCGACGATTGTAACTTCTGTTCCTGTGCAGCCCACTGTTTGTGTGGCTTCATCTGCACCAGTTTTTAGTGTGACTCTGTCATCATCAGGGCCTTCTGCTATCCGTAGGTCTATTTTTATCAATCCCACGATACCTGTTAGGCCCACCGTGAGTGGATAACAACCTCACGTTGTGGAAATCCCGCCTACTTGCACTGCGCCTATGGTTTCCACTTCCATTTCTAGTAGTTATACATTCGATGAATATCTGTTGGCTATTCAACAACAATATTCTACCTCTCAGGGTCCTCAACAATAGAATTCTACCCCTCAGGGTTCTCAACAATTAACAACTTCTGGAAATCCTCCACATCATTATGATGTATATGTTAATCTTGTTTATTTGCCTCCGATTGATCCCAATCAGTTCATATACCAACAGGGACAACCCTCTAGTTCACAAGGACAACCCTTCTAGGGACAACCTTTGATCCAGCAGGGAAAACCTTCCGGTTCTCAGGGACAACCTTATGGTTTGCAAGGACAACCCTTTCAGGGAAAACCTTTGGTCCAACAAGGACAACCCTTTCAGGGAAAACCTTTGGTCCAACAAGGACAGCCCTTTGGTCCTATTGGTCAATCTCATGTTCAATAGGGTTCATCTTATCTCCCTGGGGGGAAAATCTATCCAAAACAGGGGCAACATTTTGTGCAACAACATCAACCTTATGTTTAGCAAGGCCAAACATTTGTACAACAAGGACAACCCTATGGTCCTGCGCTGGGTAAACCTAGTCTTTAGGGGCAACCTGGCCCATCCCAACCATCAGGCCAACCTTTTCAATAGGGGAAACCTAGTGGACCTCAGTACCCAGGCCAACCTGCTCCGTAAGGACAGCCTACTCAACCTCGGTATCTGGCTCAACCTACACCCCAAGAACATCTCGTTCAGCCACAAGGCACCACTTATCTTCTTCCAAGTCAATCTCATGTCATATATAGTGCACCCCAAGGTGTTTCTTACATCCCTCAAGGTTAATCTAAAATGGTATACAACTCTCCTCAAGGCCCTACGTATCTTCTGCTAGGTCAAAATCAAGTGTTATATAATGCACCTCAAGGCATTGCTTTCATTCCACAGAAAAATCCATATGTTTCTTAGCAAGGAACTCAATGGTATGCTCAGAATCAGTACCTTGGTCCTCAACCCACGTATGGGAAGAACTTTCAGGTTTATAATCCCTATGGACAGAATCCTTCGGGATAAAACATATGGGGGTAGAATGTCTCTCAACATGGGTGGAATCCGAATGCTGGTCTTCATCAACAACCTGTAATGCCTTTCAATAATCAATTACCTTTTATGGCTACGTTGGAACTGTCTGATGTGTCGAATTTGACCAACGATATGATCCTTCATAATTCATATTGGCCTCCAATTCCAACCAAAATTCCTGGAGATTATCCCAAATTTGAGGGCAAGTCCAAAGAAGAACCTTAAGCGCATGTTATGACTTACCACCTTTGGTGTTCCTCTACCTCTTAGGTTGACGATTCTAACCAAATCCGTCTTTTCCAATAGACTCTTACTGGTGCCATTGCCAAGTGGTACATCAAATTATCTCGTGGTGTCTTCCAAGATTTAAACTCTTTAGCCATGGTGTTTCTCACGCACTTTCAGTTTCCGGTTCGATATGAGACTGGGATGCACCTCCTCAAATCCTTGAAGCAAGATTGAGCTACCCATATATCTACTCATATTCATGAATGGAGGCATTGTCATCGCCTGATTAGCTTCTAACTTATTGGTTCACTACCTCCTTTGTTGCTCCGATTGTTAAGGACATTTCTATGGGGGCATGCATTACTGAGGAACAAGCCATTGCTCGTGCATGGTAGCTTGATCTTGTGTACTCTCAGTTTGGAACATTGTACAAACTCTTGACTGATGTTCCTAGACCTGGAACTTCCAAAGCACCAGCGATGCCATCCGTCGACATTATCATCGGTTCCGTGTCTTAGACTTCCCAGAAGTCTCCTCCTCTGACTCCTAGGAAGCAAAAATCTACTCCTTCCAATGATGCTGCTTCTCAGCCGACCCTGAATTTTTGTAAAACCGTGGAAGTAAATTCCGTTCAGGCCAATCTAGTGGATAAAAATTCCAAGGGTAAAAATAAGGGTAAAGGTAAGGCCAAAGCCGATACCCCGAAATAGGATTCTCAAAAATCTTATAATGATGATGGTTCACAATGTAAACCGCAGTACCCTTGCTTGATTTGTGACGAAGAGCACTACACCAAGGACTATCCCCGATGGGCCGAAGTGAGTCAATTGCTCAAAGGCACCCAAGGCACTCTAGATGTTCTCAAAGAACCATTTCCATCACATCAGACTCAGTTGGTAGAGAAACCTCAGTCCTCTGCCCCATTTGGCTCTCAGGTTTTCATGATGAATATTCCTCCATCTGTTTCTATTGCTACCCGGTCGAAATATTATACCGAATTATGTCAGGAAGTAGGGAAAGAGATCGTTGATGGTTCCCCTCCTTCGCCTGCTTATGGCCCTATTTAGATTGAAAGGCCCATTATTGAGCCCATTGTATGGCCACCTTCTAAAGGTGTACTCTATAAGTCTTCTTATAATCCTAACGCTCGTGTTGCTCAACATTATAGTATTGTTGAGGATTTGGCTCAAGCGCCATCTGCTATGTCTGCATTAGCAATACTTCATAGTTGTCCATCTCGATGAAAGGCTTTGATATCTACCATCGGTGGGGTTGATCCCACTGATTCCAGCCTTATCACTTTTGAATTGGAGAATTTTGTTCCACGTCTCCCTCACCAACTTGCGTTGATCATCCATGTTGGGGTTAATGGAATGAATATCCATTGAGCGGTCGTGGATGAGGGTGTGTCTACGTGTGTCATTTCATCTGCCTACTAGAAATCCATTGGTTCTCTAGCTCTCAATTCATCTCCAAATGCTCTAGAAGCATTTGATGGAAGGGAATCTAAACCTCTCAGTGTTCTCGCTAGTTTACCGATTACTCTAGTAGGGAAGAAAGTTAACGTCGAGGTTGAAGAAGAAGACACCAAGCTCAATTAAAATCTCCTTCTTGGTTGCAGTTGGCCTCATGCCATGCTATGCATTCCATCCACTCTCTTTCGCATTTTGCGATTTTCGCATGAAGGAAATATCGTCACTATTGATTGGTTGTCTTTTTTCACTTCTTCATATTCTAAGAGCAATGTTTCGCGTGTAGATAAAATTACTACGTCTTACGAGAGTGTGGGGCCGGGTCTCTTCAAATATCCTTCCCTCATGGGTATTTTTCCTCTTCCTCCACCCAACACTATTCAGGTTAATATGATCTATAGGTCTTATGATCTGTGGATCATCCCTTCACCCGAGCAGATTGATTCATTCAGAGAATTGGTGCCATTAAGTCCAATAGAGATTTATTATTGTGAACTTATTTCGGCTTCGGATCCTTCGCCTCCTAATCATGCTCCTTTGAGTATGTCTCTTGACACTTATTCTCAATCCCCTTGGCTCGACGATTTGGATTAGTCTGATCCCTTGAGTGAGATATTTCCCTCCGATGAGGCCATCATGGAAAATATGTTGCTTGAGGATCCTCCTTGGGATGATAGTCATCATCTTTCCTCATTCATGCCTGTCCTTGGGGCCATGTCTACGTGTCTCGAAAGGTTTGCTTCTCAAGTTCCTTCTCCTCCGCTTCAAACGCCCATCCTAACACATGAAGTATTTGTGGAAGGTAACTTGGGAAACATCACACAAACGATGCCTATCGACATCTTCGTTAAACCGAGAGTTGTCGAGAACATACATATTGGGGTAACCTATTCTCCTGATGAGATTCAGGTCTATACTATTCTCTTCTACAAGTTTCGTGATGTTTTCGCATGGTATTATGAAGAAATTCCCACATCGATCCAAATATAGTGGTGCATGAGATTCCTACCTATCTTGGTGCGAATCCTAATCACCAGCACCTTCGTCCTGTGCACCCTAGAAAGGCGGCCGCTATTAAAGGAGAAGTTGAAAAACTTATTAAAGCTAGTTTTATCTATCTGATTCCCTTTGACAGAATGGGTTTCCAATATTGTTCCTGTAGATAAAAAAATAGGGTACCATTCGTGTCTGTGTTGATTACCGTGACATTAACCATGGTTCCCCTAAGGATAATTATCCCACTCCTTTTATTGATCAAATCATTGATGACTGTGCTGGGAGTGAGATTTTTTCCCTTATGGATGGGTTTTCTGGGTATAACTAGATTAGCATTCTTCCGGTCAATCAACATAAGATTGCCTTTATCTGTCCTTGGGGTACTTTTGCCTATAAAAATCTCCCTTTCGGCGTTAAAAATTATGGGGCTACATTTCAGTGAACAATTTCATATGCTTTCCACGGTATCAAGCACATTGTTCAACCTTATCTGGATGACCTTCTGACTCATTTGGCTAAGCGTAAAGACCACCCTGATCATCTTCGTTAGACTTTTCTTCGCTTTTGATGCTATAACATCCGGCTCAATCCACATAAGTGCATATTTTACATTGATTCCGGTAGAATACTAGGGTTTATCATTTCCAAAGATGGGATTTGTCTCAATCCACTCAAAGTTGAAGCTATTTTTAATCTCCCCTCTCCTTCCTCCTTACATCAACTGCAGATTCTGCAGGGGAAAGCTAACTTCCTGCGTCGATTTATACCTAAATATGCTGAAGTGGCCAACGGATTTACATGATTAATGAAGCAAGGAATCCCATTCCTCTAGGATGATATCGCCCAAAAGTCCTTCGATGTACTGAAGATATTGCTCATCAATTATCCTTTGTTTCACCCTCCAAATTATCATCATGATTACTCCCTTTATTTCGCCACCGCGTTTAGCACGATTGCCATGGTTTTGGTACAAGATGGTGATGATGGTGATGAGCATGTCATTTATTATCTAAGTCACGATCTTCTCGATACTGAGACACGTTATGCACATGTCGAGAAGTTGGCATTGGCTGTCGTTCAAACTGTCCAACATTTTCGTCACTATATTCTGTTGCACACAGTGACTTTCATTTCTGATTGAAACCCTATGAGTTACATATTAACTCGTCAATTGCTGGGGGGAAAATACTCGAAGTGGATTTTCATCCTCCAAGATTTAGATTTTGAGTTCACTACTGCCAAGTCGCAAAAGTCATTGGTCTTCATCGATTTGATCTGCTCTCTCACTTATGATTCTGCTCCATTTGGTTCCGAGGAATGCATTCCAGATGGCATGTTTTTTCTTATTAGCACCTTCGATCCTTGGTACGGTGATATCATCATATATCTTTAGACTTCCACCTTCCAATATGAGTTGACGAAGGATGCTCTCTAACACATCTGCTATCAATCGTAACCCTATCACATAGTAAGAGATACTCTCTATCGCATAGGAGTTGATTCCATTCTCTGCCAGTGTTTGAATCTCGAGGAGGCTGAAAAGGTGCTGAATGATTTTCACAGTGGTGCCTGTGATGGTAACATGTATGGATATGCTACTGCACAGAAGATTCTTCATGCTGGCTATTTCTAGCCCACCATATTTAAAGACTGCATTGTTGTTGTCCATAAGTGCCATGATTTCTAGATCTATCAGTGCAAGATGCGTGCGCCGCCTTCCTATCTTCACCGTGTCATTTTCCGTTGGTCCCTTGGAAAAGTGGAGCATCGATTTTATGATGCATAACCCTCACTCGGTTGGGGAGCATGATTATATCATTATAGTCATAGACTACTTCACCAAATGGGCCAAAGCAATTCCTACACTTACGGATTATGGTAAGACAACAACGCAGTTTCTATTCAATCATGTCATTTCTAGGTTTGGTGTCCCTCAAGCCATTATTACTGATCATGTTTCCCATTTTCGGCATTACATGCTGGTTGAGTTGACTTTCAAGTTGGGTCTACATCACGACATCTCAACGTCGTACTACCCTCAGGCCAATAGCCAGGTTGAAACCGTGAACATAGTTCTCATCACTATGCTTCAATGTATGATTGGGATGCACAAATCAAACTAGCATCTCATGTTGTTTTTATCTCTCTGGGCTTACCGAACCTCAATGAAGGATGCAACCAGATTCACTCCATTCTAGTTTGTCTATGGTTTGGAAGCTACCCTTCCGATTAAATGTGAAATTCCTTCTCTCAAAGTAGTTGTTGAATTTCTGCTGAATACTTCGCCTGAAGAAGAGAATCTTCTATATTTAGAGAGACTTGATGAAACTCGCCGCTTTGTTACTCTGGTCATAGAATCACAGAAAAAGCGGGTCAAAGCTCATTTTGACCAATCAGTTTCTCCTCGTTCCTTTATAGAAGAGGACCTCGTCCTTCTGTATGACCAAGCTCACAATAAGCTGGGGGCAGGAAAATTTCAAGCCATGTTGCATGGGCCCTACATTGTTAAGCATGTTTTGCAGAATAGGGCTTATGAGCTAATTGATTATGAAGGTCATCCTCTGGACCAGTCCAAAAATGGGTTGTATCTTAAAAAGTACTATGCATGAGTCATTCGTGCATGTTTCTTTGTACATATGTGTTTTTTCATTTTTGTAAATTTTTGGCTTGGTGTGCTTTCCAAGTGTTTTCCTGCTTATTGGATCATTGCTTATAGTGCAGATGTCCATTACCCCTTATGTCGGTTTTGTGGGTGGTGCTTCCCATAGTACCTAGAACCTGTCTTTAGCAGCCTAGGTGATTTATGATCCTACTGGTGAGTTAATAGACCTTCAAGGTATCTGTCTAGGATGAACCACAAATAATGTCGCTGAATATAGTGTTGTTATTGAACTATTAAGTGAGGCCATTGCTCTTGACATTCATGCATTGATTTTTAACCTAGACTCACATATTTTTGTTCTTCAGATTAATGGGCATTATTTTGTTAGAAATCCTCACATCCTAAGGTTGTATTTGCATGTTATTTTACTGGAAAGACATTTTGATTACATTACATATCAACATATTCCTAGACGAATGAATGCATTGACTGATACAATAGCTAATATTGTATTAGATAGACATTTTCATAATTTGTAAAAAATCATCATCAAATGACAAGATCCATACAGGAAAATAGATGTGTGTATATATATATATCGAGTGTTTGCATCCACGTGCATCATAAGTTCAAGAAATATGTATGTTTCGGTTACATCATGAGACATCATGTCTCTCAAAAAATATGTGGAAATAAAAGCCTAGGTGTCTAGTTGGCGTGATGCTCATGATAGCATGTCACTTCCCATACAAGCTGCCTCAATAAGCGGTGAACACAGTTTGACACCCCTGCAGTGTGTCTTTGGTACGCATGAGGGACATCGTCGAAACTCACATAGTTAGGGATCCTTTAGGAGATTCGCTCCAAGTTGCGTATGATTTCCTCCTCCTCGCCTCCCTCACCATGAGGGGCCACATCAAAGTCACGGGGAATCCTCTGTGCTATGGGAGACATGCCTGCAGGTCTTTTTGGGCCAACATATGCAATTACATGGATTAATTTCAGAACATGAATAACAAAAAAAATCATAATACTCAAAATTAAAATGAGTCTTACCCAATGCTTCATCCCAATATTCTCCTTTTGGGAATGGGAGATCCACATCACCGGTGAAGTCCATGCCAGAATAGGGCTAGTTCTCCATGAAAATAAGCTGTTGGCAGAGCCACTAAAAAAAATTCGGTCTCCAGGAGATCTGTTGACCTCCCCTTGATCTTGGCATTAAAGCTTCCCAACGGACCATCCATGGCTCCTGGGTTGGTGGTGTCGGAACTATCACTTCCTGGAATTGAAAAATTGGTAACCGTTCCAAGATGAAAGGTACCAAGATGGACCCGTGGCCGAGATGCTTCAGCTTACCATTATTGCATTTTTTCAAATGGTGTTTTATGTTGATTGTTACTGCCTCTTCTCAGTTGTAGAGCATTGGTGCCATGCAATCCACTGCAAGAAGTAATTGTGTTTTTGTGGCTTCATGTGGAGCCTGAACTCCTGCAGCTTGTGTGATGGTGTGTAGCACTACTCTGAGTGCCAGATCAGGAATGGTTTGGATATCCACCTTCCTGCTTTTGGATCCTTTCCGTGCTCCTAGGCACACTCTTTCGATAACCATACTCATGTTTTCCATTGTGGGTCGAGTACCTATCACGATTGGTACTGCCCCCCTTCGCAACAATCCGGTTATGAAGTAAATATCTGAGACCTCAATCTCAAGTTTCTGATCACGAATAATGAATCTTTCCTGATCAATGTCACAAACACTGATCAAGTACTACAATAGCTCTAGTTGAGCTTTGAGACATGGTGCCATAAAGAATTTCTTGAGCCCACAGTCCCTGATAACTTCCATACATCTCACATCGCCCATGGCTTCCTCATCTTCTTCACTATGTTCTCGTTCTTTCCATTCGATCACCATTTTGTTCTTTCACACTTGAAAAAACATCGATATGGTTGTCATTAGCCAAATTAAATTATTTTGAAGTGGTTAAATTGGGCTCATTTTTTGAATTTTCAAGCTACAATTGGTTGTCGTAGTTGGCGCGTCTGTTTTAAAAATAGCTGCGCCAATTGGTGCAACCCCTTTTGATTTTAAGGCTAGTTGGCACGAATCTGTGCTTGATACCTGCGCCGACCGCCACTCCCTAATTTTTACAAAATCCCCCCATATATCTACAAAAATGGGTTGCAAGTAATGAAAATTCTATCAAAATGCAGGGAAAGATATGAGTTCTTACCTGGATCAGACAAATTCACGATTGGCCTTCCAGATTTCCAGCTGTTAGCTCCGCAAAATCATAGTGAAAAAAGGGTAACAAATTTCTCGCAAGAGGTAAAAGTGAAAATTAATTTAGTTTTTACCATTTTTGGCATTTTATAAAATTTTCAGAGCCCTATTTAGGTTTTAAAGCATATTGTTTCGATTATTTTTCTATTTTATTTCGAAAAGTGGGTTTTACATGCGTCTCTTGTGCAGCGACGGGTCCTCAATGTGATAAAAATGAAGTAACGAGTTCTATTTCAAACTTTTTCAGACTCGGTAAAAACACGAAAAAGTTATCTCTAGAGTCATTTTTCAGCTCTTTTATGGCTCTCGAAAATTGAAAAGATTGTCGGGACTCTTGTCGTTTTGAATTCGTTAAATGGATGCAAAATGATATCTACCCAGTATACGTTTACCCATTTTTTGGGCTAGGATAGATTATTTACGAAAAAGGAATACCTTAGCCTATCACGACTAGGAGGTTCTCTCAGACATAGTTTTCTACCTTTTCGGATCTGTAAGACTACCTACGAAAAGGGGCCTATTGGATTTTTATTTTTTGCTTCTTTTCAAGCTCTCTAAACATGAAAATATTCTGAGTTCTTCCTTTGTTAGACTCAATGACATCAGAAATCGTTATCATGACATAATTGATTTCCTCCTTCCTAGGGCTTGTAAAATGTACTAGGATGGATTTTTCTGAAGGAAAAACTTACATTACAAGCACATGCTCTCCACTTCAAGCGTGTTTCCAAAAATAATTGGGGTATTCGCCAGCAATGGTGGGGGAAAATGGAACCAGTTCTCAACTGTGTCGGTAGTATGTCGCTCTTGAACATGGCACTCATCTGCATTTGTGTCGGGTTGGGGGCATCTCATTTCGTCATTTTTGCCTCCATGGGTTTGGGTAATCTGTTTTGACCTCTCATTTTCTCATTTCCACACCATGACCTCAAATATGTTGATGTAAAATACTTCCAAATATGGAGTCGTGTCACTGATATGTTCAAGAGAAGTTTCCTTTTGTAGTTTTCAACTTTCCTCTGATCCTCTTTTTTGGTCCCGATTCACTATCATATTTTTCCTCTGTCTCATGCCAATGATGTGGGAAACATTATGAACCTCCTTCAATCAGGTCACCTCCTGTCGACTTCAGTTTTTTATCTAAGAAATTGAACTAGAGACTCTCTTCTAGTACCTTGGAGCTTGCATGCCTCAATGGCAAGTTCTTCACATTCGATGATAGGTCCTCATCATTGACCTTCAATCGAGTGGTTCTGCGAGTGTTCGATGCCATATCACTGATTACATTCCATGGATTGTACCTATTGTGCCTGGAGAGCCATTTTCATTATTGGTGGTTTCTCTCATTCCTGTTAACAACTTACATCATTAGCTGGTAATCAGGAGATTTTCTTGCATGTTCGAATTTAGCTCACATATTCGCATGCTTGAATTTTTACTTGTTCGGGTCGAGATGGAGCACAAGACCTTGGGTTTTGTTTGATAAGATATAAGCTGTGGGATATTTTGGTTTATCATGACTATATGCATGACTCTTTTGATTGGATGGCTGCGACCTTACTTGAGTCTATTTATTGATCCTTGTTGCTAGATGGATGCATCCATACCTCGTACCTCAGTTTTATATTTACTCTATTATGGATGGCTGTGCCCATGCCACATGTTCATGTATCAGAGATATCAGCCATATATGTACTTGGAGGTCTTCCGACAGTGGTGTTTGGTTTGAATGTGTTCTCGTAAACCATTTCACTCCTCCCTCTCTCTCGGACCTCATGCTTTAGGGGGCATCCATTACACATCATTTTTTCACCATCCATGAAATCCCAATCCCCCACATTGGAGGACCATTTCTATAACTTATATGTAGATTAATGCCTTGCAAAAACTGTCTTTACATCCCTTTCCATGAGAAGAACATTTCCTCTGTTGACCATTCCTGGAACAGACCATCAAAAACACATGATTTTGGGTCGACGCTGGTAGTCAGTTATGGCCTCGCGCCCATAGAGAAATTAGCACTGGGCCCCACACCCATTGGCGCTCTATATTAGTGGATTTCCCGCATTGAGATGTTTTTGGACATTTTTTAAATATAGAATCGAAGTTTCCATTTCCAACCACTTCGTGAGTGGAGTCAACATGGGTTTTTCAACTGAATAATGTCAAAAATCTTACTTTGGCTTCTTGTTTCCTACATTTGAGAAACCTCCCAAAGGATAAGGCCTCCCTTCCACCATTTGAGGGATCCCAATCTCCTCCTCCTCTCCTATAAATACATCTCTCTCACATAGATGCAGCTAGCTGAACTTTTTGTACAATAGTTGAACAATTTGATATAGCTGGTGTGAGATAGAGCAGAGAGAGACCTATTTTTGCGAGAGAGTCTAGGCTTATCACCTTGCGCAGTCCAATTCCTCGACGAATGCTCGAGACACGTTTTGACTAGACCTGCTGAAGGAGGCTGCAATGTCAAGGCTCTTTTGGTTGTAAACTCTTTCTCTCTTCTTATTAATACATGATTGATGTTTTGGTTCCCGTTTTGTGTTTCATATGATTAATCCTATGCAATATGTCTAATTTTCCTTGAAAAATTAGATAGTTATGAATGCAAGTATTGTTTCGTATGTTGTTATCGTTCTCTGATCCTTGTGCAAGAACTTGAGTACCACTTCTGAAGGACCACGACATGTCGGGACGAAGATCAGGAGACTGCTGCCACAGCTACGACAACCGTGTTGGAACAAAGGTAGGACATCTATCCCGACTCAGTTTCATTCATTAACTAGGAATCGACGCATTAGCATGTCCTCTTGTTGCTATACCCACCCTAGGGCTAGAGGGATCGCCTCTGTCTGTAGAGGGGATTTACCTACACAACATAAATGAATTGTTATTTCCACTGCATATTTGTATTTATATTTATATGTGTATTCTTTTACATTCTTGCATAAATCCGGATTAGTGGTATGAGAGTGATCTGATTTTTCTCGATCCTTCTTTGCATCTCCCCAATGAGGTCGAGGTATAAGGAGTTAGGGCTCGATCTGGTTGAACCTTTAAAAGATCACCTCTCAAACCCCGATGACCACCCATGGGGGACGAAAAGAAAGATGACGGAGAAGGAGATCCTATCAAAATATTTCTCGAGGAAGCCCTCGAAAAACAAAGGAACGTGATGATGGATAACTTTGCCTAGATCCTTCAAAGATTGCCCACCAGTGGCACATCTCCATCCAAAAACCACTCTGGAGGCACGAATCCCTTTAAGGTACAAGTAAACTTTGACATTCCCATATTTGAGGATCAAATAGATGCAGATGAAGTAGATAGATGGTTGAATCCATTATAAGGGTATTTCTCGGTTCAAGACTTTTTCGACTGGGAGAAGATTATTTTTTCACTCCTCAAAGCTACTCCCCATGTCAAGGACTGGTGGGAAACCTACTGTGAGAAAAAGGACGAGACATAACCCTCTTTGTTCTCAGTCGTACCCACTTGGAATTATTTCCAAGATTCCATCAAGGAACAATAATATCCCATGGGGAGCTATCAGGACAAGTACATACAATGGATCACGTTGTGGCAACAAAGGGATAAAGATGTGCATGAGCTGATGAATCTGTTCCATACCCTGTGAACAAATTTGGGTATCAAATATTCAGAGAAAAATTTGGTGCTAAAGTATTGTAGTTGTTTGAAAAGATACATTCGGGAGTAAATGGAGTTCCTCAACATCTCCTCGCTTGGTATTACATACCGGTATATTGCCAAGATTGAGCAGAAATTCAAACAGAAGAAGTGAGACTTTGGATCTGCAAATCAAATGTAAGGAAAAGGTGCCCCCAAACCATAGAACAAAGGACAAACCCAAGGCATGGCCACCCAAGAAAACTTGCCAAAGCCACAAGCAAAGAAAAACACCGCGAAGCCAAAGAAGGACACGGGAAAGTGGTGTAAGTTCCGTAAGAGCTCTACTCACAAAACAAGTGAGTGTCGGGCCAAGAAGTCACTGGTGGCCGAGATAAGGGCTTCTGAATTAGATGCATGATCCAACTCTGAATCAAAACCTAAAAAGGGGAATGACAAAGGGAAATAGATTATTGATGCAAAGCCCAACGCCATGGTTGCCACTGTGAAGATTCAGAAGGAGGAACCAGAAGATCTAGAGGAGGAGGAGCGTCTCTTCCACTCCCAGATGTGGGTAAAGGGTTCCCCGCTACAGTTCATTTTTGACAATGGGAGCCAAAAGAACCTCATTTCAGCAGACATCGTGAAGCGGTTGGGCTTGTCGACCACAACACACCCACATCCATACACCATCAGGTGGCTTCACCAAGGATGGGATGTTCGTGTGAGCTAGCAGTGCGACCTTCCCTATAGCATCAAGCCCTTCCCGAATGAGGTATTATGTGACATTGATCCTCTTGATGTTTCTGATGTATTAATAGGCCAACCATACTTGTGGAAGTGACATGCTGTGTATGTGTACCAGCCTCACACTTTTGTTTTTACTTTGGGAAATAATATGTACAGGATACCAGAGGTACCACCGCCTGCCGCTATCTCTTTGATTACTGCAAAAAAATGCAGTAAGCTCATTTCCCAAACTAGGAAATTTGTTTTTCTGATGATCCACCACCAGGGCAAGAAGAAGATTTTGGCCATGACCTCCAGACAGGCCTCCCCTGCACGACAACAACAAATGGACAAGGTTGTGGAGGAGTACGGGGACATCTTTACCTCATCCACAAGGGGTTCCTTTGCACTGTCAAGTCAAGCATCCCATTGATCTGACCCTAGGTGCACCGCTACCTGATGGACCAATCTATCGGTGCTCTACTCTGGAGAACGATGAAATCAAGAGGTAGATTCAGGAGCTGTTGCAAAAATTTCACATCTAACCAACTTCATCACCCTGTGGGAGCCCGATCGTGTTGGTACAGAAGAAGGATGGGACTTGGAGACTTTGTATTGACTATTGGGCATTGAACAAGATCACTGTCCAGAATAGGTACTCGATCGCACGGAATGATGACCTTCTGGACCAACTCAAAGGGGTGAAATATTTTAGCAAGATCGACTTGAAGTCTGGGTATCACCAGGTACCAATCGAACCCTCCGATGTGTGGAAGACTACCTTCAAAGCCAAGGAGGGCCTTTTCAAATGGCTGGTAATGATTTTTGGGCTGATGAATGCTCCCACAACCTTGATGAGGTTGATGGATGACATCTTATGGCCATTCACCAACTCATTTATAGTGGTTTACTTGGATGACATTTTGATGTTTAGCCAGACTTAGGAAGAACACCTCCACCACATTCGACAAGTCCTCCAAACATTGCAACAACAAAAGTTGTGTGCCAATTTGGAGAAGTGCACTTTTTGCATGACCCAGGTTCAATATCTGAGATACATTATTGATGAAAGGGGGGTGCATGTGGATCCAACCAAGATCCAATTCGTTTGGGATTGGCCAGCCCCAACCACTCTAACAGAGCTTTGTAGCTTTCTGGGTCTTGCTAATTTCTACCACAGGTTCATGTTGGTATTCTCTCATATCACTTGGACCTTGAGTCAAGTCACCAAAAGAGGAGTGAAAGAAAAATTATTTTGGTCGGAATCTCAATAGAAGGCATTCGTAGAATTGAAACGTCGCCTTTGTTCTGCCCAATTCTCACATTACCAGACTTGCAACAACCATTTGAGATCAAGAAAAATGCCTCTAACTATGCTATTGGGGTAGTTCTTACTCAACAGGGGCATCCAGTGGCATATCATAGTGAGACATTGTCTGAAACAGTTCAAAATTATCCCACTTATGGCAAAGAAATGTATTCCATTATGCATGCTTGTCGAAAATGGAAGCATTTCATTTTGGGGAAGGAAACAATAGTCCACACAGACCATCAACCCGTTCAGTTCATATAGACACAAGGGAAGATTCAGAATGATCGCCATCGGAAGTGGTCCACATATCTTCAACAGTTTCATTTAAAAATCAAGTACAAGAAGGGTAGAACCAATAATGTTGTAGATTGCCTCAGCTGACCACCGATCGTGACGCTAACCACCATTCTCAACTCTTGAGGGAACGAGACTTTTGATTGGCCACTTCTCTACAAGAGCAATCGAGAATTGGTCCACACATAGAAGGAACTCTTGGGGGGTACGTAAGTTCCAAATTTTCACCTCCAAGATGCACTGTTATGTCACCTGGGACAACTTTGTGTTCCTTTAAGTGAGCTTGCCAAGATGATATGGGAATCACACTACAGTTAAGTCGCTGGGAATTTGAGGATCGAGAAAATAGTGGCAGTATTGTAGAGGTATTTCTATTGGTCGAACCTTCAACAGGATGTCGGGAAGTACATCAGATCCTACACTATTTGTGCCATTTCCAAACCGACCATCAAGAAGAAAGGCCTCTATACTCCACTACCTACCCCTAGTCAACCTTGGGAATCCCATCTCCATGGATTACATGTTAGGCCTTCCTTTTACTAAGCATGGAAACAATTGTGTTTTTGTGGTCATCGACAGATTCTTGAAGATGGCCATTATGACGGCCTGCAAGAAGAATATCACAGCAGAAGCCACTGCTAAACTATTATTTGAATGAGTGTGGGTGCACTTTGGGATCCCACAGTTAATTTTCAAATCAAAGAATAATATCTCGCTATGAAAAATTAACATGGTATTAGAGTTGGGATGAAGAAAATTCATGGAGATCACCCCTATGATGAAATCGTTGATGGAACTAACAAGCGGATGGAAGAGACCCAAAATAATTCTAGAGTTTGAATGTAACCTTAAGAAATTTTTGTATTAAGGGTTGATGGATGCTATGAGGTTAGAGCTTGATAGAAACGCTGGTTTATGAAATATGAAATTATCAATATGAAGATCTTCAAGCTCTTGTGACATATTGTATGAAGCTCTAGATGATATAGTCCCTAGTAGGACTAGTTTTTGATATGTTTTTTTGCAGGCAACATTTTTATGTGGAAAATGGACATTGATGGCTCTTGAAGGTTGGTTCAAGAGGGAGAGGATCACCTCTCATTGAAGATAATTATTTCTTGACTTATGATTCTTCTCTATGTATTTACTTTTTTTTAGACTTATATATCTGATTATTGTTTTGACTTTTACTCATGATTATATATATATATATATATATATATATATATATATATATATATATATATATATATATATATATATATATATATATATATATATATATATATATATATATATATATATATATATATATATATATATATATATATATATATATATATATTTGGATGCTTCTAACCTCCTTGATGACATGTGATAAGTGGATCCTTCTTGATAATCATTTTAGATGCAAGAAATATAGCTAGAGCTAGAAAAGGTAAAGAGTCATTTGATGGAAAGGTGACAAAGTGCTGCAAGCTACTATGTCAAATAAAAAAGTCAACAGGTATTTGAATACTGCAAGGTATGCATGATATATTGTTTCAATTGTAGTATTGGATGGAACAATAAGCACTAAGGTATGATGAGAATTTCTCCTTCTCAAAATGGTCCATGCATGCATATGAAAGTAATTTTAATTCATGGTTATTATGATGAAATGGTGCATTTGGTATTGAAAATTTTGATCATGATGAACTACTTGAATTCTATGATGCTACTTAATGTTGATGTTTGATATATTGGTATACTTGATGTTTGGCTAATATATATTGTTTTGGTCTTGTGAAGAATTCTAGCACCTTGATTCTAATAAACTAAAACTTGATACTTTGCATGCACCTTTAATTATAAGACATGATGGATTTAACATAGAAGGTTAGCTCATTTATTCTTATACATGATACTATTGATAATTCTTTGTATGGGCATGATGAAAGTATGAAAAAAGGGTTGACACTCTCGTGTTTTTGGTAAAGTTTTATTGAATGACCTAAAAGTTTGAATGTTTTCTATAATATGAGCACGAAGACTGAAATTGTGTTTGCAGGTGACCAGGACATACATATAGATATGTCATTATGTTTTATGTTTGTGGTACAAGAGTTTGACATGCTTTGGTTGATTGATATAGATGAGTTGTATGATGCTTGATAATGACTTAGAAATTTGACTCAATTATTGAGATATGTCTTGGACTATAGATCTCACTATGATAGAAAATTTGGATTTGGCATGATGTATAATGATTTTATTTGACGAATGATGAGTTTCCTTGATGACAATGATATATGAGAATAGTGGCTTCCAATGAATTATATGAGTATTCGGAAAAATATTTTTGTACTGGCCTCCTTTTTCCTAGCACAGTGGTTGAAGCATTTACAATTGTGATTTAGTATGAAGATGGAACCTTCCTGACTTATCATTGGTGTATACATTTTCATCTAGTGACATAAATGACTTGTATTATGATCATAAAAATGACCTGATGAAGTTTTTATTGATATTTCATGGTTGATGACAACTTATTGGCATGATAATAGATGATGTCATGAATTGATGAAAGATGTATCTATCACCTGGTCCAAAGAATTGATATTGTGATATTGAAGACTCTGATATTATAATTGATCTGGATTCTAAACCTTGATGAGCTAATTTAGTTGATTTGATTGAACAATATTGATTTATGAAAGGATGGGCATGTTGGTTTGGTAAAGTTTTATGGTTACAATAAGCATTGCATTAAGCAAGCTCCCTGATCTAGATATGTTTTCGCTGACGGTTATCTGGTGAAGCTAGGATTATGTGTTGATCCAAACCTCTACTTCAGAAGTTTTCCAAGGTAAGATTTTTATTTCGGTTCTGGTTTTATATATTGATGATCTACTATTGTTAGGTAATGAACCTCTGATGATCAAAGAGGGATATGGCTTCAGAAGCTCAAAATGATGAATCATGGGATGATGACTTGATTTCTGAAAATATAATCTATATTGTGAAGCTATTGAAGTAGTATTGGAAATTGAAATGCAAATCCTTTGACACTTTGATTTGAAGTTCAATATGTTGTTGAACTTGACATGGAAACCAACAGTTGATTGAAGCATTAAAGGTCCTTTTGTAACATTCGTCCATATATATATATATATATATATATATATATATATATATATATATATATATATATATATATATTATGTGCATAGAAACTGATTCAATTGAGTTGCTTCATACACATTGAGTTGCCACCGAGCACCTTTCAAGATACTTGCACGAGATGATCAATTTAAATATGAGATATTCATCCTAAAATATGTGGCTTCATGAATGTATTGATGATTTTTGGTATTATTATTGATGAGAACATTTGGATGCTACCTTAATATGAGATCTAACATGATATCTTGGATGAGATGTACATAGCACAATCGAGGTTGAGCATGATGTTGCTAGCATGGTTATTTGTGAGGCGGGATGAAGAAGCTCCTTAGAGATTTGTCTGAGCAAGATATTTATATGACATGGATACATTGTGCTGACAAAGGGAGGGATCTGATTGGCAGATAATCCCATATATAGTTGGGACTGACATGCTTTCATATATTGAGACTGTGCAACTTTATGAGACAATATTAGTCTTGTGTTTGGAAATCCTTTAGAGGGAGGATGAATTTTGTATCATTTTTGTGTCTATATACATATATATGATTTTTTATGTTATAATATGATATTTGATTTGATGTCTTGTATGAACAAGAGATATATTATATTGAGACATTATGATTCGAGTATGATGATATGTTGGTGATTTATAGAGAGCATCGATGATCAAGGACACTGAGCCAACTCTTACTCCCATGTTTGAGCTCTGAGGGTGTGAAATTGAGATGGAGGGCTCCTGGGGTTGATGGAACTATGGAAAATAGGGTATCACCCCTATATGTTACCCATTGGTTTGGAGATTCTGCTCCCCTATCTTCATAGGGATGGAGATGCTACTACCCTATCTGGTCTATATAGAGTATACCCCAATTGGAGACAGACCCCCAAGTAGGGCTTGTTGGGAATATCGCTCCCCGTCTGGCCAATAGGTTGAGAGTGTACTTGGGGTGGAAAACCCAAGTTGATTATGATGCATGTTTTCCTCCAAATGAATAATTAGAGTCATCGATGCGAAGATCAGCAGGAAATAGGATTGGGTTGGTATTTTCTGCCCTATGCTATTTCGTGTTGAGAATGAGCTCCTTGATATGGTTACAGGGTTGATAGTTGCTCCCCTGAGTGTTTGGATATCCTATTTCTCGATATGGATCATAGTAGTATATGCCCCATGAGATTTTGGGTTGAGTAGTAGCTTGCCAATATGGTTCCATGTTGAGATGTGCTCCCTGATGGTATCCAAACTATATAGTATTAAAACACATGGATACAAAATATTTTTGAACCTTTTGTAAACATTTCAGATATTGGCTCACTCTATTTTCTGAAATATGGTCTGAATAAGTTAGGGTTTCTGTATGGCCCAGGAATCATTCTAAACAAGTTTTCTAATAAAAATCATCATAAATTTCTCTTCATGCATTGTATTTGAATTTTGTAAAAAATTATTGAAAGTGGGAAAAATTTGGTTTATGTTGTATCAAATATAGTATAAAGGGTTGAAACAATGACACGTGGAATCCCATACAAGTTTTCTCTACTAAACCAATCCATAATCAGGGCATCGTGGGAGATTTGGCATAACATTATATTGAAGAATCCAATCTTAGTATAAATTACGATGTTGATAAAGAAAACTCAAAGGGATACCACAAGAAGGAATTTCAAACCTTGGGAGCTCAAAATTACAAAGATAAAATAGTTTCAAGATCAAGATCCAAAAAGAAAGAAAAAAAAATTGTGTATTTTTTAAAATTTGCATAGATTTTTGAATCTGAAGTAATTCAAAGGGCATAATAAAACATAGATATTATTATTTGGTTCCAATATGCCTTGCAACAAGAAAATAGATACTCCTAGTAACAAACCATGAATATCTACTATGACACATGAACAAGAGGAAGAAATGCAACATGATATATCAAAATTACGAGACCAAGTGCAAAAAAATCTCTCTCGCAAAGAGTAACAAAAATTGAATTGGAAGTGATGATGAATGTTAATATGGATGGTTTAAAAGGGAACATGGATGGTTTAGAACCAAATATAAAAAGGTACATGGAAGGTATGAAGGATGGTTTAGAAACAAAAATGGAAGGTTTGAAGGATGGTTTAAAAGAAGAAATGGAATGTTTGAAGGAAGGTTTGAAAAAGTTGCTACAATAAATGCTTCCTAATGCTGACAATTTGTTCCATGAAACTCATGATGAGAACAAAAAATAATGTAAATCATGATTTTAGAAACTCTAATTCTAGGTTGAATACCAACCACATTCCAAATATAAATATGAGGAATCTTGATGGCAAGGATTCAGTAACATGGATACTATAGATGGAGAAATTATTTGATTTACATTATGTGAAACACACATAAAAGGTACGCATTTCATATTTATATTTAGAACCCAATCAGTTTGTGTAGTATCAATGGATTTTATTTTTTAAATATATTTTAACTTGGTTAATTTTTACGGAGGAATTGATAGCACATTATGAGGATACAAAGGGAAACACCTTCTTTAGCAAATTGATAAATCTCAAACAAAAGGCTTTAATGGCATATCACATTGAGGACTTCCAATTATTGCATATCAAGGTACCTGATATTCCTAAGGAGCATATGATTGATGTCTTCATAGGGACTTTAAAGGATAATATCCAACATGAGTTTCTCCTTTGGGAACCTAAGTCACTCGAGAATGCATTTAGGGTGGCAAGAAAAGTTGAAATAAAATTTATGGAAAAAATGAGGTCTACCACTCACAATTATAAAAATGGAAGTGTTCCCACTCCTAGCCTTCCACAACCTACAAGGTTGACACCACAACAACTGGAAGAAAAAAAAATAAAAAAGGGATTTGTTATAGTTGTCATAACAAATGCACTAAAGGTCATAAGTGTTCTGAGAAGAAATTATTTTACGTAGATTGTGAAAATGAGGAAAAAATGGAACAATAAATATCAAAATAAGAACATATGCACCAGGAGACAACACCATGGGATGAAAAAGAATAAATGAATCTGACCATATCTTGTAATGCATTGGCGAGGATTACCATTTATCCAACTCTCAAGATAGAAGGATATATCGAGAAGAAAAAGGTAATATTATTGATTGATTCAAGTAGTACCCATTATTTTATTCATTGTAAGATAGCCAAGGATTTGAATTTCTTTCTATTGCCAACACCAAAGTGTCAAGTGATGGTTACTTATGGAGGAACTATAAATTTCTCAAGGAAATTCCATAATATCAATCTAACCATTTGGGAATATGTATTAAATGGTCCAATGGTTTCCATTCCAATGGGTGGTGTTGATGTTGTATTATGAGGCCAATAATTACAATCCTTGGGGATGATAGATTTTAATTTTCAAGAGCTTTGTTTGAAATTTTTCAATGAAGGAAAGGAAATTGAATCAAGGGGTATCACTGGGAAACTTGGTAAGTTAATAAACTCTAATGGCATGGAAAAGACTTTAAAGAAGTAACAATGAGTTGTAATTTCACATTTATCTTCACCAAATATTCAAGCATCTAAGTGTTTCATTTCCCTAGATCTCCAAAAAGTCCTTGACAATCATTCCAACGTATTTGAGACTCCCAAGGGTATCCCACCTATTCGTGATCATGATCATGTTATTCAATTGATTCAAGGAAGTGTTCCTCCAAACATTAGACCTTACAGATATCCATATGCCTAGAATAGTGAAATTGAATGTATACTTGCAGAAATACTAGAGGTTGGTATAATTAAACGTAGCCAAATTTCTTTCTCTACTCTAGTAGTATTAGTACACAAGAAGCACTACTACATTTGGCGGAAATTCCGACACTTGGTTCCGACGCTTTTGACCAAATGTCGGAAATTTCCCCAAATTTTTTCCATCCCGCCCGAAACCGTTGCTATACCGACATTTATAGAAAAGTGTCACAATACCAACACTTAGAAACGTGTCGCAATTGCGACGTTTGGAGGAAGACGTCGCAATTGCGACACTATGGCCCAAAGCGTCGCTATTGCGACGACTGCCTCCAAACGTCATAAGTGCGACACAATGTCTAGGTGTTGTAATTGCGATGTTTGGAGGTACCCGTCTCAATAGTGACGCTTTTTCCGCCATCGGTATAATGACATTTATATGCGCTACATAAAAATACGAAAATTATATGCACGCTACATAAAAATGATTTTATTGTTTCGTATCCGTTGCAATAGCTACATTAACGTCTGATATCACGCGTGCATTCGCCCTGAGCATTCTCCCTCAGATCTTGCAGAACAACATTTTCCCTCAGCATTCACCCTCAGCATTCGCCCTCAGCTCTTGCAGAACAGCATTCGCCCTCAGCTCTTGCAAAATGGTAAGTTCTTACTGCAGGCCCTTCCTCCTATAGTAGGGTTGACTTTATTTGGGTTTTTTTGGTCAATTCCATTGGATTGTGTTAGGCTGTAGGGTTCTCTCTAGATGTCAAGAATCAAGATTCAATACCCTCTATTATCTTCATCACCCAATACAAGATTTAAATTTTTCCCAAAGAAACGCTTATTAATTTGGCAACCATTATTTCTCCCTGCTTTAAAAACCCTACATTTAAATGAAAACAAGCATTGCATTTCAACTACAAAAATCTATTAGTGTTCAAATGTACATGTGTGCTACATTAACGTCTGATATCATGCACGCATTCGCCCTCCACTCTTGCAGAACAACATTCGCCCTCAGCATTTGCCCCCTCGCTCTGCGTGCAACGCTGATTCGACCCCGCGATTCCCGCCCCACCATTCTCGCCCCGCATTCCCGCCCTCGCCCTCTGCAAACAACATTCGCCCTACATTCACCCTCGCCCCGTGCACAGCATTTGCCCTCGCATTCCTCAGCTCCCGCAGAACAACATTCGCCCTCGCCCGTAAAATGGTAAGTTCTTACCGTGTGCCCTTCCTCCTATAGTAGGGTTGACTCTATTTGGGTTTTTTTGGTCAATTCCATTAGATTGTGTTAGGCTGTAGGGTTCTCTCTAGATGTCAAGAATCAAGATTCAATACCTCTATTATCTTCATCACCCAATACAAGATTTAAATTTTTCCCAAAGAAACGCTTATTAATTTGGCAGCCATTATTTCTCCCTGCTTTAAAAACCCCACATTTAAATGAAAACAAGCATTGCATTTCAACTACAAAAATCTATTAGTGTTCAAATGTACATGTGTGCATCACTTGTGTAGGGTATTCCTTTTCCACTTTCACATTATCCAAGAATGTGTGCAGCATAGTTCATATTTTTTGTGATTTAGATTATCTTGAAAAAAGGAAAGGTAAATTATTTCCCATGGAAAAAGAAGGTTTTCCCTTTTTATAGGTTGTTTGGACTTACGTGGAAAAATTTATGGTATGCCTTTCATATTATGTAGTTTAAATTTGAATTACCAGATTATTCTACATGAAAATATAATTACCTATGTGATGTCCTTCATCACTAATTAAAATTATAGGGTTTCAATTTCCTAGACTCTAACTCATCTGATGCTAAATTCTAGGTTCTCATTGGTGGATCACTCTTCCATTGATTTCCTTTCCCTCTGGATCTTGTCATACTTTAAAATTCATCAATGATACATATATTATTTTAGGTATCCCAAAAGGCTTTATAGTAGAGCATATTGTGAAGTTTTTTTGACACTTGAGGATTCTTTTTAGAACTGCAACATGGTCTATGCTATCGAGTTATATACCAAGCAACTTGTCCTTAATAACCACACTATGAGGTAGGTTCAACCAGTTTGAACTTGTTGGGACATAACATATGAAGTTGTGTGATGAGTCCATATCACAGGTCTATTATGGTGACAAAAGTGAAGACACGTAATGATAGTTATTATGTTAACATTACTAGAAACATTTTTGAAATTATCCATGCTATCAAGATGTCAAAATTCTAGGCATTAGGTGTCAATATTCGTAGCTAATAGATAATAATAATAATATAAAAAAATCACAAATTTATTCTTGAAATATGATTGCTACACATTGGTAACCTAGTTCAAGAGTTACTATCACCCAAAGACTGCAAAACAAACTTAAAATATAAATTAAACCAACATGAGAATCCAACTAAGTGTTTCTCGACAAAATCATACCATAACCTGGCATTTTGAAACCCAAATTTGAATCCATCATAAGTAATACAATGCAAACTCAGATGGATTTTCAATGCATGTTTGCATGCTACACTTATTCTCCGTCTAGATATCATTTTTTAAATGGAACCATTAGTCAAGCCCACAGTCCTTTTTATGTGAAAAATTTCAGCTCTATTTGAGCTCTTTTTTGCTCCACCACCTCCATAAACATATGCAAACATATATCATGATCTTGGAATTCCATTACATATGTATGTGCCAATGTTCCATAATCATGCCCCATCATCAATTTAAGAAATTTCCATTGAATATAAAATTATGGAGGGGGGGAACTTTTTGCTGCAACATTTGGCTCGAAATCAGGGACCATCTCCGTATGAGGTGAATGAGAACTATAGATATTTGAAGAAGTAGATTAGAGCCTTTTCCTCTGGCCATGGAGTCATATACAGTCATCCATCACAAAAATTTGTCTTTGTTCATTCTCACCTTGAAAGTTGGAAAAATTCATGCCCTAATTGAAACGACACTAAATTTGAAAGATGTAATAAAAATGCAAGCTAGAAGTGCCCTATTAATACAAAGGGAAAACCTTCCTACCTACCCTAACTGAGATAAATTTTGATTGAATAGGAAACATGATATTTCCTATGGAGTTGATCCAACAACTTGTTAAATGTATGGGACTAAATCATGCATTTGATTTCCAGGGAAACATGCGCATGAAGAGAAAACGTGCAGAATTAATGGAAAATCCATACATGCCACTTATAAAAACTACACCGAAAGGTCAAAAATACTTAAGGCCTTAACTTAATTTGAATCCAAAAATGACAAAACAGGATTAGTGAAAACACGAGAGTGGTGTGGGTGAACAACATAAATAAAAAGTGAAGATATCTTTCCCCAAGATGCCTTTGTCACCGTTGTATGAAAGCATGTTTTCCTTTCCCTTTATACATGCAAGTGAATGCATATAGGTATGGTGTTTTCCCAGAATAGGAGAAGCCTACTTAAATATATCATTCGTGGAGTGAATGTTTGGGTGCCTTAATGTGCAATGACATGTTTCCAGGACTGAATTCAATGAAAGGCATATTTGAAACTCTAACTCTGTCTTCCGGTGTCTTATTAGAAATTATTTCAGTTTTCATTTTGTGTTTTCAAGTTAGATATTGTTTTCAAGTTTTTACATTTATAATTTTATTGCAATGTGGTAGACTGATCAGAGCAGTGCAGGAACAACCCCGAGACAGGATGATCACGGAAAGAGGCCAGCGGAAGAACATGTAAAGTGCCAGAATTGCTCTATCTTCAGGTATTTTAGTTATTTACATAATTGAAATAATATTAATTTTGTTCAAATATACAGATACCTAGCCATGGTACGCCTGATGATTCCCTCTTTGAGGAAGAGCTTTCTTCATCCCTATCTCCAGTGTTCTTGTTGCAAAAACAGACACGAGATGCAAGGTCGGAATTTAATACTTTGATAGACGCACCTCAAACAACTAAAATAGAAGAGAGGATAAAAAATCTTATGAGCCAGCTAGAAAGATATCAGGTAATAATAAAAAGTCAAAAGGATATTTTTTTTGTTCTGCATGAGATGAATTGTGATAGTTTGATTTTTAATTTTTACATTGACTAAACTAACAAAAAGTTCTTTCGTATGTAGCGTTTTCTGGCATTTGCTGAACCCGGTGTTGGTGGTAGTGGGACACAAGGGCAAGAGATTGCCCAACAACCCTCTCGTACACCTTCTACTCCTTTAGGTGCTAGCCAAGAAACACACCTTGCCCAAGCAGACACCCAACCAACCGCTGAACGTGTTGGCAATGATGAGGCTGATATGGCCAACTACATTATTGCGTTTCCTAGAGCTACACGTGTCATCTCCACAGGGACCATTAATGGCATGTTGTTGGTGAACGATGAGGGTGTCCCTATAAAGCATGTACAACTCCCAGGTAAATTTTAATATTTTAACTATTTCATGTACTTTATCTAAAACATATTTATCATGATTTTTATTTTTAAATTAATGATAATATCTTCTTCTTTTTTCTGTGTAGAAAACAATGAGTTCTACAGGTTTCTGGAGAGCCATGCGTTGGTAATTTTTGGCCCAACCATACGCACAGGGTGGAATTCCCAGAAGTCCAACCTGAAAAAAGAACTTCTAGATTATCTAGAAGCCCTTTTTGGGGTCGGCACATTTGACAGAACAACGGTGGCTCGGGTAGCCGGAAAATATTTGAAATATACCAGGGACACCTATAGGACACAATTGTAGTTTAACCCTAGATATGAGCATCCTCTCGCAGTTCCAGAGAGTGAGTGGATAGCACTCATCCATGACGGAAAAGAGAAAAGGGCAAAGAAAGAAGGAAAAATTCCAACTGGACCCACAAGGTAAATTACAACTTTAATTCAATAGCTTTAATTTTCTTTATGTTTAAAATAAAAGTGTGCTACGTCATATCTGACTTCAATATTTTGATGCTAGGTTGCCTGACACCTCAAAGGAAACCAAAGCTAGGATTGAGAAAAAGGGCCATCACAAGCTAGGCCAGGGCGGCTACTTGAAATTAGCTGCAAGAATTGTAATTAAGTAGATAAACATCTTATAATTAATTGTATTGCCTTCCAACATTTTTGTAATCCTATCAAATATGATTAAAAATACACAATCATATGTAATGTAGGGTGATGACTTTGGAACAGAAACTACAGAGGAAGATAAAAATATCGCTTTTCGTTTCGGCTATCAAGCTGTAGTTGAACGTCGCAGAAGCTTGGGGCAGGTCCCAAGATCCAGAATGCCTGATAAGGTAAAACATTAACCTTTCAATATTTTTGTTTTTGTCCATAAATTTAATGTCTAACAACTTTGTTTAAATCAGGGGAGCAACACTACCGACGAGGAAAATAACCTAGTTTTAGAGCCAGATGTAGATGATCCTCACGTGCAACCTGATCATTGTAGTGGGGACCAGGCCGACAATGCTACTATCAGTGAGGGCCGTGACGGTAATTAATTTCCACTTATAATTTTTTCTAATTATACCTTGATGTTTGTCCTTATAACGTTTTTTGTTTAAATGACAGAGAATGTTTCCCTTGAGGATCTTACCACCGGAGAGGAAGACAAGGCAACAGTCCCAACGGCGACAACTGGTGCACCAGGTAAATAATCTCATTGCAATTTTTTTTATTAATATTACCGAACTAGTTCAATGATATTTAAAAACCGACAATTAAAATTTAATATTTTCTGTTTTTGTAGGTGATGCCCCGTCACTGGATGAGACCAGACATCGTGACTACGCAACTAGGTCAGCGGCGACAACTGGTGCACCAGGTAAATAATCTCATTGAAATTTTTTTTATTAATATTACCAAACTAGTTCAATGATATTTAAAAACTGACAATTAAAATTTAATATTATCTATTTTTGTAGGCGATGCCCCGTCACTGGATGAGACCAGACATCGTGACTACGCAACTAGGTCAGCGGCGACAACTGGTGCACCAGGTAAATAATCTCATTGCAATTTTTTTTTTATTAATATTACCGAACTAGTTCAATGATATTTAAAAACTGAGAATTAAAATTTAATATTATCTATTTTTGTAGGCGATGCCCCGTCACTGGATGAGACCAGACATCGTGACTACGCAACTAGGTCAGCAGTGCGGGTCGAAAGGCATGAACATGAGCAGAGCACGATGATATTGATGATGTAATTAGGAGCTTTAGAAATAGGAAGAAGAAAAAGAAAATTTGATAGTGTAAAATATTGTATTATTATAAGACAAACATTACCATACTTGGAACGTTTTTTGCGTTATATAAAAAACTCATTTAACATACTATTTTTATGTCAAGCATTAATTGCAATGTTTCCTTGTGTACTTTTTGTTGAATTGTTTTTTTATTAGTTATTGAATATTTTTTTTTATGCTCATGAAAGTAAAAAATGAAATATAGATTGGGTATTGGGGAATTGAGAGTGATGTGAGGGGGGAGGGGGAGGGGCCATAAGAGCTTCCACCTTCACGTGGTTGGCCCTGTTTAGTAGAGAATAATTTATTGGAGCGATTTAATCTTGGAGCAAACCTCCCTTGATCCAGCGTAGCAACAAAAAAGTCACTGTTGACTTAGTTGCTACTCTTTCATATCGTGGGAGGCTTGTTCCAAGTTCATGCGACTCCAATAAATTGTTCTTGAAACGAAGAGGAGCTTATTGAGGTATGTTTTGACATTTTCAACATATGTTCTAACATTATCATAAGAATGCATCTTAGAGTAAAAAATACTACATCAATTACTTATATTTATTGTATAGATAATGATGGATTTTGATTGACTTGGCAGTGCAGGTACAAATCCTCTTGCATCATGAGCAATACAACTTGTCAACTAGGGTCATGTCCAAGATATTTTTGCTTGTGCGCTTGACCAGGTTCGTAATGTCACATTTTGTAAGTTCCTTTACGGTTCATAATTCAATATTAAGCTTGTTCATGATTATTATCTAGGTTTTTTGTATGTGTTTTTTCATCTATTTGATTGTAAGCAACTCTGCATGTTTCTTGTTGTTCACTATGATTTCTCCCATTACCACTCCCAGGATGAATCCGAATTTATTGTTACATAGGTTACTTTATTGTTACTATGATTTCTCCATTTACGATTTCATGGGTTACATCATGTAAAGTTGTCAATCTCAGGTTGGTGATGAGCTTTAGTTCTCCAGATTTGGGGCTTTTCTGATATTTTCTCCCTCATGTCATTCCTGAATCACCTCGTTGTTTGAGCATGCCAATTGTCTACCACTTGTACCAATTGGCACATGTCAATCTCTGAGTGGTGCCACATTTCACCTATTTTCAGTGAGAGTTTAGGGTTTCTCGAACATACCTTCAGAAATCCGATTCAGTGCCTGCTTGAATATTGTCACATAATACTCATGGTTTGGATTGATGAGCATGTTCTGAATGGTTGTTTGATTCATAAGAACCACCCATATAGTCATCTTGAGATATTTCAGAAGGTTTCTCGGGTTTCCCTTTTCACCGTTTCTAGTGGGTGGGATGGTGTGGGGTGATCCATCAATACTGGTGCTCTTGTAGTAGGGAATTTGTTTTTGGGGATATAAAGGATCATTTGATGTAGATATCCCATTGGATGCATTCATATATGGGCACGAGAGGTCAAGAATTGAAATTAAAAATATGCAACCTCTAGCATGGCAACCTGAAGGCCGCGAGAGACACTGGTTAAAGATTGTTTTGTGCTGGCCTTAATATAGTTGTGATTTCTTTCTATTATCTTAATGCAAATATATAGTCCGGTCTCATTAAAATGAGGATTGTGGTTGTATTTCTCTTTGGTTGTTTCTCTCTTAATGCTCTAGAAGTTGCCAAAAGTTGCGATAGTTTTTTAGTTTGCCTGTTACAACTTAAAAGTGGTTTTTAGCAATGGGAGTCATGTTTTTTAAGGTTCATAATAATATGAAGATCTTGTAATTCTATATTCAGCATAAGAGAAGATGGCCTCTGCTTTGGGCAGTATGACAACAATTGCCACATCTACCTCATTGGGTAACAATGGAAAAGGGAAGAAGTTGGGTGCAATGTTTGATAATTATGGCAGACAATTGTCTTCTCTTTCAATTTTTTCACCCATTTCCTTTAATCGCTCAAGCAGAAGAGGGACTCTGAGATTACGCGACAGAGAGAAGGTAGTTAATACAAGAGCTATAGAAAAGGAGTTGTACTTCAACAAGGATGGCTCAGTGACAAAAAAATTGCAGGTCAGAGAAAAAATTATGTTTAAAGGAAGGTCACTTGCACGTGAAACTTCACTGCGGTGGATCTTTCCTTGTCCACTTATATTCGATTTTAATGTGTTATTTTAATTTTTCATGGAGGGTTTTTTTGGCATATGGTCTAGCATTCAATTGCACACTTACTGAAAGCATTGTCAATTTGTCTTGCAGGTGGTGTGAACAAACTTGCTGATCTTGTTGGAGTCACCCTTGGGGCGAAGGGAAAAATGTTGTCTTGGAGAGCAAGCATGGTTCTCAGAAAATAGTTAATGATGGTGAGACAGTAGCTAAGGAGGTAATTTGTAGATGTGTGCTCTGGTTTTCTTTTTAACGTTGTATTAGTCCCCCCTCTTAAATGTCTTAGATTTGGTAGGCATAATTTGAAAACTCAAAGGTGAAAGGAAACATATTTGTTACCCAGTGGTCTACTTGGCCTATGGACTAGCCACGTTAGAGTAATGCATAAAGATTTTCACAACAATAAAAGGAAAGGGTTATGGCCGAGTCAAATTTTATTGTTATTGACAGTGTAATGAAATGTATCTCAATGCTATGGTTTTGGCCTTTTTATTGGTTGAATTAGAGGACCCAGTTGAAAATATTGGGGCCAAGTTGGTAAGGCAAGCTGCGGCAAAGACAAATGATTTAGCTAGGGATGGAACCACAACATCTGTTGTTCTTGCACATGTTGGAATATTGAAAAATTCCAGAACAATGAATGGAGAATAAATCTCCCTTCCTCTAACACAGAGAAAACACAAATTTCTTTGACAGGAGACAAAGTTTCAATACTTTGAAAAAAAACTTCTATTCCCTTCAATAACTCAAAAAAAAACTATTAAACTTCTTCCTCACTGAGAGGGATTACAAAATTATGACTGCTACAAAACTCAATGCATAAAACCAACTCACTGTCTGTTCAAAACAAACATACTCTGTCTCTAAAACACTCTGCTGTGTTTTTCACTTTCGCACTGCTATGCATACACACTTAAAAAGTTACACTCAGTCTTTCACTTTTTACACACTGCTGTGTAATAAAAAATTTACGTACTGTCTATAAAAAAAAACTACCAAGATTTTTTGTCCTTTTTATTTTTATATGCCGTAACATATAAAACATATTATAATAAACCCTCTTTTAAAAAAAATAAAATTAAAACTAAATTCTATGGCCCACCTTTCATTTCGCATATGATATATATAACATATGTTTAAAAAATATGTATATATTAAACTATCAAAACATTAAAGAACCCTTTCCGTCGGACTTCAAAAGTCTGAATAGATTGAATTTCAAACCAAATTCGCGTTCCAAAATGGGATGCTGACGTCTGCCTAATTTTAACTTGAATTCTCAATCCAATGTGCCCTATAAAAAATTCGGGTCCGGTTTTCAGGTTTTCAGATTCCCTTCAATTTCATGCGATCCAATATTAATGCTCCACGTGTCCTCCTTTTGAATTTACAAAACTATAGGGTAAATTTCTGTTTGTTTAATTTCTGGTTGGTGAATTGCGTTAATGTTGGTTGTTGTGTTTAAATACAATCCTGTACAGAAATATGGCTGTGGCCATCTACAAAAAAAACTTGCAGGAATTTTAAATGATGAATTAAATTTCTGGATGGCATGCAAGCAACCTCCAAAAAAAAATGTTGTTGCTGCATCCGTCCTTCTGCTGCAGCAGTTGAAGTTAAAATTCAACAGCACATGGTTTAATAAGTGAGGGTGTAAAGGTAACTTTTTGTCGATGGTACTGGATTAAGATCATCTATTCATTTTTGTAGGGTCTTATGGTGTTTGGTTTTTTAGTTTTGGGTTGGGTTTATTGAGTCTAAGATAGTTTTTGAGTGAAAAAATTGCTATCAGGTATTAAAAATTTTGGTTCTTTTGTCAAAATTTATGAGCTTGTTAGGAAATACAAAACTGACAATGGTTGTATCTTAAATTTGTGGAAAATAATTTGAAATGAAACCTTTTTTTTAGGTTGTTGCAGCAGGTGCAAACCCCGTTCAAATTACTAGGGGCATTGACAAGACAATAAAGGCCCTTGTTTCGGAACTCAAAATTTTGTCAAAGGAGGTAAATGCTTGCCTTTTGAGTAGGCTTGTTTTCCTTTTTGCTGATGGTTTGGTGTATCTAATTGAATTAGTTGCCTAAGGTATTTTTGGTTGCAAACTCCTTTTCATTTTTCATACAATATTGGCCTTGTGGAATACATTTGATTTTGTGGTCTTGTTAGATCTACAACATTTGTAGGTGTTTAGTCTTATGGCCAAGGTGCACTTTTATTATGGAAATAGTTGATGCAATATTGTCATTTAATCCTTACTGCAGGGTAGCATGTTGAGAAGTTTCTTGTGAAACATTTGGTATTCAAAATGACACTTGATCCTATACGGCATCATGCACTTGACTTCAAAATTCATATTCAAAGTGTGCCAGACAATTCTTGCAAAATTTCAAATATTTATGTTGTTTTAAACCATTATCTTTTTCATGTATTGGATGCTGAAAATGTGAAAAAGACTTTGGTATGAAACCAACTGGTGAATAATTTCCAGCAAAACAACCACTTCGAAGACATGATTTAGAAGTAGAACATATGTACTTATGAAGCATAGAAATATATCCTTGATGCATTGTCAATGTTTGGCTAGGGTTATTTTTGGAGAAAATAACTCCTTATTCCTAGAATAGTGATCTTCAATACAAGTAAATGCTAGAGAAGAGAGATCATCGCGTGACGCAACAAAACTGAAATTGGACCCCTAAGGAGAGCTGGTGTGTCTACAATAGCTCTGTCAGCATTTTCCCTTGGTTTACCCCGTTCTTTTCCTCCAGCCTGAGTCTTAATTGACTTCTTCTTTCTTCGGGTTTATTTATCAAATTCGTAGAATTTGATAAATAAATACTATCCATAATGGTTGGACTTTAATTTATATTCCTGACTTTTATTATCTCCAAGCCTTATAACCAATGTTTAACTTTCAACACTTTGTATTTACACTCAACGTTTCTTTTTAAATAAATAACTTGTAATGAACTTTCGGCTCTATATTTCACCACCCAACCTTACAACAATCACGCTCCAGACTTATGCTAATTATCCGCCAATCGTTTAATTAAAAAATTTCATTATACTCCGGCCCCACCTATATATATCAATAACCAATCAAAAACTCGTATCGTACATGGCTATCCTCCGCACACCTTAGTTAAACTCCGGGCAAGTTCAATGTGCGACCACCGTCCGATGGCCCTTCTCCAAATCAACGACTCTTGGCAATTTCGCTCGGCTTCCAACGTCGGGCTTTAACGTGCGATGGCGCAGGTTAAACGGTGGTTTTCTGGGGGTCACTTCGCCACGTGTCACATTCCCTATGGAATCTCTCGCGAATAGAAAATACTGCCTACTCCGCAAAAGCGGTACGATATGGGCAACCCGCTTTTGTGATTCCGCTCGTGGTTTTGGTGCAGGGCTTGACCACGGGTGCAAGTCTAGTTCCACTATCCTTTTGTTTGTTAACTCATGTCCAATCCTCGGGTCAAGTTCCGAAAGCACAAAAATTTTGTCTCTTTATTAAGCGGGATTTTTATATTTGAACAGTTTTCACGACCCCGGTTCTCTACACAGACCTCGCCTTCGGGTGGGGTGAGTTCACAGGGTTATCCAACAATTTACGGGAATTCAAAGACAGAATAATGGAATTATCAGTACCCAATCGCCTCACAGTTAAACAATTCTTCACAATTAGAAGTTCGAGATAATTCAATGGCAACTATGCTTGGAAATCATTTAACTGGAAACAATTGTTCACACACAGAGGTTTATTGCAGAAATCCCCTCTCTACTCTCCTCTTCCCTCTCTACTTTTATTCATCCGAGGAATTACAATTTATATACATAACATATGGCTCTTTCGTTCCTCTGAGAGGACCATTCTAGAAATCAAAAGGTCTAATTATAATAATTCAACTAACTGAAACTGTTCGACTCCTACAACTCTAACTAGTCTAAGTAATACAGTCAGCTGAGGTATTGACACCTAGCTGTTACAACTCAAATGTTTTCGAACTCTCCTAGCCACAACATGTGGACAAAACCTCCTACATTGCTGGCTAGTGCCTAATGCCCCTGCATCATCGTGTGACATAAACCTATTAACAAAAGTGAACAAGGAATGATTATTAATTATGGCATACTAAGTTGTCAGTGATTTTGACTATTTGTCTTTAACATGTAAAAATGTTAAATTCCAAACCTACATCATCATGGTTTGGCATCATGAGCTTGAATAATTGTCCACCATGCTCATAATTTCATTGTTGTCTTCATATCTATAAACAACGTTTCAAATAATAATAAAAAAGTTCTATAAGAAAAATCCAGACTTCCATGCTGCTGCTCCTTGTGAGACAAAGTCAAAATTGCATTACACAATCTGACACATAAGAATCTCCTATATCCCGGTGGTATGTATCCAAATTCTTATAATAGTGTCTTCAAGACTTATGTTGACATTTCCAATGAGATATTTAAGAAATGAAATATGGAGCCTTCTTCATTGTTGTATATGTAACAGTCTTTTATTACTATAAAGATTGATGGTTTTGTCTTTCTGAAAATGAAATGTAAAAATAATTTATTGTTGTCAATTGAAATTTTTTTTTTTTTAATCTTTTCATTATGGAAGGGCGACATAGATATATGCCCTTCTAATTGAAATTCGGACCTACCCTTCAAATTTGATCACTGTGTGGGACCTTAACAAACAATAAAACTATTACGCCGCGTGTTATATAAAAAATATAACAAAACCTTTGTCAAAAATTCAAACGAACCCTTTAGCCGTGGGTATTTCATCACAAATTGATCATTTTACCATGTACCTTATTCTAGAGGAATATTCTTCCACTTGATTAGGTACTTCATAATGGTTATATGTCAAAGAGATATAGAATGTTTATCTATAACTTTTTGTGGTTCAAGAATCAACTTTCATTCTTTATCTAATTTTGGAAGTTCTATTTACATTGGCATATTTTTTCCCAAAACCTTTTTTAGGCAAGATACATGAAAAACCTTATGAATGCAAGAAGAAGGAAAATATAACTTCTATACCACTTGTGCAATCCCATGAATAATTATTTAGGGCCATAATAGTTATGATTTTTGAGCTAATTCTTTATTCTTATTTTTCTTGAATGAAGATTTCTTATAATGCTATAATCTAAAAAATACCCAATTACCCTCCTCAAATTATATTTCACTTCAATGTTGTTCCCCTTGTTTTTTTATCATGTTTCATGTCATTTGAAGGTTTTCCATAATAATTTTCAAAGTTTCTTTAGTATTTTCCATATGTGACTCTGTTTCCTATAGTTTGGACTTATCTTGCAAAAAGTATGAGATACTAGGAGTTGGATATCCATAAAGGGCCTTAAATTGGGAAATTTTAGTAGATGTGTGATAGGTAGTATGATAGTATCATATTACCATTCTTCCTTGAGGAACCCACTTCATCCATTAAGATTTATTTTCTAAAGAGTAACATTGTAGATAGCCTTAAAAAAATTTGTTAACCAAATATTTTCTTTGAATTCCTTGCTTTTAAAAGCCAATGATATCCCTTATTGTGTTAATGTTACATAAATTCCTTGTCCTAGTGCCTCACACTCTACTATGAATGCTTTACCAAAAGTAGGTGCAACCGATGTTGGTGTAGAAGACATGGCATCCATTGAAAGAGAGAATGCCAAAGTAGCCTCATCATTCCATATAAATGATATTTTCTTCAAGAGATATGTGAGTGGACTCGAAATGCATGCATAATTCTTAACAAATGATCAATAATATCATGTAAGTCTAAAAAATCTTCTAAGAACCTTGATTTTCTTAGGAATAGGTCATTTTGTAATAGCTTGCATCTTTTGAGGCTCCAACTTCACTCCTTCCTTTAAAACAATATGAACCAAATACTCGAATTCTTATTTCCCAAAAGCACATTTGGATATTTTTAAATAAAAATTATTTTTCTCAATAATTATTTATATAACTTTTCCACGTGTTTAGTGTGGTATTCCCATGATTTATTATAAATATGTGTATTATCAAAGAAAACCAACACAAATTTTATAAGATGGGATCAAACAAAATTGTTCTTAAGTCGAGCCCGCCAGACTTCAAACGACGATAAACCATAATTCAAACCAAATTCGCGTTCCAAAATACCCTACTGACGTCGGCCAATTTTGTGACGCGAAAACCAAATGAATTCCGCCCTAATATTTTTCGGGTCCGAAGTTGGGCTGGCGTATGGAGGGAGAGTTGTGACACGAATTTCTTGTCAAATTCGCCCTAATATTTTTCGGGTCTGGATTTCCATTGTGCGAGCGGCCCAAACAAAGATCCGCTCCAATCAATTTCTGCCACGTGTCCTCAATAAAAACTTGCCCTGCTCCCGACTGTGGGTGCATTCGATGGCATTTAAGGTGATGGGACATGGATATGGCGATTTCATATCAATCGCATTAACATTTAATGCTGTTTAATTAAGTTTTCACATCAAATTCACATTAATTAATTTTTAACACTGTTCAAGATCGGACCTCCACTCATCTGAGTGATTCCACACGATCCAATATGATTCGGCCTTCGGCTCTCATTATTAATGATCAGAGATTAATTATGACGAGCGTCCTTTGATTGCATTGTAGTCGGGTCAACAAAATGGCATTTAGCTATGGTTTTTCAGACGAGCCAGTTGCTGGATTACACTGCCTGTTAACTGTGACGATAAGGAGAAGTGGCCAGCTGAACTGCTGCCTAGACCTTGCTGCATATCTGCATTTCTCTCGGTTTTGTCTCTGTCTATCTTCCTCTGTTTCTTGGAATTCTGCTTCTCTGTCTCCTCTTGTGCCCATTGCGCCTGAGACTGCACCCATGCCTCGCGTGCGTCATAGGATGCGTTGTCGCAGGGGGAGCACTAGAGGTCAACCCCTGCGCGCTCCCTCCAGCCCCTCAACAGAGTCGACTTCCGACCAGTCCAGTGATTATTACGCAGGTCGATATCCAAATACTAGGAGTGGGCGAGGTCGGGTTGTAGGATCTGGCCACCGTATGGATTCCCCTGCTCCTCGCTTCCCCACCGCTAGTTCACCTTCTCCCACGACGCGCACTGCGCAATTTTCCTTTAATTTCTCTCTCAACCGCCCGCGAATCACGGCTTTAGTCACTGTGGTCTTCCGCGAGGAGGGCGAAATGGAGGAAGAATGCACTCGTCCGGTGGGTCTGAGCTCGGAAAAAGCTCGCCAGCATTCAGGCCTTCAGGAGGGGAGCCATGGCATGCATATGGAGGTAGCACCTAGCGATCCTGGACCTTCCGAAGGGTGGTGCGGAATCGTGGAGGAACCACCGAAGGAGTAGTTTGGTTAATTTTTTTTTCTTGCTTAGTAGGCCCACTTAATTGGGCTGCTTTTAGATTATTTTACTGTGCTGGACCTTTGTAATATTTTTGAATTCTGTAAACTAAACGTTCAAGACTGGTTTCCCCGTATGAGGGCAGTCTTCTTAATTTTTTGATTTTTTGATGACAAATTTGCCATGAGTCTGGCCAGGCAATGTTTTTGAATTCGGTGTAATTTTATTCCCAATGTTAATAAATTAACTTTACTTAGAATTCTCACATGATTAGCATTTTTCTTGATCTGTTCAAGGATTTTGGGTACTTTAATTTGTATTTGGAACAATGGACGTCGGTACTCTATCTGTTGCTTTACTATTCTACATACCACTATTTCACTTTCTTATATATGCCTCGGGCATATTTGGATGCTTTCTCAGATTGTTGATAATCTCCATGTGGACCGTTACTGGATTTTATATCATGTCCCTGTATGTGACATGGGGTATTTTTCTATCATTGTCTGGGGTGGGACTTCCACTTTTCTGGATGGATATTTGGGTTCCAATCTTCAGATGTGAAAATGTAATGACTTCATGGACTGTTTTACTTCATACAATATATTCAAAACATCATTTTTTCTCTTGTGAAAAAAAAAATGATTAATGTTTATCACTCTGCCTTCAAAACTAGCGATGCTGGTCTATGTTGTTGGTTTATTGATATGGTATGATGGTCTTTTTATATTTTGGACATATCACACTCCTCACATGATTAGCGTTTTTCTCTGTTCAAGGATTTTGGGTACTTTAATTTGTATTTGGAGCAATGGACATCGGTACTCTATCTGTTGCTTTACTATTCTACATACTGCTATTTCACTTTCTTATAGATGCCTTAGGCATATTTGGATGCTTTCTCGGATTGTCGATAATCTCCATGTGGACCGTTACTGGGTTTTATATCATGTCCCTGTATGTGACATGGGGTATTTTTCTATCATTTTCTGGGGTGGGACTTCCACTTTTCTGGATGGATATTTGGGTTCCAATCTTCAGATGTGAAAATGTAATGACTTCATGGACTGTTTTAATTCATATAATATATTCAAAACAACGTTTTTTCTCTTGTGAAAATAAAAATGATTAATGTTTATCACTCTGCGTTCAAAACTAGCGATGCTGGTCTATGTTGCTGGTTTATTGATATGGTCTGATGGTATTTTTATATTTTGGACATATCACACTCCTCACATGATTAGCGTTTTTCTTTGTTGCGGGATTTTGGGTACTTTAATTTGTATTTGGAACAATGGACGTCGGTACTCTATCTGTTGCTTTACTATTCTACATACTGCTATTTCACTTTCTTATAGATGCCTCGGGCATATTTGGATGCTTTCTCAGATTGTCGATAATCTCCATGTGGGCCGTTACTGGATTTTATATCATGTCCCTGTATGTGACATGGGGTATTTTTCTATCATTGTCTGGGGTGGGACTTCCACTTTTCTGGATGGATATTTGGGTTCCAATCTTCAGATGTGAAAATGTAATGACTTCATGGACTGTTTTACTTCATATAATATATTCAAAACAATGTTTTTCTCTTGTGAAAAAAAAATGATTAATGTTTATCACTCTGCCTTCAAAACTAGCGATGCTGGTCTATGTTGCTGGTTTATTGATATGGTCTGATTGTCTTTTTATATTTTGGACATATCACACTCCTCACATGATTAGCGTTTTTCTCTGTTCAAGGATTTTGGGTACTTTAATTTGTATTTGGAACAATGGACGTCAGTACTCTATCTGTTGCTTTACTATTCTACATACTGCTATTTCACTTTCTTATAGATACCTCGGGCATATTTGGATGCTTTCTCAGATTGTCGATAATCTCCATGTGGACCGTTACTGGGTTTTATATCATGTCCCTGTATGTGACATGGGGTATTTTTCTATCATTTTCTGGGGTGGGACTTCCACTTTTATGGATGGATATTTGGGTTCCAATCTTCAGATGTGAAAATGTAATGACTTCATGGACTGTTTTACTTCATATAATATATTCAAAATAGCATTTTTTCTCTTGTGAAAAAAAAATGATTAATGTTTATCACTCTGCCTTCAAAACTAGCGATGCTGGTTTATTGATATGGTCTGATGGTCTTTTTATATTTTGGACATATCACACTCCTCACATGATTAGCTTTTTTCTCTGTTGCAGGATTTTGGGTACTTCAATTTGTATTTGGAACAATGGACGTCGGTACTTTATCTATTGCTTTACTATTCTACATACTGCTATTTCACTTTCTTATAGATGCCTCGGGCATATTTGGATGCTTTCTCAGATTTGTCGATAATCTCCATGTGGACCGTTACTGGGTTTTATATCATGTCCCTGTATGTGACATGGGGTATTTTTCTATCATTGTCTGGGGTGGGATTTCCACTTTTTCTGGATGGATATTTGGGTTCCAATCTTCAGATGTGAAAATGTAATGACTTCATGGACTGTTTTACTTCATATAATATATTCAAAACAACGTTTTTCCTCTTTTCAAGTTTCATTTAAAAAAAAAAAATTGAACCCGTTGTCGGTATACTGACGCCTTGTAAGCGTCGGAATTGCGACAACTTAGAAAATTCGGAAGAGCGACCGTATAAAAACGTCGGAAGAGAGACGTTCAAAATGTCGGACCACATTCGTTGGACTTGCGACATCTTACAAACGTCGGAAGAGCGACATTCAAAACGTCGGACCACCTTTCGTCGGAATTGCGACATATTACAAACGTCAGAAGAGCGACGTCAAAAACGTCGGACCACATTGTGTCAGAATTGCAACCATTTAGAAACGTTGGAAGAGTGACGTTCAAAACGTCGGACAACATTTCGTCGAAAGTGCGACAGTTTACAAACGTCGGAAGCGCGACGGTTCGTGAGACGTCGGAAGAGTGACGCTTGTTCGGAAGCGACGGAAGAAGTGTCGATAGTGCGACACTTTTTAAGTGTGTCAGAACTGCGACGGCATGACAAACCACGTTTTTTCTGCCCTCGAACTGTTGCTCTTGTGATGACTATGTGTCGGAATAGCGACGAATTGGCCGTCGGAATTTCCGCCAAATTTTCTAGTGAAGGATGGATCATGGTGTATGTGTCTGGATTATAGGGAGCTCAATAAGCTTAGTATTAGAGATAAATTTCCCATTCCTGTCATTGATGAATTTTTGGATGAATTACATGGAGAAATTTACTTCACCAATATGGATCTTCATTAAGGATATCATCAAATTATAATGAAGACTAAAGAGAATCCAATAACAACAACCAGAACTCACAAAGGTGATTATTAATTTTTGGTCATGCCTTTTGGCCTTACTAATGAACCTTCCACATTTCAAGGTTTGATGAATTCCATTTTCAAAAAAACCTTCCTTAGAAAATTTGTGTTAGTATTTTTTGATGATATACTAAAATACAACAAGTATTTGAAGGATCATGTTCAACATGTTGACAAGGTGCTCAAACTATTGGAGAAACAATTTATGCAAAACCATCCAAATACTTCTTTCAGGTATTGGAGGTGGAATATTTGGGTAATATTGTATCTCACAAGGGTGTTAAGGTAGACCCTAACAAAATTAAACCCATCAAGGAATGGAAAATCCCCACAACTTTAAGGCATATTTGAGGAATTCTTGGGTTGACAGGGTATTACACAAGTTTATTAAGACTTATGGAAAACAAGAGCACCTCTAATGACATGACTGAAGAAATATGCATTTTCTTGGACTCCGGAAGTAACTAAGGCCATTGAACATCTTAAAGAGGAAATGTGTTGAGCTTCGGTCTTAGCTACACCAGACTTCACAAAAAAATTTATTGTGGAATGTGGTGCCTCAAAAAATGTAATTGGTGTTGTTTTAATGAAAGAAGGTAGATCCACTTCCTTTGAAAATCATCCAATCAAAGGAAATAAATTACACAAACCAATTTATGAGAAGGAAATGTTGGAAATTCTACATGCCCTGAAGCAATGGCGCCCTTGCCTAATTGGAATACACTTCAAGGTAAAAAAATATCATGATAATATTAAATAATTCTTGGAACAAATATTATATTTAGAAGAGAAGAAAAAATGGTCACAAGGATGTTGGGTTATGACTTTGAAATCAGCTACAAGAAAGGGAAAATGTTGTTGCATATGCACTCTCAAGAAAGGATGTGAATGTGGATGCATTTTTTTGTGCCATTTCTATTATCCAACTTGATTGGATGAATGAAGTAAGGGATGAATGGAAGAATGATAAATAGGTGTGGAAACCCATTCAAAAGTTGCAGCAGGATCCCAATGCATATGATACTTTTATCTATAAAAACGGTTCATTATGGTACAATGATTTCTTATGTCTATGTAAGAATTCCAAAATCAAAGAGAATTTTCTTTTGGAATTTCACACCTCTCCTATAGCAGGGCATTCAGAATTTTTAAAAACTTACCACATGCTAAAGAAGAAATTTTTTTGTGATGGCCTTAAATCTGATTTTCAGAAGTTTGTGGCTGAATTTTTGGTTTTCCAACAAAACAAAGTTGATATAATTAAAACTCCAAGTATTTTACAACCATTAACCATTTGAATTTGGTGTTGGGAGGAGGTCTCAATGGATTTTATCACAAGTCTACCCAAGTCCAAAGGAAGAGTGTCATCATGGTGGTAGTTGATAGACTTACCAAGTATGCACAGTTTTTTGTTTTGTCTCATCCTTTCAAATCCAATATAGTCACTATTGCATTTGTGGAAACAATTCAAAATTGAAATGGAAATCCAAATATTATTGTAAATGATAAAGATCCCATTTTTACTGGAAATTTTTGGACATAATTATTTTCTTGTTTGTGTACTCAATTGGGTAATATCTCATCTTATCATCCTCAATATGATGGGAAAAATGAGATAGTGAACAAATTTTTGGAATAATATCTTTATTTATTTGTATATGATAAATAAACATAATGGATCAAGTGGTTACATCTGGCTAAATTGTGGTATAACACTTCCTTCCATACTGCAACAAAAATGACCCCATTTATGGCTCTTTACAGATATCATACACTTTCCATCACATTATCTCTAAGAGACAGTTTTAAGGCTCAAGTAGTGGAATATCACATTGAGCATCAACAACAAGTTATCCAACTCTTAAAGGATAATATGAATCTAGAGAAAAATCAAATGAAATAACAAGTATATCAACATTGCAGTGAAAGAAGTTTTGATGTGGGTGATTGGGAATTTTTACGACTACAACCATACGAACAAATGTCACTCAAGCAAGCTAACAAGGATAATAAATTATCACCCAAGTACTATGGCCCTTATAAGGTATTGCAAAATATTGGTACTATGGAATACAAATTGGAGATACCTGCATCTTCACCAATACGCCCAGTTTTCCATGTTTCATGTTTGAAGGTTATATATGACAAGCTTCTAGTTCAAACTATGTTGTTGAAACTTGATGAGGAAGGAAAATCATATTAGAGACTAAAGAAATCATGGAAACAAGAGTCTGGTAGCTATGAAATTGATCAATTTCAGAGTATATCAAAATTCAACATTCAAATATGTCTATTGTGGAGCATTTTCCGAAATCTATATTTCAGAGTATCTCATCAAGTGGAAGAAATTACCTGCTAAATATTCCACATTGGAGGAAGAGTGTTCTATACAGAAGCATCTAGAATTACTCAAGTGTTGAGGAAAACACTTCTTTTAAGGAGAGGGGCATGCTAGGTCCTTATAATACTGGTATAGCCCCCCGTATTGCTATTGTGGTGTCTCATGTAGCCCCCATATTATTATTGCTATTCCCCATAGAAGCCCACTATTGGTATTGTTGTTCCCATACATCATTATTTTTATGTAGGCCCTAATTATATTGTGACCCTTTACACTCCTATATATACTAAGGAGGTATTGGCATTTGTATCATCCAAGAAATTTTCATGTATCTGATGTAAAAGGAGGTTTCTCCCTTGAAGAGGATTATTTTCAAGTTGTTGATCTATCTTTTCCATTGTTTTGTGATCTGGTTACATAAAAACCATGCAAAAATATAAAATCAAAATGATGTAAATCATGGAAGTGATAAATTAAAAGACACCAACTATAGGCGTGAAAATAAAATAGTCCCGAAAATAAACTTTATCCCCATGAGTCCAGTGTTCATGGCACTTATAGCCATCATAAAAGTGCACATATATATACATGTACATATGTATATCCATATACCAAAATTAGTTCAAGACTTATTTACAAGGCTCACAACGACCTTGAAGTCTTACATTCCCCAAAATTCACAGGGGATATCTTCAACACATATAAATGTACCTATCAAGGAGCTTTAGGGAATGTCCCCTCCTCCTTCATGACATCTTGCATTGTTTATTCATGTCCTTATGGCTCATAGGGATTATTCGATATCTTATTCTGCCTGTAGGGGAAATCTCTTCTTAGATTCTTTTCACCACAGTACCATAAATAAAATATCCTCTTCTCCTTTTTATCCTAACAAGGCCTCTTCATACCATTGTCATATTTCCTTTTTTAGGATTCGATTTGATATTTCATTTCTTGCAACTATTTTTGTAGTTCAAAATTATACTCAACTCGTTCTTGTTGTTTCCTGGTGATCTTTATAAGTTTTTCCCTATATATCTTTAGCTCGTCTCCCAATTCCTTGAGCTCAACCACCAAATTATTAAAGGTTGTTTTCCTTTGGAGGGATGCACCTATTTCTCGTTCTCTATGGAATTCATATATGTCTTTCTACACCATGCCATGATACATGTTTCTTTTCACTACCATTGAGTCTTGCTATGTGTTACCACATACACTCAACTCTTAGTGCATTAATAGATATAAACAAATATACCAGTTTCCTTTCCATGTTGCACCCAACACGCTTCCTTGCAACTACACATGTCTCAATTTGTGTATCCGTCATATGTCTCAAAATCAAGGACATAAATTTCACAACACAAATTTTCAAAAACCATAATTTTTACATGGACACACACATATCAGTTCATTTATAACCATGCTTTTAGAAAATTAAAGTTTCTTTTTCAAGTTCACGTATAATTGGAAATCAATTACTATGTCAAAATTAACAGTTGTAATTTCATTCAATCATTGTACCAAGGCCAAAGAAGAAATTTAAATTCAACTTCTATACCAAGGCTAATAATCAGGGCATTTGTAGTCTTAAGGAAATTAATTAGAAACCGTTTAACAAATCATCATCATTTCATGCATATTCATGCTTTTACAAGATCAAATTTCAGAAATTTACCCAAAATTATCACCATTGATTACTATCAACCTCTTTACTAAGAACCATTTTATCATATGTTCAAATCAACCTTCAAAATTAAAAATAAGTTCATCCTTCATTGTCTTCATTCAATCTCTACCGAGACCGTCATCACTAATTTAGAAGTCAATTTTTTTCCACAAGCAACTGAATTAGTATGTATATCTAAACTCTTGTTCCAAGGCCAAAAATTAAAAATCATTTCTTAAAATTTACTATCATATGTAGCAGTATCATCGACATATTCAACCATGCCCTCATTATATGAGCCACATTATTGAACTGCTTTGTCCATTATACTAGAAGAATAACCCATATAGACGAGATAAGAATTTATTGAAAAGGGTGATGAAACATAAGGGACTCTTGATAATTCAAGATAACCTCTAATATTGCAGTCTCTTTCTCAAATAGAGCTATAAATACCTCATTTATAAGGTCTACACAAGACCCCTACCTTTGAACTCATCTAGTTCAAGTATTGAATATGGATGTTCTATCTCATAATGAGACAAAAACCTTTAGAGGCTTCAACTAACCATTTTTGTAAGTCACACCCCATTCCTTAAACATAAAAGGAATTGACCATGATGATAAGAATTCATATGGAAAACAAAATAATTGCAATCATCCTAAAGAAATGGTCAACCTCCACTGAGGTTCTTTTCCATATAACAATCAGGTAATGGGACTCCCCTATCACAATATATATATATATATATATATATATATATATATATATATACACACACACACACACACACATTAAATTAGAAAAAATCCATGTTATCTAGGCTATAACAACACTGATATTTTCCCCACATCCCTCATATGAGAGGGACATTCACATGCATAATAATTTCAATTATGCAAGATCACATCGCTCCACCAATAGTGATGGTATGATACAAATAACCATACTCACATCCATGCATGTAGTTACGAAAAATTAAATAAAATTAAAGATCTCCAAGGTCACAACCATCGACTATCCATACCTTCCATAAGAAACCTAGTAAGAAAATGCATTACCAAGGAATTCATCAAAATAACATGTCGATCATTATTGTATTTAATGTGTGATCCAAACCAAACGCTATGAGTATGATACCATCATACTCACATTCAATTACTAGACTCATATTTTAGCTGCAATCACTTCCATAGGTCCAAGTGTTGAACCTGGAAGCTATGATACGACTCTTTAACATCACCCCCTTCTAATTCCAAAAAAAACACATGTTATAATGTGGTGGTTACTATAATGACCCGAGAATTGAGGTAATGTTATGGAAATGGAGTCTAAAAATTTTGATCTTTTTCAACTTCCTTAAAAACTTCATAAGTATGACTTCGTCTTGTTCATTGTGTCGAGACAATTCCATGATATAATTTTTTTTGCGATTCGACCTTTAGATCGAAAGTTATGGTCACTTAAAGTTTTGAGCCTTGCCATGCGGCATTGACATGGTCCCCATGTGGCACCCACATGACTGCCCTCATCATCGTCATCACCACCACTTGGCATTCATGTATTACCTTATGAACCATTCATGTCATGGGGTCATTGTTGGTACTATTTTATTGCTACCCTTTTCTCTTAAAAATCCATCATTTATCTATCATTTTTCTCCATAAACTTCCCATAAGTCCATTGAAATTGATTAGTGAAGAATTATAGTTGTTATTTTGCATTAAATTTAATTTATGAGTTTTTATGTTAAAATTTGGAATTTTTCAACAAAATTACGGGATGTAGTGACTTCCTGTAATCAGTTTATGTTGTGACATGTGGCATGGCAGGAAAATCGAAATAGAAGGCATGGACGTGATCTAGGATGTACATATATGGTGAAAATCTATTTAGCATCGAATTTGGGGTTCCTGAATATATGGTCAATGACGGTCAAACTCAGCCTCTTCAGCAGAAAAATCAGAAGCTATAATGATGTACTTGATCTTTTTCTTAGAATTAGGAATTCTAAACTGATTCGAACTATGTTGGAATCAGTTAGGATGAAGAAGGAACGAATATAGCCTTCTAGTTGTAAATTTTAATAAATAGGAGGATTTTGATTAGAGATGGGATGCTAGTGAAAACATTGAAGAAATTAGACTTAAGACTGTAAAGCGTATTCCAGATCTCTGTTTTTGAATGTAATCCATTTCCAAAATTTAATGAAAGGCAGAATTTCATCAATTACAGTGTTTACGAGTTAAAGGTTTATCATTTGAAGTTATCAAAGTATGCCATCAGTGCGTGGAAGGGCCCTACGTAAAGATTGGTACACTTTCTTTTATGTTTATGTTTCATAGAAATTAGTATTCAGATCTGAACAGCGTATTTCATTTCATTTCTTGTGAGTTCATTCATTTAATTAGAAGTTCTTGAAATTATTTTTATTTTATGATTCATATTAGTAGCTTGAAAATTCAATTGCAGAATTATTGAATCAGTCCTTGTAAGAGGTTTAATCGAGCATTGGATTTCAAAATATCTCTATGAACTCTGTTTGTTTTTATGAATTTGATTTCTAGAATGTTTAGTGTGTTATCTTAAAGGAGTTTTTGTGAAACATATCCTCATAAGAGGATTGAAAAGCTCAGATTAGTAACACTCTGTTTTTTTTAAGATCAGTAGATTAAATTTGATAATATAAGTGTTTAAATTGTGAAAAGGAAACATATTTTAATCTCTTGTAAAGGAGTACTGGAGCCTGTCACAATTAGACATTTATTTAGATAAACAAAACATAACCTTTTAGGTCTAAAAATATTAAATGTGCCTCTAAGACTACCTACCTTGGTCGACATTAAATTGAGTCTAATCTAGAATCCTAGATTGGTCTTTACATTTTGGCGCCATTGCTGGGGAGGTGCAACTAGAGGAGTTCTAAAAAAAAAACTCAAAACAAAAAAAAACAAACAAAAACATAGATTTAATTTTAATTTTAGAAGTCATGTTTACATATGTCTAGACCTAGAGATGATAAAGGCAGATTCATAAAAACCCCCCATACAAGAACTAACCCACCACTAGGAGCAGATCCTTTAGAAAGAATTGAACACACAACACCAGCTGGGAAATTCACTGTACAAGAACTAGAGGATAAACAAAAATCAGGCCAAAGACTTACACTTATAGAGAGACAAATTTTATTGGCATACGAAGCAAAGAAGAAACACCTTCCTGAATCCTCTACAAGAAGAGAAGGCACCAAAACAACTCAACAATCTCTCCTTGAACCTACTGTTATTGAACAAATTCAATTAGGAGAAAAACCAACACAAAAACTTCTCTTTGAAACAAGTGACACTGAACAAGAACTTAAAACAAAAGAGGAACCTATCAAAATGGCTAAGGAAGGAGGAGGATCAGCAAGAAGACCCACTCCTGAACAACTTAGAGAATATGAGAGACAGCAGGAGGAAAGGATAAGACAACGAGAAATTGAACTGAAACAAAAGCAAGATCAAGATCAAAGAGAGGAGGAAGAGTCAACCTTTAAATTTCCTATTCAAGTACCAGGAGAAAATCATGATGAGGAAATCAAAATGAAAAACATACCTCCATCTGTGTTACCAAACTTTTATGGCATGGCTTCGGAAGATCCAGATTCATTCTTGTTTGAATTTGACATAGTATGCCGAACATATGGTTACACAGATGATGCCCATAGGCTTAGACTCTTCCCAGCAACATTAAAGGCATCAGCATTAATATGGTTCATGGGACTAGGTGAACATGCAATAACTAATTGGGATGGCATGAGAAAAATATTCCTAAAGAAATATCAACCTTATTGTAGATCGAAAGATTCTAAAGATGATATCTTCAGAATGAATCAACAGGAGGATGAAACTTTAGAGGAGCATTTGGAACGATTTGTCTACAATTTACAAAAATCAAAACATAGAACCATGTCTCTTGATCTGATTCGAACAATATTTTTGAAGGGCATTCGAGAGGAATAATTAGATGATCTTAATTTGATGGGCAAAGGTGATATTTCCACCTTACCTTTTGATGAAATTTCTGACTAATGTGAAAAGTATTCCAGGAGCAAAGCTAGAAATGGAAAAAGAGCCATATCATCCAAAGCCACAAAATCTGCTTCAGCTAGTGTCACAAGGGTTGAAATAGGAAATTTATTAGAAGAATTCAAAACAGACCTATTAAGCACCTTAGGAAATCAAATTGACACTTTAAAAGCAAAGAAAAGACAAGAAGAAGAAGATCAATTAATGGCTGTCTTTTTTCCAAAATGCCGGAAGAAACATGCTTTGAAAGATTGTCCTTTAGAAAACATTCAAGTGTGTGCCTTTTGTACTGAAAATCATGATATATTTCATTGTTCTAAAATAAAGATTTTGCAGAATTGTAACTTGGAAGCCAATGCAGATTTGGAAAGTGTGTATTTCATGGGTGCCAAGAGACCATGGCAGCCAAGACCTCCACCTCCAGGTATGTTTCCAAATCAAAATTTGCAATTTCCTGCACAAGATCAAATGTATGTTCAGAATTCTTGGAATGTACCCATGCCATGGCAACACCAAAATTACCCACAACAACAATGGAAACCATTTCAGCAATACCCATCATATCCTCAACCATACTCATCATATCCTCAACCATATCAACAGTATAATCAGCCATATCAGCAGTATCCTCAAACATATCAGCAATATCCTCAGCAGCAAGTTGTTCATCCACCCAAAAAAATTCAACAAACATTGCCTGCTCCTCCACCAATAAATCCACCCCAATTACAACTTCCATCTAACCAACCTCCTAGACCCACTCAAATTCCTGCTCAACCTGTACCAAATCCAAATAATAGAGCAGAAAGACCAGCTTACAGTGTAGATGAGGGACCATCATATCCCACATTACCTTTACAAAATATTGAGTTGAGGTCTGGTAAGGTACTTCAAAAAGAACTTCCCATAGCTGAGAAACAACAGTAAAACAAAAACAATGAAAATGAAACACCAAATCAAAAGAAACAAAATGAAGACATCAAAAATAAACAAATCCAACCATTGCAACCACCACCTTTTCCGGAAAGATTGATCCAACCAAAACTTCCCATATCTTTACCACAGTTTGATGCTTTAGATGAGCTGAAGAATGTCTATATAAAAATTCCACTTCTCCAAGCCATAAAATACATTCCTATATATACTAAAGCAATTAGAGAGTTATGCCTCAAGAAGCCTACAAGAAAAAGACTTGATCCACAAACAATTCACGCTATTGGACACCTAGCTGGCCTTATGTCAAACACTATTTCAATGGAAAATTATGTTGATCCTGGCATTCCCAGAGTCACTACAATCATCAACAACATACCTATTCCAAATAATTTAATTGACTTAGGGGCAGCAATAAATGTGATGACTCTTGACACAATGAAGACACTCCAACTGAGAAACTTGCAATACACACCAATTGTTTTAGAACTAGCTGATAGGTCTAAAGTGATTCCTGAAGGAATTTTGGAGGATATAATTGTTTCACTGGACTCTTGGGAGTATCCAGTGGAATTTTTAGTTCTTCAACAAAATCTAATTTAGGAGGTCACCCTATCATTCTTGGTAGACCATGGTTAGCAACTGCTGATGCATTCATAGGGTGTCGATAAGGTAATATGATCATTTCATGAGGAACTGAAAGGAAACAACTCACTCTTTACCCATCAGCACAAACACCAGCAGTAGCAAACAACTTATGGCTTGATGATAAATACAATGATAAGGAAGAAGTTCAATATGTTTTTAGCATCAATCAGATCTATGATTTTCATGAAGATAATAATGATGATTTGATAGAATTGTTCCTTTCTGAACCTGAAATGTCTGAAGAAATAAGAAATGAACAATACCATGCTGCAAATGAATTTTTGGCACAAAATTTTCAAGAAATATGTACACTCCATTCTTTGCAAACATCATTTCAAAACATTTTTCCCATCCAATCTATCACAAACACTCAGAGTAAGACTATAGAGATTAGTCCAGGCAAAACATTGAATATTAGCACTCACCTAGACTTATCTCAGGAAGAAAAATTGATTCAATTATTGAGAAAGTATTAGCAAGCATTTGCTTGGGACTACACCGATATGCACGGAATCCACCCTGAAACATGCACTCACCATATTTACACAGATAATAACAGAAAACCAGTGAGACAACCACAGAGAAGAATGAATCCCATTCTTCAAGATATTATTAGAGAGGAATTGCAAAAACTATTGAAAGTTAATTTTATATATCCTATCTCTGACAGTCAGTGGGTATCACCATTGGTAGTAGTGCCCAAGAAAAATGGCAAGTGGAGGATTTGTGTTGATTATAGGCAATTGAACAAAGAAACCCTCAAAGATTATTTTCCACTACCATTCATCGACCAAGTGCTAGACACATTAGCTGGGAAATCATCATTCTCTTTTCTTGATGGTTTCAGTGGCTATAACTAGATCAGGATAGCCTTAGAGGACCAGGATAAGACCACTTTTACTTGTCCCTGGGGCACTTATGCCTATAATGTTTTACCATTTGGACTTTGTAACGCTCCAGCTACATTTCAAAGAGCTGTTTTAGCTATTTTTGCTGATTTAGTTCATGAATGTGTTGAAGTTTATATGGATGATTTTTCAGTCTATGGTAATTCATTTGAGCATTCATTAGAAAATCTTGAGAAAGTTTTGAAGAGATGTATTGAAGCTAATCTGTCCTTGAGCAATGAAAAGTGTTTTATGATGCTAGATGAAGGGATAGTATTGGGTCACTATATTTCTTCTCAAGGCATTAAAGTTGATCCATCAAAGATCCAGATCATTGTCAATTTGCCAATTCCAAAGACGCAAAAAGAGGTAAGAAGTTTTCTTGGGTATGCAAGCTATTATAGACGATTTATTGAACATTTTAGCAAAATAGCTCTACCTCTGTTTAAACTTTTAGCAAAAGATACACCTTTCAACTGGAATGAAGATTGTCAGAAAGCTTTTGAAACACTGAAAGAAAAACTATCAACCACACCAGTCTTAAAAGGACCTAACTGGAGCCTACCATTTCACATCTTTTCAGATGCATCTAATACTGCAGTAGGTGCTTCTTTAGGCCAAAAGGAAGAGTCTTTCAATTATGCTATCTATTTTATCAGCAAAAATATAACACCTGCAGAATTAAATTACATAGTCACTGAAAAAGAGATGCTTGCAATAATACATGCTGTAAATAAATTCCGACACTATATAACCGGTTATGAGGTTTTTGTACATACTGACCACTCAGCCATTAAATATATAATGAATAAACCAATCACTAATGGCAGAGTTACCAGATGGCTGTTATTACTACAGGAATTTAATATTACAGTGTTAGATAGACCAGGTAAGGAGAATCAGGTGGCAGATTTTCTTTCTAGACTGTAGAACTCAAGTGAGATTGTTCCGGTTGAAGATTCTTTTCCAGATGAAAATCTATTTGCAATTTCAGTAGTAGATCCATGGTATGCTGACTTAGCCAATTATTTGTCCACGGGAAAGACACCTCCACATTTTACTACAAAGGAGAAGAAGAGGCTGATCAAACAAAGTGCTAGATATTCATGGATCAATGGAGATTTATTTTACACCGGTTATGATATGATTATTAGAAGATGTGTAAGAAATGATGAAATAATTGATATTTTAAAATCTTGTCATGACGAACCATGTGGTGAGCATTTTGCAGCCAAGAGGACAGCATTCAAGATTCTCAGCCTTGGCTACTATTGGCCATCTATTTTTAAGGATTCCAAGAAGTATGTGAAGAGTTGTGACAATTGTCAAAGAATGGGCAGACCCATAGCTTCAGATGAAATGCCACTTCAGCCCCAAGTACATTTAGAGCCATTTGAGAAATGGGCTCTAGATTTTGTAGGTCCCATTAATCCACCATCAAAGGGCAAAAATTACATCCTAGTATGTACTGATTATGTGACAAAATGGGCTGAATCAAAAGCATTAGTCCGAGCAACAGAGCAAACAGTGGTAAACTTCCTCTTTGAAGAAATTTTTGTAAGGTATGGAGTACCTAGGGAGATAGTCACAGATCAGGGTACTCATTTCACTTCAAAGTTAGTTCAAGATATAACAGAAAAATATAAGATCAAGCATAGAAAAAGCAAACCTTACCATCCACAGGCCAATGGCCAAGTGGAGTCAACAAATAAAACTTTGGAGGGGATTATCACTAAAACAGTATCAATGAACAGAAAGAATTGGGAGGAAAAGCTCAAAGATGCACTATGGGCTTACAGGATTACGTGGAAAGACACTACTGGATTTACACCATATCAGTTGGTGTACGGAAAAGAGGTACTGCTTCCTATCGAATTTCAAATACATACTTATAAGATGGCTGCAGATCTAGGAATTGATCTCAATGAAGCACAAAAGGAGAGAATTATGCAATTAAACCAGTTAGATGAGATGAGACAGAAAGTAGAAGAGAGAACAATCCTAATGCAGAGACAGAGGAAGCAGTGGCATGATGCACACATTAAGAAGAAGTAGTTTAAATAAGGAGACTGGGCTTTACTCTTTGACTCTAAATTCAGAGACCATAAAGCCAAATTTACAACACATTGGATGGGCCCATATGAAATAGTTGAAGCATATGACAACGGATCAATCAAACTTACAACAATTGATGGAGAAGGCAAGACCTTTATTGTCAATGGTCACAGGCTGAAACTCTATCATAAGCCCATAAGCAAGGAAGATTATATTGAAACAATATCTCAGCAAAAGGAGGTTGAGCTATCACAGCCTTCAGCTGTGATATCTCTACCTTAGTCATTTCAATTTCTTTTTAAAAATTAAAAATTAAAAAAAACATAAAATTAAAAATAAAAATAAAAATAAAAATAATGGTTTAGATGTGAAAACCAGACTCTGGCACACTCTAAACCCGAATTCTTACTGGAAAACCAATCATTTGGCTGGTAAGAATTCTTTGTTCTACTTGGTTTATTGCTTTTCATCAATTCAATCATGACTTGAGGACAAGTCAAACACTTAGTGGGGAAGAAGAATTAGTGGTTTTTCTCTTTGGTAGAAGAATCAGTGATTTTTCATCTCCTCATTTTTAAATCTTCAAGGAATTTGTGTCAGTTATTCAGTATTTCAATTCAGTTGTTCAGTATTTCAATAAAGAGCTACTTTTGTTCGAATTAGAGGGACCTGTTTAAGCAATAATATTTGCAGTGGGACCTGTTCAGAAGACTATGTCAAACAGAGGGACCTGTTAAGGACTACATTAAAGATACATCATCAACAAAGGCTCTTCAGAGGGACCTGTTCTACTTCAAAAAAATTTTCAAAGGTTGTTTATTATCAGAATTCGAAGGCTACATCAACAAAAAGGATAAAAGAAGTTGCATAAAGATGGTTCTTCAGATTTTAAAGGGACCTGTTATACTCATTTCAAAGGGACCTGTTTTGAAAAATGAAGATCAGTCATACCTGTACAAACAGATCAGTCACACCTATGCAAGCCAAATCAACATTCTGTCAGTTAACAAGTGTAAAGTATTGTTGAAATTTTCATTTTTAACATTTAAAATTCTTAAATTATTTTAGTGTTCAAAAATGATAATTATTATTGCTTGATTATCAATTTCAAAAATCCCTATATCCATAACCTTTGTTTCCTATACCTTAGCCTATTATTCTATTTCCTATTCCCATTCATACTTTAGCCTATTTTTCTATTTCCTATCCCTATTACGCTCTTTAAAACCGCTCTTCAAAAACTCATAATTTTTAGATACGCCCTCTGTCAATAAAGGTACCAACAAAGAAGTGGTCTGTATGGACACTCAATGAAGAGTCAGCTCAATAGTAAGACATTTGTAAGACGCATGATTACATTTCATTTCAACTGATGGAGTTATAAAAATGATGCTCTGACTGAAATTCGTTTATGGAGTGGAATGTATCCGTTATCATCACATGATTTATATCATGATTATGTTTTTATAAATCACTACTCCTTTGTATTCATAATCTGAATGCACTATCCGACCCTGCTCATGACCAATTTGAATGCGTTGTCCGACCCTGCAAACAATTTCATGACCTTAAGACTCTGTTCTCTGCGTATTGTATGATACCAAGCAAGTGAAGGTCGGTTGTTGAATTTTTAATTTCTCTGAGTTCATAGAGTGGTTAAAGAGTTAATTTTTAGACTCTGAGTTCTTAAGGAGGGCCGAGATAGCATGTGTGTTTCCATTGAAGAAAATATAGCAGATAAGTTTACCCAGGGGTTTTTCTCTACATCCGCCCAGAATTTGAGGAATAGCTCAGGTAATTGAAGAAGTCCGCCCAGAATTTGAGGAATAGCTCAGGTAATTGAAGAAGGCAGCTCAGAGAATTGAGGACGTTAACTAGGTCAGTGGAACGCAGGAGAAGAGGTAACCACTTGAAAACCTTGATAGAATTTTTTAGCATAGAAAAAAAGGGTTAGAACAGAGAATTTTTTAAAAAACAATGACCAACAGAGTGGAGCTCGAAACATTTGATAGACTAAAGTATCATGAAGACTGTGTCAAAATTCTAGAGGAAAAACATTGGTTGCCTTTCCTACAGAAATTTAATGGGAATAATGAAGAGGTTACGAAGCAATTTGCATTTTCCTTCAATGGAGAGAAAGCTCTAGTAGGAAATGTCTCTTTTTAGAATTTCAGAAGATATAATAGCACAAACAGTGGAAATCAGTCCTGAAGGAGAGAAGTATTTCAAAACCAAGCAATTCAAGGAAAAATCATGGACTCAGTTTATGTCCAGGTCAAGGGTTTCTTTAGTTAACTGGAAAAAGGGTGTCCCAAGAAGCTGGTTAGTTCACCCATGGGATGAGATGGTGCACATCATTCAAAAATTCATTACATGTGAAGGACGCTATAGTATAGTATACCTATACCATATAAAACTTCTGTTGCACTTGAAAGGCCAATGTACTATTAGTCTACCCTATTTCCTTTTGCAGAGTCTGAATAAAATGTCGAAGACTATTCAGAAGCACAAAGGTAATGAAGATAGGAGTTTATATGATTTTGGTTTGGTCAAAATACTAATTGAATCTGAGTTGCAGAGAAGAGGAAAAACATGGAAGGAATTTTTAATTGAAAATCAAATTGAAGTTAGAGAAGAAGAACAGGAGAAGCAAGGAAGCATAGAATTGATGATTAATGAAGAAACCCTTGAGCTTAAATCAAGCAATGTTCCTCAACCGAGCGGTAGTGTAAGGACAAGAAGGCAGAGGCAAGAAATTGCCAAGAGAATTGAAAAAGATAAAATCTTCACTACTTATAAGAGAAGATCAAGGAGAATGAAAAGGAGTCAAACACAAGATGAGCTACCAGAGCAGAATGCAAGCACACCAATGGAAATTGAAAGCAGTGAGTTAGCACAAGAAGCAGAGATGGAAACTGGAAGAAATGAGAAAGAAAAGGAAGAACCAATACCTAAAAATAAGAAGCAGAAAAGGTTAGAGAAACAGATTGAAAGGCTGAAAGAGGAATTGATGGAAGAAAACATGTTAGAGAAGGTTATAAAGAATGAAAATGAAATGTTGAGAACTCAAAGCAAGAAAATACAGTAGAAAAATGAGAAACTGAAGAAAAAGATCAAGGAACTTAAGATTGACCAAACTGAAATATGTGATTGGGCAACAAAATGGTATACTCAGAAAAAGATTCTCAAGGAAAAATATAAGAAGTTAAAACATCAGTCTCAAGTTTAGAAGAATGCCAGAGTTCAGAAGAATGTGGATATATTGTTACAGGCAGCAGAGGCACAAGCAGAAACAGAGTTTAAGGGGAGCACATCAGGATTAGCATGAGGACATGTTAAATCATTGAGTTTGGGGGAGATGTTGGTACTATTTTATTGCTACCCTTTTCTCTTAAAAATCCATCATTTATCTATCATTTTTCTCCATAAACTTCCCGTAAGTCCATTGAAATTGATTAGTGAAGCATTATAGTTGTTATTTTGCATTAAATTTAATTTATGAGTTTTTATGTTAAAATTTGGAAATTTTAAACAAAATTACGGGATGTAGTGACTTCCTGTAATCATTTTATGTTGTGACATGTGGCATGGCAGGAAAATTGAAATAGAAGGCATGGACGTGATCTAGGATGTACATATATGGTGAAAAATCTATTTAACATCGAATTTGGGGTTCCTGAATATATGGTCAATGACGGTCAAGCTCAGCCTCTTCAGCAGAAAAATCAGAAGCTATAATGATGTACTTGATCTTTTGCTTAGAATTAGGAATTCTAAACTGATTCGAACTATGTTGGAATCAGTTAGGATGAAGAAGGAATGAATATAGCCTTCTAGTTGTAAATTTTAATAAATAGGAGGATTTTGATTAGAAAGGTTAGCTAGTGAAAACGTTGAAGAAATCAGACTTAAGACTGTAAAGCGTATTCCAACACTCTGTTTTGAATGTAATCATTTCCAGAATTTAATGAAAAGCATAATTTCACCAATCACAGTGTTTACGAGTTAAAGGTTTATCATTTGAAGTTATCAAAGTGTGCCATCAGTGCGTGGACGGGCCCTACGTAAAGATTGGTATACTTTCTTTTATGTTTATGTTTCATAGAAATTAGTATTCAGATCTGAATAGCGTATTTCATGTTGTTGCTTGTGAGTTCATTCATTTAATTAGAATTTTTTGAAATTATTGTTATTTTATGATTCATAGTAGTAGCTTGAAAATTCAATTGCAGAATTATTGAATCAGTCCTTGTAAGAGGTTTAATAGAGCATTGGATTTCAAAATATCTCTATGAACTCTGTTTGTTTTTATGAATTTGATTTCTAGAATGTTTAGTGTGTTATCTGAAAGGAGTTTTTGTAAAACATATCCTCGTAAGAGGATTGAAAAGCTCAGATTAGTAACACTCTGTTTTTTAAGATCAGTAGATTAAATTTGATAATATAAGTGTTTAAATTGTGAAAAGGAAACATATTTTAATCTCTTGTAAAGGAGTACTGGAGCCTGTCACAATTAGACATTTATTTAGATAAACAAAACAGAACCTTTTAGGTCTAAAAATATTAGATGTGCCTCTAAGACTACCTACCTTGGTCGACATTAAATTGAGTCTAATCTAGAATCCTAGATTGGTCTTTACAGTCATTACATATAAATATAAATATGCATGTATGTAAATCACCCACTCTTACATAAGTGAAATGACCCACTACATCCAAGTCACCTTGGAAGAAAATCTTCTCAGAGGAAAAAATATCAAAGGTATGAGTGTGGTGATGCCGCGAGAACTTCCATGATTGAATAGGTATCGAAGAAAAATAGATATCGGGTCCACTCCCGCCATGTCATCTCGGAAGAAATTTACTTGGTGGAAACCCTCCTTAGAGGTAATCCTTTATTTCCGCTAACATTTCTGAATCCAAAATTTCCTCAAAGGAAACACACTTCTATGAAAAAATCCCTCTGAAGAAACTTTGAGAGACTTAGTGTTAAATCACTGAGATCGAAAAATTTACTAACAGTTAACATAAAAGCTTTGGTTAAGAGACAAAGAATATTCAATGATAGAGGGTTAGAAAATCAAGGTGCTAGGATGGAAATTTAAGTGCAATAGATTATATAAACCCGTTTTTTCATCTTCAAATAGAACCTTAGAGAAAACAATCTTGGAAGATTAGAGAGGAGTGGTGCTGTGATAAATTGCGAGGTCTAAAATTTCGACATCTCGTTCACGAGTGAAAGGTCATATTGGTTGGAGTATTAAGGAATTGAAAAGTTAATAACAGGGGACCATGTTAATATGCATTATTCACTGTGCTTACAAAGGCTTAGTATACGCCTTGGATACGGTGGTTCTGCAAACGTTTGATCTTGCACCTGGACTCAGGTCATCGTCCTTAAGGTTTTTATATGGCCCACTTGGAGTTATCTCTCTGAACTTTCAAATAATGAACCATTGAATTACCGCTACATTTGAGAAATGGCCCTCGAAATTAGTATTTCAATACAATAGATATTAATATATCTAGTAGGTTGTTTTATTATTACATGTATCTATTCGTCAGGGAAAATTTTAAGGATAGAAAATTATCTCGAAGTTTAAAAAATTGGCGAATCTCACTAGTCCTTAGTATGTAATCTATAAAATGTTTATTGATGTATTTATAAAATTATTCAAATATATAATGATTTTATATATACTCTCTATATAATGTTGGCTATTTTTAACATAAAATAATTTTATATTGTAAAATTTGGAAGAATCATTTTTATAAAAAATTGAAATTGGCGAATTTGTTTTTGGAAAAAACATGGAAAATTAGCCCACCTGCGAATATTAGCCCCTAAAATTTGCCATGCTATTCATTTGAGAGCCTTTTCAAGACTATGAATAGATGGAACAACCACTCAATTTTGTACTCTTTAAACCAATATTTATCAATTGCACAAATATTTATAGTCACCTCCTCAAGCCCCATATTAGTATAAATATACCTAGTCCATGAAACATAAAATAAAATTAATAAGGCTTATGAGACAATCTCATCAACAACATGTAAATTCAAGGCTTATTTATGCATGAGCTTTGAGGAAGTGAAAATGCAACCCAAGAACCTGGAAGTGCTTCACTAGAATACCCTAAAAAGAAACCACATAAGGTAAAAATACTTATATGGCTAGAGAGTGAGGAATATCGATTATTCCTACTTAGAACATAGATAAGCGCATAAATTAAAATTGAGGTTATGTCACTGTAAGTGTGGAAGGAGTTTCATGCTAGTTTCTATTAAAAGGTAACAAAGGAACACACATATTATTCCAGTACCTTTTAAATAGTGCCAAAAACATACTAGTCAGTCACGGAAACACTACAATAACATATTATGCCTCATATTACATCTATATAATGGATTTATGCAAGAACCAACATTCCTTAGCATTAGCATGACATTCTCTTGATACAAACAACATAGAAAATATAGTAATAACAAGAATAAATATAAGGTTATACTTATATTATAAAAGTTATGGAAACTAAGAGTGGGACTCTAACTCTACACCCAACCATAGACAAGCTAAAAATAGTTCTTACTTGCAGTTTTCATCCTCGAGCTAGATTATAAAGCTTGAGGTGGAGTGCTTCTAAGGAATTTTAACTGATAAAACAACTGGAATAGATGGCACTAGGCCACATTGCCTTCATCCACCAAAGGAAAGCTATTTCTCTCTTTGTGATGCTTATGCCTGGCGAGCCTTTAAGAGGGTTCTTCTACTAGTTTATAAAATATCCAAGGTTGAATAATAGCAAAAAACTCGAGCTATATATTCTATTTTCTCACCTCGGATCTTGGAGGAATTTCATTTTCTCATAGAAAGCATGCACACAAAAGGACCTTTCCCTTATTTCTGCGTGCTATGAGAGAGCTCCTCCTCTATGCATGTGCATGTGTGTGTCTTCGAGATATATTGAGAGTTCTTGTATCAATGAGTTCCCTTGTCTCCAAACTCCCCCTTCCCTCTTTTCTTTTCCAACCAACTAAGTTCCCATTCTAATCCATGATTTCATAGTAGTGAACCTCTTGGACAAAAAAACATGATGCCTTCAATGCTTTATTTTGTTCTTGCTTGTGGTTATAGCTATAGGACACTTACCCATTTATCTTATTCTTTTAGATAATTTATGGCATAGTGATGCCACTCAATCAACCAAGACTAATATTTAAAACAACAATTCACTCAAGAAATGGAATCGATGTCCCTCCCTCAACCATTTTAAATAATTTCAATTATTTACAAGAGAGAATTATTAACTAGGGGATGTCACAATCCCTTCCCCCTTGAGGGGAACACCATCCTTGAAGTTCAATCCCCATATATGACAAAGCATGCCTTTAGAACAAGCCTTGATAATTATGGATCTTTATATACAAAAATTGTTTCAACTTTTACAGCACATCCTATATGCACAATGGCTTGCAACCACTCGATAATAATTAATTTATAAATTTAGCCATCTTCCAATGGCCCTTTTTGAAGTCTTTTGATTCTTCAGTGGTGTTCAATAGAATTTGGATTGTTCTCTTTCTTTGGAGTGATACCTACCTCCAATGTCCAGTGCTTCTATATTTCACTCCTTGTTCTGTCAGCAAATAATTCCCAACTCATTTTGTTTTTGGGCATATCCCCAATGTGATTCTGATTCCAATCAAATATTCTCATGACCAAAAACCAATTTATTTTATGACCTTCCTTTCTCTACCTCCTAGTCCCTTGATCAATTCAATCATTCCCTCTCGTGGAGTCGCACACCTTCCAAGTTCAGGCATCCCCTTCTATGCTTCCTAGTCCCTCAGGAGATCCAGTCCTTGGAAATGTTTCCTCGCATCGAGAGAGTATCAATAACAAGGTATATCCCTTCCTCAAAAATATCATACTGTTCAAAGCATGCCTCATGATAATCAGCGGGCACCATTGATTGCCAGTCTACCACAACGGCCCTCTCCTTGAAATATTTTACCAGTGTACTGTTGTATGCTTCAATTCTTTTGTTGTTATTTCTATCAATTTTTTATCCAGCTCCAACCACCCAAAATAGGAAATTTCCATTCTTTCCTATTTCATAGGCATACAAATTTCATGATAATCATCATAAATAATGTTACAATTTTAAATCATACACCATTAAGAGTTTATTTATGAGGTGAACTTGGAATTTTTATTTTTATTAATTATTTTTACTATTTTTTTGTTATTTTTTATTTACGTTTATTTACATCGCACCAAAACCAGGTTAGATCATAATCAAAACCTATCACTACCCATAAATATAGGCACTACCAATCCTATTAGTCTTGTTTCGATAGAAATATAATTGTATTTGTAATATACCCAATAAAATTACATATAAAATTTTCCAAAATTTTAAATTTTGTCTGTGAAACCTTCCTACAAATAGTTTGTATGCAAAGTTTGGAAAACACATTCAACAAACAACTCAATTTTTTTTTCAAAAAATTCAATCACAAATTCAGATAAATAACTTCAACCAAAAAACTAAGGAAAAATCTGACCTTTATTGAGAATAATATTTAATGATTACAAGCATATTTTAATGCAAAACTTGATCCCTGCTTGAGGTGATAGGAAGTATATGATAACTTGATAGGCTTGTCAATACAATGCTTGGAGAATTTACTTCTACATTATTGTAGTAGCTTGGCCTATTGGATGCTATATAATTCTACTCCAACTGTAATATTCCTAAAATTAGCATGCAGCTAATGGGAATATTAAATTTTGTTTCTTTCACTTAGTAGGTGAATAAATGGGGGAAAGAGACCCATACTTATCTTGTATTAGCATAAAAGTCCTCTTGGTGTGAAAAGGGTATATCTTAGTGGCTTGATTTTTCACTTTCCATGTATGAACAGGAAAAGAATCATGTTGATTAAGTTAAGTTGACCAAGTCAACAGTGCAGTATGGAGGAGCAGTCTTGATAGAGATACAACGCAGTTTTGGAGGGAAAGTGTTCACATGGTGTTGGAAACCCTAATAGGTTGGACCCAAGGTGAGGAGGCTCACAAACCTTATAAGGAGGAAGATAGAAGACATTTTAGGTTAGCTTATGGATTATTGTTTTTTTTCTGCTTAGACTCCTGAGCATTCTTCAGCTGTTGAGTTGAGTATGCAGTGCTTTTCAGCACAAGGCATTCCTGCTTAGGGATTCCTTCTCCTTCATTGAGTGATCTCTTGGAGGAGTTTTGTTCTTCATTTTCCCACATCCAGGCTTGAGGCCAAGCATCCTCCTTCATCCACAACATTATTCTTGTAGCAGGGGGCATTGTGTTGTAGGGTGTTGCAGTGGGAGACTTACAACACTAGCTCCTGAGCTTATCTTTCAGAGGAGGGAGCTCCCCTTGATTTGCAAGATCTGTACAGGAGATTCCAAAGCATATTTTACATCTTGGCATGTGGAAAAATCACTTCTCATATTCTACAACACATTTATTTGTAGAAAATGTGCCATTTTTCAGAGTGCTACAGTAGTAGGGTTTGAACCCTTTCTTGTGAGCTTATTCCTAGGAGGAAGGGCCAACCCTTCTCCCGGAAACCTCTATATTTCATTCTTCTTCTGCTATATGTATATTATAGCCATATTTATTCAAAGTTGTAATATAATTGTGTTTTCCAAATCCAGATCTGTAGATCTACTCTTTTATACAATGTACTCTCATGAAGCCCTTGCCAGGTTGTTCTTATTGTGTATAAAGAGGGAAGGATCTCCATTTTCTCAGCCTTTGAATACTTGTAGACTCTAGATCTATTATTTATCAATATTTTCTACATAAATCCTTAATAAAATAATGCTATACTTTCTTCAATCCTTTCTTCATAAGTTAAGCTATGGGGTTTGGGCTTATTTTGAGTCATATCGGCTTTGGGAGATCTGTTTATGTGGGCTAGAGTGATTTATTTCTACTCCAATTCTGGATGTGAGCTATATACTGTGTATTCTAAGGGATCCAAGTCCCATTTTCCAGAGATATAGCGTTATTTTCTGAAGGCAGCTATTTTATGCCCTATATTGCTGCATTTCCCCACATTGGAAGGAGTGTATAGGCCATATTATTGCTGTTGTGCTCTCAATTGCTGGTGAGATGTTATTTTACATCTAATGAGCTGATTCAAATTGCCATGCTCATGATTTTCTGAAGCTCCAACTTCAAAATATCTTAAGATATTCTTATTGTTGTAGAATTTCCCTATTTTGGGATATTACAGTGGTATCAAAGCTACCATATTGGCTCAGACTGTGGATTTCAGATCCAATCCAAAAGATAAGAAGAAGAGGAGAACAAAATTATGGAGAGGATGAGATTGCTCTCATCAATTTTCAGATCTAAGAAGAAAGAAGAGAGATGCATTGAAACTCCAAAAGGGTTTCAAGGGGGAGAAAGCTGCAGTGAGACCTCTAGCAGGTCTCAAGAGAAAGAAGAAGACCCAAGCACTTCCTATTCTCATATAGGGAGTGAAGAGCAAGAAGACCACTTGGAACATGAGATCCTAAGTGGATATTTGGCAGAGTACAAGTGCTAACCTAGATCTTTCAAAGAGACTCCAGATCTTCATCAGTTTATCTGACTAAAAGAAGAGGGGAGGCCATGCAGCAATAAGATGATAAGGGGCAATAGATTCCTATTTTATACCTTTTATGGATCACCCTTATGTACAATAGAATCTTGGGTGATGAAAAGAGAAGCATTTTTCCTACTACATCCAGTAGTGGAAAAAGAGGCTGTGGAGATCTCAGCGCTGCACTTGGAGGGAAAGGCAAGCACCTAGTGGTTCAGCCATGTGAGTCATGCAAGAGTGTCCACTTTTTCAGATTTCACTCACTGGGTAATCAGAAGATTTGACAGTCGAAGATCAGAGAAGGAGGAGTCCTCTTCTCCACTTGAGGAGCCTTTTACTAGCGTTGTCACAATCATGGAGGGGTAGCCATCTGTATCAGTAGTTGGATCAACCAACACAATGGAGGAAGGAACTCTTGCAGCCATACAAGATGTTCCCAGGACTCACCAAGGTATGCAGAGATTTCCATTTTTTATCCTTTCAAGAAATATTATGGGAAATCTTGGGGAGTTGTCTCCACATGGCCAAAGATCAAAACACATTGCTGATGTGGAGCAAAAAGCTTGCACAACGCTGTGAAACTTTGGTTTGATCCAAGAAGGGATAAAAATTCATTCTTTTTCACCTTTATTGAGTTGCATGCAGCATCAAGGGTTAAGGTACAAGATTTTGGAGGGCATAATGAGTGTTGTGCCACTTTCTGATGATGTTTTACCTTTAGCACACTTGGATTCTTTTGGATTCAAGAGGATTTTTGATGAGAGGTCTTCTCTAGTTGATCTCCAAGGGGTTACATCTCAACTTCCCATGAGGTGTAAGGAGGAAGATCTGCTTTGGGAGATTGGTAGTCTTCATTGGGAAGATACCAAGGGGGAAAATGAATGGAGACATCCACATTTGGATGAATGGAGGTGGATGGAGAGAAAGAGGTTGGTCAGCCACTTGCAGATCTATGACACAGGGCAACAAGAAGCAAAGCTGCACTAGCTACTCTTGAGAGAGTTTGGCCATCTTGGGTCATACTCTTTTTCAAGGAGTATGTGGTGGATGGGGGCATGGCATGGCACCCATATGATAAAATAGCAGAAGACTTGTTTGTATGTGTCATCATATGAGACAACCACCATGATCTTACTCTATGGCTTTTATAAGGGAGAGATGAGGGAGCAGTAAGAGATGTTGTTGCTGTGGTTACACTTGGGAGAGTATGGGCAGAAATTTTCCCATACTTTTCATGATATTTCCAAAGATAAGGAAGGCACATTCAAAGTGCAAGGAGGCTACCCTTCAGCTTTGGAGGATTATGAGAGGCTTCCATATAGGAAGGATATCTTCTCACATAGCAGCATGATAGTGGATGGCTTTGGCATATGGAATGTCAAAGGGAGGAGTCATGAAGTGACAAGAGCCTTATCCCTAAGGCCTACAGCGCTATCACTTGGGAGTATGTTCTTATTGATGGGGTGTTCCAAGGAGAGTATGTATCCCTTCTTTTTGCAGATTTTTATGAGGAGATTCTCATGGGAGCACTCATTCATGGACCTCACTTTCAGCCTACTCACCATGCATGGTAAGAAATACATTTTTGTACTTGTTGATTACTCCATTGAGTATTTGTATCTTCTCACCATATACGAACAGTGCATTGCTCCACAAGAGAGCAAGAGTATTTTTGGGTCTCATGGTCACTTTAGGGCCAATCTTTGTAATGTTAGTAGCCCACCTATACATGAATTTGGGAAAGTGTATTGTTATTTTAATCATGTACAGCTGATATGCATTGCTGCTTACTACCCCATGGTGGAGGAGCAAACATGCACAACTTGTAACTTATTGAAGCACCACTTGCCACATGATATTATCAAACAACAGTTGGGGAGACTGCATAGTATCCACTTGGAAAACCACTTGTACCATCCAAAATTGCACACAACCTTCAGCGCTTTTCTGATTTGGATGCCATATGGTGATGGAGTGCCATTCATCTTGTATGGAATGGTTTGGGTTAGCATGGCTCATGACAGTGGAGAGAGGATCCTTGGAGATTCAATCTTATTTTTGCCACTTGAGGGAAACCATGTTGCAACCCAAGATCAGCATGCCCTCTACACTTATCATAAGTGGAGAGGTGGATAGCGTGGGGTAGGCCTTCTTGCCTATCATGGTCATATATTCAACCCACCTACACTTCATGAGCCAAAGGTGGAGGAGATTCTTCATGAGTTGCCATGTTGGAGGGTGAGTCATTTTATATGGATGATATCTTGGGGGTGGAGGTTTCACTTGGGAATGAGAGTTTCCCATGCATTTCAAACTCCATGCCTTGAGAGGACCTCTAGATAGCACATAGTTGTCTCCTTGAGCATTTTACTTTTGCAGGATGATAGCCATTTGGGTTATATACCAAATGCTAACTTGTATGCTTGGGAGAGACATGATGGAGTTTCATTATTGAGACAACATCTTGTTCTTTGGGATATCTCATCAAAAGAGGATGCTACAGGAAGAGGGTAGGAGAATTTCCAGTTCTATCCTTGTAGTTTCTTGAGGGCAAGCAACATTTTGGAGGGGAGGACTGTAATATTCTTAAAATTACCATGCAGCTAATGGGAATATTAAATTTTGATTCTTGCACTTAGTAGGTGAATAAATGGGGGAAAGAGACCCATACTTATCTTGTATTAGCATAAAATACCTCTTGGTGTGAAAAAGGGATATCTTAGTGGCTGGATTTTGCACTTTCCATGTATGAATAGGAAAACAATCATGTTGATTCAGTCAAGTTGACCAAGTCAACAGCGCAGTATGGAGGAGTAGTCTTGATAGAGCTACAACGCAGTTTTGGAGGGAAAGTGTTCACATGGTGTTGGAAACCCTAATAGGTGGGACCCAAGGTGAGGAGGCTCACAAACCTTATAAGGAGGAAGATAGCAGACATTTTAGGTTAGCTTATGCATTATTGTTTTTGGTCTACTTAGACTCTTGAGCATTCTTCAGCTGTTGAGTTAAGTATGCAGTGTTGTTCAGCACAAGGCATTCCTGCTTAGGGATTCCTTCTCCTTCATTGAGTGATCTCTTGGAGGAGTTTTGTTCTTCATTTTCCCACATCCAGGCTTGAGGCCAAGCATCCTCCTTTAGCCACAACATTATCCCTATAGTAGGGGATGTTGTTTTGTAGGGTGTTGCAGTGGGAGATGTACAACACCAATTCCTGAGCTTATCTTTTAAAGGAGGGAGCTCCCCTTTCTTTGCAAGATCTGTACAGGAGATTTCAGAGCATATTTTACATCTTGGCATGTGGCCAAATCAATTATTATATTCTACAGTGCATTTATTTGCAGAAACTATTTCATTTTCCAGAGTGCTGCAGTAGCAGGGTTTGGACCCTTGCTTGTGAGCTTATTCCTAGGAGGAAGGGCCAACTCTTCTCCCGGAAAGCTCTATATTTCATTATTCTTCTGTTATATGTATATTACAGCCATATTTATTCAGATTTGCAGTCCAACTATGTTTTCCAGATCCGTATCTATAGATCTTCTCTTTTATACATTGTACTCTCATGAAGCCCTTGTCGGGTTGTTCTTATTGTGTATAAAGAGGGAGGGATCTCCATTTTCTCAGCCTTTGGATACTTGTAGACTCGATATCTATTATTCATCAATATTTTCTACATAAACCCTTAATAAAATAATGCTGTACCTTCTTCATTCCTTTCTGCATAAGTTAAGCTATGGGGTTTGGGCTTATTTGAGTCATATCGGCTTTGGGAGATCTGTTTATGTGGGCTAGAGTGATTTTTTTTTTCTCCAATTCAGGATGTGAGCTATATACTATGTATTCTAAGAGATTCAAGTCCCATTTTCCACAGATATAGCGTTATTTTCTGAAGACATCTATTTTATGCCTTATATTGCTGCATTTCCCCACCTTGGAAGGAGTGTATAGGCCATATTATTGTTTCTATGCTCTCAATTGATGGTGAGATGTTATTTTACATATAATGAGCTGATTCACATTGCCATGCTCATGATTTTCTGAAGCTCCAACTTTAAAATATCTTAAGATATTCCTCTTGTTGTAGAATTTCCCTATTTTGGGATATTACACCAACACTTCAATATGCCCTAGGAATTAGCAGAAATTCATAGAAACCAACCAATCAATGCATAAGAATCTAATTTTAAGTAGACAAACTAAATATTCTTCAAGATATGGAGAAGTTCGATCCACTAATATGGAAAGGAAATGACAACAATAGACCCTCGAATAATGAATATCTTTCTTTAGAGAAATTCTTCCTAAAATATTTAGTGGATTCGACCCTCAATTTTGATGCATAAGAGGGTCATAAAACCCAAAATTCTACCTCTTTAAAATAGAAATAATTTACTCTTCTAGGATTTGAGCCCTATCTCTTGGTGCAAAATTGAAATAATTTGTGGTGGACTAGTGGAGCAAAATTCTCCGCAAACCCACTAAAATTATATTAATCTGGTTATGCTAGAAATCTAGAAAATTATGTATTGTAAAACAATGAAAATGGCTTCCAAAACTCAATTCGACCTTTGAAATTTTGAGGATAGTATTTGGCACAATTCCCGCACCCCCCCCCCCCCCCCAAAAAAAAAACTCCTAGAAAGATAAAAAATTCACTTTGGCTGTTGGCCTCTAACTGGTGAGGAGAACTCAAGCTTAGGAGAATTCAATGCGGCCCCTTCAGATGGATCAATTTTGACCTTGGATTTGGATGGGAGTTCGACCCTCTTTGATTTTAATTCAATTCAACCTCCTTTATTTATGGTATAATCTAGAATGAATATATTTGTTCCTCTTCCCTTGTTTATTAAAATCTATAGGAACTTGACCCTCTTGAAATAAAGAGGTTTTTCGTCCCGCAAATAACCAAAGTGTTGAAAAACGTTTACCAAAAATCCAATTATATCTTCAAAATAAAATTCTGAAAAATAATTCAACTAGGGTGGCAATAAAGTCCACTGAAATTAGAGAAATAATAGCTAGGGTGGCAATAGAGTCCACCAAAATTAGAGAAATACTAGCTAGGGTGGCAATGAGATCCATCGAAAATAGCACGAGGATTTCACTTGAAACGCTCAAACTGAAACTCACTTGATATTCTCTTCAATGGAAATGAGAAATGATGGGATAGAATGATGAGAAGTGATTGTCAATCCCTTTTTATAATATTTCATTGAGTTTTCTCCAAGATTTTAGATTCCTTTTAATATTATTTTATTGAAGTCACTTTTTTTTCCCTCAAGTTACTTTTTTCCCCTTTTTACTTTTATTAATAATAATAATTCACCCATTTAATCTAATAGTTATATGAAAAAATTGGGCTACTCTCCTATATCTCCTCTAGTTGGGATGTATCTCTGTGCTCAAGAAGTTGGGGACATAACAATCCTCCACGCCCAAGATTGTGTGTCATAAACAATCCATTCTTGTATTCCTAGGTCCCACACATGCCTAGAAAATTTCTGTTGTAGATGATCCAGATCCCCTTATGAAATATTAACCAATTGTGTCCAAGTGCCTTTAAGAATTTAGTTATCCATTTCTATAGCACCACAAAAATTCAAGCCATCATCATTGATTTTTATCCAATTTTGTTGTACACTTATATTCTTCCAACCCAAGTATGTGATATTTAGTTTACATAATTTTGTGATACATAATTTAGCAGTATTGAGTTTATGTCTACATTTTTCATGTGTTTCAATACATACAACCAAAAAGGGTGGAAGAGTATTAGGTTCAACTTTCCTATCCATAATTTCTTGCATTGAAACCCTTTGATGAGGAAATGTACTTCCATGAGGATATCTGACAAGAATGTTATGATCATGTCTCTTCTTTATACGAGTGGCTTCATGTCACCTCCTTTTAATATTCTCCTTATTTCTTAAGAGGTATGTTATCATTGGGATGTGTTGAAGCAATAATAATACTTATATCTTTGTTAATTCCTTTAATTTTATGTTATTTTCACATACATTACTCTCACCACAGTGTTTGCATATTTCATCGAGATTTCAAATTTATTTCTCCATGATTTGACATTATTATAGTTAAATTCATAGCAATAGGAAACTAATTCCTATAGCATAAATCATATACAATTATGGACTCCCTAAATTAGTTCCCCACACACCAAACAATGATGAGAAAAATAATGATCAATTGTTATGTTTGTAGGCCCCTTGTGGATCACCATTATGTGAAGTAGATCACCCTCAGATTGAGTAGATTCTATTTTTGAATCTAATATATTGTCTATAAATTTGTATGATTCTGATTTTCCTTCAATTTTATTATCGCATTCATCATTATCATCTATAGACAAATCATCATCTGAGGAAACATCTACTTTCTCATCAATGAATAGTCAGGAAATGGTATTTGAATATCGTTTTTCCTTTGATTTCTTGTGTATAATGTCATTGCTAGTTCCAATTTTCTTCATTCATATATAAGGTATATGACATGGATATTGAGATGCAGGAAACATGACTCAACTTACATCTTTGTGCTTGCATAATATCTTACATTTGCATTGTCTTTGAATATATTTTTATTTTTCAAAAATGCTTAAATGCCAATTTTCTCTACAACTATTGATGATTTGAGTGACTAATGGTGTATATTTTTCTTTCATTGCAGATGGTTTTTAAATAATAAGATGCATTGCATTATCCGGCGAAAAGTTTTTTGTAGTTAAAATTTTCATTTCAAAGTTCTTTGACTTCACCATTGCTGGTGAAACATCAACAGAAATAAAGAATTGATTATCTCTTGGAGTCTTATATATTTATATATTAGTATAGCCAATATAATAATTCACTCCCTTCTTTCACCAATGTGTGACATGTTCATCCCATGAAGAAGTTATAATGCCACAGGCCCAATACTTACAATAGCTTCCAATTTTATTAAAAGCCAAAATAGAAATAGGATGATGCAGATAATTTTCTTTTGCAATAGGATATTTTGGAACAATATCCCGTACAATAAGGTTTGTCACATGAGGACTTAAGTCAACATAGATTGTTCCAACAGTGGGTAAAGATTGAAATAATTTATGTTTAAAGTTTCGAAAAAAACTATCATGAATTTCAAGAACCACTTATTTAGATATTTAAAACAACTTACCACTATATGGGGGGAATTTGAACATTGAATATCTCCACATGCGAAGTCACATTATTCGAAACTCTATGGGGTGTGATGACAATAACCCATGGGGGCTTCTCTCAACGAAGCTCTAACACATCATGTGTGATCATAGCATATTAAAAAATACCCTTAATTTTAGTACACGTTGGAAAATTCCTCTAAAAATTACATTATTTAACCCCCTACCAATATAAACCCAATACACCTTCCCAATTTAAAAATCCCCTACTTTCACTATATATTGCAAGTATCCTTTTTTTCATTAACATTTTTAATACCCCTTTATATTTTTTCAATAACTTTGAGCTCCATTTTTTATACCTACCAATATAAAAATCCTTTACCCCCTATATATCTCCCAATATATTATGTCATTTTTCCCTCATTATATATCCCCCAATATAAAACCACGAGCTATAGTATTTCTCCCACGTTGAAGCCCCCGTGCATTAACCAATAGAACATAATCAATCACATTTACAAGGCCATTAGTGGGACTGCAAACCTTGGTTTTTTCGAGAGTCATCTTCTTAGGAGAAATAACCATCCTTGCAATGATCTACTCATGTGTAGTGTTAACATTTACCATATTAGAAGAATTTTTCTCCTTCATTGAACGATTAGAGGTCATGAATTCAATATGTTTTGAATTGAATGCCTTTATTGTAAGGGAAATTGGATTTTCAAAACTCGCCTCTACTGAGTTATTTCCATTCATAAAAGTAATATCACTGGAAAATGCTATTTATCATATGAAGAGTCAAGGTAGATAAAATTATAAATCTTCTTACTTGATTCACAGATACAAATCTTGTATTGTAAATACAACGATGTAATGAGGTTTCACAAGAAATCTATATTTTTAGTGATACTTCTTTATCTTGTAGTAATGAATTAGAGGACTTTTTCTTCATAGATTCATAAAATAATGATTTTTGTTATGTTAATTATTCATTTACTTCACAAAAAAAATAAGAAGATTTGACCCCTTGAAGTGTTTTTTGTAAATCAATGAACACCTTCCTAGATTGCATGGAGGGACTACAAATTTGAATATGATATTTCTCTAAATCAAATCATCAGGCTCATTGTTATCATCTTTTACTCCTAGTACGTGCTCCTAAAATCAAGTAGAGATACAATGATTTTATGCAACGATCATCGATGGATAAAGAGATTGGAAATCCAATACAACCACAAGATCTGTGATAAACTTTGATTATGGTTCCATCATAAGTTGAAGAAATTATGTCTTAGGTTTTACACATAGAGGATAATTTAGAGAAGAAAAGAAAAATCATTTCTCTTGAGTTGACTGATATATTTTGCAGTAGTGACCATTTAAAGTCAGAAGCATTGTTAACCATCCCATCAAAGTATATCATCATAGCACATAGGAAAGTTTGTAGATCCTTCAAAGGTGTTATTTGTTATTTCATTCTCAACTTATTAGAACTTACAATCATGCCCTTTCCAACCATGGTTGAATTCAAATTTTTGCTATTGTCAATAGGCTTAGATGTAATTCCAATATTGCTACCAAAATTGTGCAATATGATCGAGATATAAAGAGTACCATGGAATTGTAACACCCTCCTCCCACATCTACCCAAGTAATCATCCAACCGGGGTAAATGTGTGACGAAGAGTTACTATGATATGATTCAACTCCCTATGTATTAGTTAAGGAAGTGGAACCGATGGAACACAACTAAACTGACTTTCTACACATGCAACAGAACCCCCAGGAGCCATTCAACCCATCTAGGTGACCATCCCCTGAGAACAATTGACCTTTTGTTGAGTTAAAGCCTTAGTATCTCCCTTTACATGGGCATGCATGCGACTGGGAGCCTCCATTTTCTCCCACAACAAGGCATTCCTACGCCTGAGGACTTTTGTAGGTAGTTATGTGCCAGTTACTCTAGATTCTTTGCAATTTTTTCATGGCCAAGACTTAGGCCACTACCCAGAACTCCATGAAACTTCTAGAAATGAAAACTAATATCAAAACAATGATATAAATTCAAATACTTGAACAAGGACTTAAGAAGACCCCTACTAGCCATGGTAAGAATTTTGTCAAACATGTCACAAATGTGCAATATACATGTTTAAACAACATATACGAGCATAGGGGTCTCACACTTATTTGAGAATCACTAAGGAGCACTCATTCCTCATCATAATAATTTCATTACCATCTATTAAGCCATACATTCATTGTACATTTAGTGATTAACCAAAACATGATGAGAGCCATACATTATCAGTGCCATAAAACTCACTCATAACCAATATAAATATCAAGGATATAAAAACCATATAAACTACATTTAAAAAAATTATATTTACCCATAGAGTGCCAGGTAGAGGAAGCTCTTAATAATGAATGCAAAGGAAAACAAGGTTCGGGACTGCCACGTTCCACCTAACCATAGATTAGCTGAACCAAATCCCTCTTCAGTCAATCACCCCCGTGCCACATCCCAAGCATGAATGTGGTATATCATTTAATAAACCAACTAAAACTAAACCATGGCTTCCGGAGGCCAAACCACATCAACCCTCAACCATTGATTCCACATCACGGTCAAAAATCAATAACCATCACCATATTGGTCTCTACCCAAGTTGTCTAGTGCTCCAAATCGTTTGTTCCAACCAGGGCTTCAAGGACTATTAACTCAACACACAACTTTCACCAGGCTTCCAGAGTGTTTGTACAAATAGGCCTTCTACGACTAGTAAATCAACCCACCAAGGGATCCTAGAGCATTTTTTTAACCAAGGCTTCTAGGACTAGTAACTCAATCTAAGTTGTTACAATGATTACAGAGCGTTTGTCCAACCAAGCCTTCTAGGAACTAATAACTCAAACCACAGTGAAAGGCACAAGAAAAACAACCAAAAAACAAAAGAGAAACCCATAATACCATGGCTATCCAGGAAATGGCAAGGCTAGGAAAAACCATTGTCAATCCAAGAAACCCCCCATGCCAATGACAAATCATAGAAAAATAGCCACATGCATATGTCATGCATGCCCAAAATAGTGATCAAATCATACATGCCACTCGATACCTGGAAGCAAAACCCATTTTAGTTGTTGATCTCGATGTCCTCTTGCACTTTCCTGCTTTTCTCTTACCTTGTTTCTCCAAATCCAATGTATGCCACACTTCTCCAAGAGTACTCCAATAAAACTCTAAGTGTTTGAGAGTATGAGAGACAAAAAGAAATGAGAGGTCCAAAACTGAAGTGATCAAAATCCATCAAATGAGAGGCTTCTATTTTCTTCATTTTCCATTATTTTCCTTCATTTTCCACCTAGGATGAAACCTGTGACCTTTCACCTAAATTTTATCCTATTTTCCATTATTTTCATAAATAAATACCAATAAATGCCACTTTTCCTTTCCAAAGCCTTAGTCATTTCCTTTGTCAGTTTCCATAGCCATAATAAACCAAATTAACACCCACTCTAGGATGTTTTTTCCCAACATTTATCTTGGAATACATGTCCCATGACCATGGTTATTATTTTTCCTTTATTAACTTTTATTACATTGAATTTTCACCAGGGTTCTTACAGAACCCACCCTCCCCCTTAGGGGAGCACCATCCTCGGTGTCCAATGACACCTACAACAAACAATACTCATCAAAGGAAAACATACTGCCCATGGAGATTTATAGCCTAGCTCATTGTAGTATTTACAATTATTAACCCGATGAGAAGAAAACCAACATGACCACATAACAACATGATAACCATAATGACATGACACCATACCACTTATTGGAGCTTTATAACACAACTCATGGTGGTATTTACATCCATATACATATGTAAATATACCAAAACACCATACTAAATAATATACCAAAAACATGTATCTAGGAAATTCACTCAACCAATGAATAGAGAAGGATACATAGCCCTCATCTGATCCACCATCTCCCAGGTACCTTCATCGAGCCCAAAATGCTTTCAATGCACATTAAACTTCTCAATTGCTCAGTTCCAGAGCATGATCGTATTTCTCTGCAATATACACCGTGACTCCAGTTGGAATTCTCCTTTTGGCTCCACCTGAAATACCGAACAGTCAATCACATGATTGAAATATTTAACATAATTTTTAAGCAATGAAACATGGAAAAAATAATGGAATTTCATTGTCATAGGAAAGTCAAATCGATAGGATATTGGTCCAATCCTTTCAATAACCTTGAAAGTTCCATAATACTGAGGTGCCAACTTGGCATGTGATCCAATCTGCAAGGAGATCTTCTTGGGCTTGATGCACAAGTACACTTGTTCGCCAACCTAAATCTCCTTAAACAAACTTTTCCGATGCACATAAATTTTCTATCTATCATGTGCTACGTTTAGATTCTTCTTGATTACCTGCATTTCCTGTTCCATCTTTGCCAACATATTCGGTCCTATCAATACCTTATTGAATGGATCACTCCAACTAATAGGAGTATTACAACTCTACCCATAGAGTGCCTCAGATGGACTCATCCCCAAATAATCTTGATCTTCTATGTCTATCCATCTATCTATGGATGATATGTTGTGTTGATGGTCAAATCTATACCCAAAATTGCAAGTAAATCTTTCCAAAATCTCAAAGTGAACTTACCATCCCTATCTAACACAATATTCTTTGGAACACCATGAAAACTCACTACATCTCTTATGAATACATGTGCTACATCATTGGTTGAATAAGTAAACTTCGAAGTGCGCTACCTTTTTCAACCTATCAACCAAATCCATAATCGAGTAATGTTGTCTAGATATCCTCGGCAAACCTGTGATGAAATCCATGAAAATTTTCTCCCATTTCCACTCTGGAATTGAGATCAGTTGTAGTAATACACTTGAATGCTTACAACCTACCTTTACCTATTGAAAATCCAAGCATCTCGCTACAAATTATGGCACTTCTTTCTTCAAGTTCGGCCAGTAGTAGAACTTATTCACCACTTTCAATGTCTTTTGATATCCCTGGTGACCTTAATACAGTTTCACATGAAAATCTCTCAAGATAATCTTCTTGAGATCACTTTAATATCGCACATATATCTTGTCCCTAAATATGACCAAGGCCTCTATTATGAAATGATAGTCCAAATCTTGTGCACCTGTACCTATACATGTACCTGTACCTATATCTGTACATGTGTCTATGCCTGTGATCTATTGTAACCTATGCCTGAGCTCCATGTACCTATTATCTTTTTGACCTGCCTGTAAGATATGATCATGTAAGTCTATCCCATAAGAACTCATAGTTGCTATGTGGTTCACCTATATTCACCTACTAAGAGCATCTACAACCCTGTTCTCTTTACCTTTGGTGTACCTGATTTCAAATTCGAACTCAATGATCGTGGAAAACCATCTAGATTTCATAGAATTCAAATTTGGTTGGTCAAATATATACCTCAATCCGATGTGATCACTCATTAGTACAAACCTTTTGCCTAGAAGATAGTGCCTTCACGTCTTCAATGCATGAATAATCACTGCCAACTCAAGATCATGTGTCGAGAATTTTTTCTCATGCTCATTTAGTTTCGATGATTCATAGTGCACTACCTATCCTTCCTACATAAGAACTCCACAGCGTCCTCTCTTGTAAGTGTTGGATACAATACCCCTCGATGAATATTATGAGAAAGAATCTATAGATCGAGGAGCAGAATGCACAACGCAAAGCTATATTAGAGTCTTTGGGGCTTTGGGGTGGGTCAAAGCTCCTTATTTTGTAAAGGGATGGGATAATTTTGTATACGTTGAGCTCCTCCCATGGTTTTTGGACCATGGTAAAAGAGAAGACTATATAAGGAGTCTAGGATAGTCTTGAAATATATAATCATATATAATAACTCTGATAGAATGCACTAGGATGTAATGTTATTTTGAGTTTGTATTATTTTTTTGTGGGAAAGGGAATGTTCATGTTGTTGAGTGCATGAAGACCTTAGAAATTTTGCAGTTGAGTACGAAGATCCTTGCAACTGAGTGCGTAGGGTGGAAAGGGTTGTATTAAGAAGATTTGAGTAATAATAGAAGACTTTTAAGACATATTTGTGTTCTGTTTTTATGTGTCTACTTTAATTTTATTCTGATATCATCTATGTTGGTTTAAGGGTTTTTATACATAATTTCATTATGAAGCCCTGTTTATGGTTATTTATGTTGTTTTATGATTGTTAAAATAAACTCGCACAGTCTGCAAGATAATTCAATTCGAGTGTTGAACAATGACTGTATAATTAGCATAGTTGTTTTGTGAATATATGTTAAGTGTTTAAATGAAAACAAGGCCTAAATCCACAATCAATTGTCCCTTTGGATGCAGAAACCTAGTTTTGGAATCCCCCTATATTTCCTTGGGTGAGACTTCGGTCTGCACAAGAGATCGTTGCTGAAAGGGCCAGTAATAGTGGGTTTTGTTGGTTCATGTAGCCATATATGAACTTGGGTCTAGGCCCCATCAAGCCAAAAAATGGTTCCATTGTTTGGATCGGGATTTGACTAAGGGATATGTGGATGTGGCTTCCGACTAAGAAATAAATTCAATATTGGGTGGATCTAAAAGAGCATGAATTTGCAGCGCAATAAAACTGAATCGATGCATATCTACTAAACAGTGGTTACAAAAGTATATCTTCACATATCAACACGAGATATTTTTCTCATCATTTTCAAGTGAGATATATGAATGGTTATGAAGACTAGTTGATAAAATGACCCATTTCAACAATAGGCCTACTGCATGGACTCCAGAACTGATCAAGCAACTGAAGGGAATTAATAACGAGATCAAATGGGTTGTTGGTTATTGGATCGATAGTATCCATGGAGGATTTATTACGGAGTTTGTGATTGATACATATATTTCCTATAGTGAATCAGAGCGCAAATGTTTCAAAGGCTGACGAGGTAAGTACTTGACCTCATTGAAGCTTTGGATTAAGATGTTATTGTGTGAAAAGGGTTTACTATGGATGCAATCAGATTGATGTTCAGAGGAAAGAAAACCCGAACTATATGACGTGGTAAGAGGTTTAGGTTAGATCCTAATATTATGTTGAGTCTGAGTATAGTCCATTATTTGGGTCTGAAAGCGAAGAAGGAGAAAGAAACCCTAATACCCCTAGAAGTGCGTCAATAAAATTTGAAGATCATCAGGGCACTTCTGGAATTCCCCAACCTTCCACTCCCATCACAACCCATCCCTACACTCCATCTCCACCTCCACCTCCATCTCCCCTGTTTACCATGGCTCACTCACCCAAGATGCATGCTTTCAAAGGATTGGATGATCCGAAGCAGTTCTGGTTTGTTGTAGAAGCGATATGGAGATCACTAAACATCACTGATGAGAATATGAAGAAAACGTAGTTGGTCACAATGCTACAGGAAAAAGCATTATCCTGGTATATGAAGTACTCCTTGATGAACCAGAATTCCATGTTGGCCCAAATAATGGTTGTGCTAAATGTTGAATTTAAGAAGTCGAAGTTGCAATCCCAATGTATTATGGATATCAATGAGATCAAGAAATTGGTCATTTCAACTGTGTGTAAATTAGATTAAAGGTTTAAGACACTGCTAAGTAAAGTCAGCTTTGGGATGCCTATTATAGTTTCGCTATTTCCACATCTTAGATTGTCATTGTCACAGCAAAAGATCACAAACTAAGCGAAAGCATTGGAGATTTTGATGAAAATAGAAGCTTCGTCGGTAGCGAATATGAACATAGGGGTTCAAAAGATCCAAATATATTTGGTGAGCTTACATATCAAACTCCAGGACCTGAAGAAGGGAAAAGAGGTTCTGTATGACATGCGCTCAAAATTTTGGTGCATAAAGTGAAAAGCGGAGGGCCACCATAAGGATCGATGTCATGTTTATAAACATTATTTGTTCACTAGACTACCAAGTCCATTGAAGACTAGGCCAAGTACTGGACCAAATGAGGGACCAAATTTTTAGTGTAGCTTATGCCAATTTTCATGCCAACACTCCACATACTATTTTCATCTACTGCAAAAGTACATTCGGTCGCGAAGCAATTGTTCTGTAATTTTTGTAGTTTTGTGGGACATGATGACAAGCACTGTCGAAGCTATGATCTAATTATGTAGAGTCTTGGATCATACCGAATGTGAGTCGAAGGTCATGAAGATCTAGGTTCGCCAAAAAATTGCAGAGGTTTCACAGGCTGAATGCATGGTCACATAGGAGGCGCTGGATGAGGTCACGAACATATCATAAGTTATACTTGTGTCTAGCCTAGAAATTTATCTAGGGATTATCAAAATATCATTTCAGTATCTTGTAAGTAATGTTGCACATTTGATCATGAAATCGAATATTTTCCTGCATTATTGGCTAAAATGCTGGAAGAGCATAATGAGCAGCCTGCCCAAAACATACAAATGATGAGAGCTAAACCGCGCGAAGAAGATCTAAGTGTCAACATAGTGACATGAAGTGGTATAAATACTGGAGAATACAAAGTGGAAGGAAAGAAGAATATGGAGGATACATGGGTCCAGAAAGCTGGAGAAAATAATAATGGGTTCGATTTACAATGCGAAAGAGAAACATTGATGGAAGTGAAAAAGAATCTTATGAGCCCAGATACCCTCAACATCAATATATCAAAGACAATTGATTCCGCTGAAGAATAAACCCAAGGAGATTACTAAATCAAAGGAAGTTGATCCATCCATCCCGAAGTCATTTTTACAGACATGTATGAAGTTGCTAAGGGATCAAAAAGTTGTGGAAGGACTACAGGAGCTGATTGAAAACTATGATGGCAAAGAAGAACCACAACCTGAACAATGTGCAGTGCATAAGGTCTACAAACATAAGAAAATAATAGACAAGGAAATGTGGTTAACTGCGCAAATCAACGATTATGAAATGGACCAAGTAATCCTTGATATTGGATCGGATGCCAATATTTTTCCAAAATAGACATGGGAAAGAATGGAGAGACCAAAGTTGTAATGGTCACTGATTTAGCTAAGAATGGAAAATCAGCAAAAGATTATTCCTATGGTTCGATTGCATGGAATTAGCATAGATATTGATGGTGCAAGTGTGTTGTCATACTTTTAAGTCATTGAAATTGTTGATGATAGCAATCTGTATCCCGCTTTGCTTGGATTTAATCAGGCTTATGATATGGAGGCCATAATCAACCTGAAAAATAGATAGATGGTGTTTGAGAAGAATGGTACAAGGGTTGTTATGCATTTGGATCCATCTGAAGGTGCATGATATTCATAACCTATCCAAAATTCAAATGGTGATATCGACAATATCTATAAGATCACCGCGTAGGACAAATACTGGATCAATCCTACCACTAATGGAAGGATAAGTTGGGAGTGTGATAGTTCTTATGTTTCAAAATATGACGATGAATTAGAGCACTCGCAGAACCGATTTCATGAATTTTCCACTAAGAAGTGCAACAGAGTTACCAAATCGCTTCGTTGCGTTACATCATAGGTACGTGACGTGCCCTTCTATGATGGAACTATAGATGTTGATTTATTTCTGGATGAATTTTAAAAAAGGTGCCTGAAGAGCAGTGATAAGAAGTGTTGGACATTACTTTGAGGTCCACCCCAGCTAGATGGTGGGGTGTATATAGAGAAGGCCTAGGAGGATGGAAGGAATATTGTAGACTAATGAAGCTTAGGTTTGGTCATGAAAAAACTAGGATCATGGATAAGTACAATGGTAGGGATGATCCTCATAAGCATTTGTCTCACTAGAATGCAACTTAGGGTGAGGAACCTCAACCTGAATGGGTGCATATATTCTTTCATACCTTGGATATGATATGTAAGGAGTGGTATCTTGAAACAGGATTGTGGCATGACACCACAAATTGTTACAAGATGATGGAAGGTTTCTTATTGAATTATAATTTCACAGATGGTTGGGATTGTATTAATGACACTCTTCAGGAAATCAGAACAAGAATATTTTGAATAACCATTGAGTCAGCAGCTTCAGTACAAATTGACTGGGTTTTGCAATTGGAACAAGCCCGAGAATGTTACAACCTGACGGTGGAAGAAGGCAAGGAGGATCAATGCAATGTCAATATTCCTAAATTATAAGGAAAATGTGAGGTTGCAGGTCCTAAAGTAGAGATTCTTGACATAGCACATGTCAAGATTGGGAAGGTCAACATAGGCTCAAAAGTGGAGCCCAAGTTCATGAATATTGGAGACTATTGGGATGATGATACAATGAGCAAGGTCATTGAATTTTTACATGAGTACCAGGATCTGTTCCCAACAAATTTCTCTCAGCTGAAATGCATTATTGAGTATTTTGCATTGAAATACCTAGTGAACAAGCCTGTGATAGGGGGAAGCTGCAAATGCATTGGTTGGGACCTTAAATTTTCAGGAATGCCTTGGAGGGGGGTGCAGTTCATCTCAAGAAGCTGAATGGTGAGTTGTTCCCTAGATGTGTCAATGGCATCCGATTGAATTTATACATGGAAAAATCTGCCCCTGGATGTTCGCATTGAAAATATGGCCGGAGAAGAGTCTTAATGCTCCATGGAGCAGAGAGAGAGCATGGGAATATAAAAAACTCTATCGAAGGAAGGCTTTGTCGCAATAGAAGTACTACGCGAGATGCAGGGACATGGCGAATTTGGAGGGAACTGCGCTGAAGAATGCAGGAATGCGCCATAAAGGCGAGTTTGACAAATCTCACCAAAAATATGACCATTGGATCTTAAACAGTTGATTTGACAAGGACTTGGTTGTTAAAAGGAGTAGGAGGGATGTATTTAATGGGTATATCCAGGTGGATCTGCCTAGAAATATGCATTTATGAAGTGCATATGAAGGAGGTCATGGATTTTGAATTTGAATTTTGCTATAAATCAGACATCCTGCTCCACATTCAAATACTTTGTGCTCTAAGATTTAGGTTTGATATTTTGTTCCTGCAAGCTAGCTGAGTGAGTCGCTACATGTCAGATTACAGTTTTGAAGTGTTTAAAGAAGAACTGATCAAAGCAGGGCTCAGGCACATAATCTATCCAGGTATAAGACACGCCATGATGGTTACACCACTTGCAATTGTCACAGGGTTGAGATGACCTAGGAAACAGACTGTAGAAGTGCCTTCTAAAAATCTGAAGAATCTAGTACTTAGAACATCACCCAAGAAGAAAATTCCAAAGGAACAATGGTATAAGACTGCAAGATAGGAAAAAGCAAGATGCTGAGGAAAAGAAGTCGGAAGAGAAAGAAGTCTTACCCAAAGTACTCGAGGATATTGATGCGAAAGAGACAAAACCCATCTCTAGGTTGCCCCCATATATTCTGCCATGGAAACCGATAGTTGTGAAGCGTACAAAGGATCCAGATGAAGTGAAATACAATATTTTCACCCCCTTGCTACTTGAAGAAGTAATAGTTGAAGGAGAATTTTTGGGAAAAGTACCAAAACTCTGCCTGGAGGATTGGGATTTAAATGACAACAACAAGTACCCTCAATTTGAGCCAAGCTGGTAGCTGCGCTCTATATACTATGAACTACTGGATTTGCAAGGCTAGATCCAATGAAGTGGGTAGTCGAAATTCAGAATGTAGGGTTATTGAACATGTTATATGTTCCAAACTTTTCGCGCAACATTATCAATACAATCTGTGTGCACCAACTGCTAGCCCTAGTGCACGATGTTTTTCTATGGTTGGGGGAAAGAATCCCCATTGATACGATGTTGATCAGGAGGATCACAAAACTTACTTATCTCGGCCTAGACCTCGCTGAAGCATTTTTAGGAAAGGATCAGGATAAGAAGCTGGCTGATAAGATGAAGCAGGATTATGACTCGATGAAGGTAACCAAGGGTTACTCTATTAACTCTATCAAAGATAGGTTTGTGCACATTTCCACCCATATTTTAGTAGGAAAGATCATGCGTAAGCGTCGTGCAGAGGAAGTTTTAGCACTAGTGGTGTCTTTGGTTTTGCAGTGTAGCTAATGCGTTGTATACAATTGGGTCAGATACTTATGTAAATAATTCTTAGATGACTATAGAGAGGCTCAAGAGGAGGGAAACAAGTTTCACTATGCGTGACTCTTGTTCCTAATTGTGTTAATGGTTTGGAAGGATCCCGATGAGTCACAATTCCCCACTGCAGACCTGGGTCTCTGCGAAGCAACGAGGTATGCCTCTTTATGACATTCAAACGATCGATCTCTAGTGACGGTGAAAAAATTATTTTGGGTTGGGTTTGAGAAGAGTCTGCGCATAGCGATCAACCAGAAGTCCTAACTATTACCAAGTATTTTGGCAGAATATCGATGGGTCGCAATCTTTAAAGTAGATTTCCACCATGTTCACATCTGAGTGAAGACAAACCTTGCTAAGGTCTGGTACAAGCTGTCATAACTAGTGACCGAGGATGATTTTGCATGAATAGTAAGTGCATGGCCATTTTATTAGATAAATCTGCACACTGAATGTGTGGAGATGAATCAGAAAGACATGAGTGGTGCAAAGACAAGTGTGCATATGGGAAATAAGGACACCAAGAATCAGCCTAAGAACATCACCTTCACATATGAAAGAGAAGCTGAGCGGCAAACAGAGAAAGATGCTCTAGAGACAGGAGGGGGTGATGATTAGGGTTGTGATGATGCATTTATGGATCGAGCATATCCCCCCTCCCCTTACATTCTAAATAGGTGGCAGACATAGGGTGGAGCCACGCGGAAGAGGATGAATTCAAATAGGTCCACTGATCCAGAAGCGTTGGTCCTCAGTGAAGAGGACTTCGATGAAATTGATGACACTATTCGACACGTCACCGAAAATTTATGGGGAAACATTTAGGACCAGTACAAGAATGTATTGGCCTAGGTCATCTAGGGCTTGAAGGAATTACAAGTTCAAATGAGTGTAGTGCAAGCGAGCGTGAGTCAAGCATGTGGGCTTTAAGAGAGCATGGCTCAAGCAAGTGGGGCACTAGTAGGTGAAAGTACAATCGAACAGGAGATGGAAATTACAACTGATACATGCGCAGTGTCGATACATGTAGGTACCTTATGTTTTGACACTGCTGAGAAACTCATGCAGGAAACACATTGGCAGAACACAAGGCTCGACCTTGTTGTGGTGCCTTTAAAAACACTACACGAGTTCCACCAGGGTGTTGCCGAAGAGTTCCAGATCCGAGAGCAGTGCACCGTATTAATTATCCAAGATGTTAAGAAATAAAGGTAGAGTATGGAAGAGGAAAAGAAGTAGTATATACAAGAGCACCATGAGGCACCTGCACAAAGACAAAAATTGGAAACGTGCATCACCAAGGTTTGCAACAAACTACCTGAGTTGCAATAGCGCTAGAGGAAAAAGTGGAAAAGATCGCAATCATCGTCAAGGATTGCAAGGCTGAAGTCAACAAGGCGCGAATCAAGATGCAAATGAAGATAATTGAGCTTCAGATGAAATTGTAGCCTGCGACTCTACTATAGTTCTGGGAGCATCGCGTACCAGAGATTAAGGCTGCCAATAAAAATATTGATTCTCCACTCCAGGACTACACTCATCTTTGAAGATGTTATGGATGTCCGAGACTCACTACAGGAGGACCCTCAAGTGTAGAAGATTCAAGAAGAAGTTCACGAGAAACTAGAATAGATGGACGACATTAAGGGCGCCGCAAAGTGTTTAGCACCAGTACAACAGTATGGCCGTCTCCAAGAGGGTAAATTTTTGCAAGAAAATAAAAATATATCATAGCTATAACGAAGTCATGGGAAGCTGAAGCTAGTCAGCTATCGAAAACTATTAGGAAAATTCTAAAAGGACTACGTCATATGTAGAATGATATTGCCACAAAAATCACAGGGCTAACCATTAAGATGTTGTTGACCAAAATCCATGAATTTGAGAAGCAGTACGCCGAAATAATTCTGCCTATGATGGATTCCTTGAGCACCATCAAAGAAAATATCAAGGGTGCACTGATGGAGTGACTCATGATGAGTCACATTTTTGTGTTGGGGGCATGTTGGATAGGGTACCCTCGATGAATATTTTTATAAAGAATCTACAGATTGAGGAGCAGAGCACGCAGCGCGGAGCTATGTTAGAGTCTTAGGGGATTTGGGGCGGGTCAAAGCCCCTTATTTTGTAAAGGGATGGGATAATTTTGTATACGTTGAGCTCCTCTCATGGTTTTCATGCCAAGGTATTGTAAAAGGAAGACTATATAAGGAGTCTAGGATAGTCTTGAAAGATATCATCATATCTCATAACTCATGATAGAATGAACTTGGATGTAAATTTATTTTGAGTTTGTATTCTGTTGTTTGTGGGAAATGGAAGGCTTCTGCTACTGAGTGTGCAGATACCTTATAAAGTCTACATCTGAGTGCACATACCCCTACAGCTGAGTGTGTAGGGCGGAAAGGGTTGTATTAAGAAGATATGAGTAACAATAGAAGAATTTGAAGACAGGTTTGTGTTATTTTTTTATGTGTCTACTTTACTTGTATTTTGATATCATCTGTGTTGGGTATGGGTATAGGTATAGGGGTTGAGACTTGATGCTGCACAAAATGTAGGAACCCCTACTTCACAACATAGACAAAGATAGTCTCCTTACCGATTTACTAGATACATGGCTCTCGTGAGCAAATGTATTGAAACTGAACTATCTTCCTTTCAGGAAGAAGTGCAAGAGCCCACATGGGTAGATGAAATGGTGAAGGAGTATGAATCCATTATAAAAAATAGTGCTTGGGAAATTTTTCTAAGGCCGGTTGATAAATCAATGGTAGGTTCAAGATGGATCTACAAGATAAAGCAAGCTGCTGATGGGAGTGTGGAGAAATGCAAGGCTAGATTTGTGGCCTGGGGCTTCTCACAGACCGAGGGGATAGATTATGAAGAGATCTTTGCACCTGTCACAAGGTATACTTCCATAAGGACCATCCTTGCTCTCTCAGCACAGATGGGTTGGCGCATTCATCAGATGGATGTGAAGACTGTGTTTCTCAATCGGATCATTGAGGAAGAGGTGCACATAGAGCAGCTTGAAGGTTTTGAGATCTTCAATAGCTAGTCACATGTGTGCAGACTCAAAAGAGCATTGTATGGGCTGAACCAAGCACTCCATGCTTGGTACACTTGGATAGACAGTTATTTCACCAGACTAGGCTTCACTAAAAGTGAAGCAGATGCAAACCTATACCAAATTGTGGTGGATGGTAAGCTTTTAATAATTTTTCTTTATGTTGATGATTTAATATTGACTGGTGATGAGCAGTTGATACACTCATGCAAGGAGGATCTTTCAAAGGAGTTTGAGATGAAGGATATGGGCCTCCTTCATTATTTCCTTGGATTGGAAATATGGCAGCAAGATGGTGAAATTTTTGTGTCTCAAGGCAAGTATGCAAGGGAGATACTGGGTAAGTTTCACATGAAGGGCTGCAAACCCATGGATACTCCTCTTCCAAGAAATTGGAGGAAAGATGATGCTACTTCTGGAGAGGTAGTGGATGCTATTGTTATCGACAGTTAGTGGGTTCACCAATGTATCTAGTGAACACGAGACCAGACATTTTCTATGCGGTTAACCAATTGAGTCAAGCTATGGTTAAGCCTACCAAGCTCTTTTGGAAGGCGGGTAAGCATGTCCTGAGATACCTGATGGGCACATCAGATTATGGTTTATGGTAAAGACAGACGGATGGAGTGAAGTTGCATGGCTTCATGGATGTAGATTGGGCTGAAATTCCAACGGACAGAAAGAGCACATCAGGGGGGATATTTAGTATCAAATCTACAGTCGTTTCTTGGTAGAAAAGGAAGCAGAGATCCATGGCACTTAGTTTAGAAGAAGAAAAATATATGGAAGTGAGTCAAGATTCATGTGTGGCTATCTAGATGAGAAAGATCCTGGTTGGTTTGTTTGGTTCTCATTTAGATCCGAAAGTGATTCATTGTGATAATATGAGTTGCATTAAAATATTGATTAATACCATGTTTCATGATAGATATAAACATATAGATATCCGATACCATCATCTCAGAGATTGTGTGCAGAGGAGGATCATGTTGCTTCAGTACATTCCTACAGAAGATCAGGATGCAGATATTCTGACGAAGGCTCTCACGAGGAGAAAATTCGAATACCATAGAGATAGGATCAGGGTGAAGGATAATCCTTTTCTTGTTGAGAGGGAGTGTTAAGATTCAACAAGAAGATCCTAGTGAAAATTCAACACCTACACTATGATGGAGCCATAGGATATTTTTAGGTGGATCTCTATTTATAGATATATGTGCAAGTTCTATTTATAGATTGCATTTCTATTTATAGATGCATGTCGACTATTATTATCCGTTAATATTAGTTGGACAATAAACAATAATCTATTCTCAATGAGCACTTGGAAATAGTTAACTGAAGTGGAAAATCAGTTAGCTAAAGGAATTTCGAGTTAAGAGGTTGGTTGGTGGGACATGCAAGTGGACTTAGTTGTAACTGAGTGATTTGAAGTTGTAATAGAGTTGGAAGTGCCGTTATGAAAGTTGTAAAGAAGTTTAACTGAGGTAAGTGAGTTAAACTCAGTTGTGCTACTTGTAACTAAAGATACACTAGTGAGAGATCAAGTGGATTAATTATTAATTAATTCACAATCAGTGGTCTCACATGCAAAAAAATATTTACTATTATTAACTGCATGTATGTCAGATCCAATGGAGACCCAGCAGAGTTCTAGGTGAAAGGGAAGTAAACTATTAGTTGTGAAATTATCCGGTTGAACACATGCAACCACACACACATTGGATGTGCCCATGAGGATTTCGTAGTCAAGGCAAGCAGGATTGCACTCATTTAGGGATTTTCTATCAGCTAGGATTGCGCAGTGGAAGCAAGTCGTCTAGAGACAGTAAATTGCCTAAATAAGCTGTTTAGCACCAGTACAGCAGTATGGCCGTCTCCAAGAGGGTAAATTTTTGCAAGAAAATAAAAACATATCATAGCTATAACGAAGTCATGGGAAGCTGAAGCTAGTCAGCTATCGAAAACTATCAGGAAAATTCTAAAAGGACTACGTCATATGTAGAATGATATTGCCACAAAAATCACAGGGTTAACCATTAAGATGTTGTTGACCAAAATCCATGAATTTGAGAAGTAGTGCGCCGAAATAATTCTGCCTATGATGGATTCCTTGAGCAGCATCAAAGCAAATATCAAGGGAGCACTGATGGAGTGACTCGTGATGAGTCAAATTTTTGTGTTGGGGGCATGTTGTATAGGGTAACCCGCGATGAATATTTTTATAAATAATCTACAGATCGAGGAGCAGAGCACGCAGCGCGGAGCTATGTTAGAGTCTTAGGGGATTTGGGGCGGGTCAAAGCCCCTTATTTTGTAAAGGGATGGGATAATTTTGTATACGTTGAGCTCCTCTCATGGTTTTCATGCCAAGGTATTGTAAAAGAGAGTACTATATAAGGAGTCTGAGAGATCTTGTTATAATCATATCTCATAACTCATGATAGAATGAAATTGACAACTTTATTTTGAGTTTGTATTCTGTTTGTGGGAATGTAAAGGCTTCTCATTACTTGAAAAATACCTTATAAAGCTCCAACTGAGGTACATGATCCTTTACACCAGTGTGTAGAGGCTAGTTGTATTAAGAAGATTGAAAGAACAATGGTTGAATTTGAAGATAGGTTTGTATTATTTTTTTATGTGTCTACTTTACTTATTTAGAAACATTCATGTTGGTACTCAAGATAGGTACATAGGGCCGAGACTTGATGTCGCACAAAATGTAGGAGCCCCTACTTTCAACATACAGCATAGTCTCCTACCGATTTACCGGATGAAGGTCCGGGAGAAAATGTATCAACCGAACTATCTTCCTTTCAGGAAGAAGTGCAAGAGCCCACATGGGTAGATGAAATGGTGAAGGAGTATGAATCCATTGTCAAAAATAGTGCTTGGGAAATTGTTCCAAGGACGGTTGATAAATCAGTGGTAGGTTCAAGATGGATCTACAAGATAAAGCAAGCTGCTGATGGGAGTGTGGAGAAATAAAAGGCCAGATTTGTGGCCTGGGGCTTCTCACAGATCGAGGGGATAGATTATGAAGAGATCTTTGCACCTGTCACAAGGTATACTTCCATAAGGACCATCCTTGCTCTCTCAGCACAGATGGGTTGGCGCATTCATCAGATGGATGTGAAGACTCTATTTCTCAATGGGATCATTGAGGAAGAGGTGTACATAGAGCAGCTTGAAGGTTTTGAGATCTTCAATAGCTAGTCACATGTGTGTAGACTCAAAAGAGCGTTGTATGGGCTGAACCAAGCACTCCATGCTTGGTACACTTGGATAGACAGCTATTTCACCAGACTAGGCTTCACTAAAAGTGAAGCAGATGCAAACCTATACCAAATTTTTGTGGATGGTAAGCTTTTAATCATTGTTCTTTATGTTGATGATTTAATATTGACTGGTGATGAGCAGTTGATACACTCATGCAAGGAGGATCTTTCAAAGGAGTTTGAGATGAAGGATATGGGCCTCCTTCATTATTTCCTTGGATTGGAAATATGGCAGCAAGATGGTGAATTTTTTTTGTCTCATGGCAAGTATGCAAGGGAGATATTGGGTAAGTTTCACATGAAGGGCTGCAAAACCCATGGATACTCCTCTTCCAAGAAATTGGAGGAAAGATGATGCTACTTCTGGAGAGGTAGTGGATGCTACTGTTATCGACAGTTAGTGGGTTCACTAATGTATCTAGCGAACACGAGACCAAACATTTTCTATGCGGTTAACCAATTGCGTCAAGCTATGGTTAAGCCTACCAAGCTCTTTTGGAAGGTGGGTAAGCATGTCCTGAGATACCTGATGGGCACATCAGATTATGGTTTATGGTAAAGACAGACGGATGGAGTGAAGTTGCATGGCTTCATGGATGTAGATTGGGCTGAAATTCCAACGGACAGAAAGATCACATCAGGGGGGATATTTAGTATGAAATCTACAGTCGTTTCTTGGTAGAAAAGGAAGCAGAGATCCATGGCACTTAGTTTAGCAGAAGCAAAATACATGGAAGTGATTCGAGATTCATGTGAGGCCATATGGATGAGAAAGATCCTGGTTGGTTTGTTTGGTTCTCATTTAGATCCAAAAGTGATTCATTGTGATAATCAGAGTTGCATTAAAATCTTGATTAATACCATGTTTCATGATAGATATAAACATATAGATATCTGATACCATCATCTCAGAGATTGTGTGCAGAGGAGGATCATGTTGCATCAGTACATTCCTACAGAAGATCAGGATGCAGATATTCTGACGAAGGCTCTCACGAGGAGAAAATTCGAATACCATAGAGATAGGATCAGGGTGAAGGATAATCCCTTTCTTGTTGAGAGGGAGTGTTAATATTCAACAAGAAGATCCTAAGTGAAAATTCAGCACCTACACTATGATGGAGCCATAGGATATTTTTAGGTGGATCTCTATTTATTGATATATGTGCAAGTTCTATTTATAGATTGCATTTCTATTTATAGCTGCATGTCGACTATTATTATCCCTTAATATTTTTGGACAATAAACAATAATCTATTCTCAATGAGCACTTGGAAATAGTTAACTGAAGTGGAAAATCAGTTAGCTAAAGGAATTTCGAGTTAAGAGGTTGGTTGGTGGGACATGCAAGTGGACTTAGTTGTAACTGAGTGATTCGGAGTTGTAATAGATTTGGAAGTGCCGTTATGAAAGTTGTAAAGAAATTTAACTGAGGTAAGTGAGTTAAACTCAGTTGTGCTAGTTGTAACTAAAGATACACTAGTGAGAGATCAAGTGGATTAATTATTAATTAATTCACAATCAGTGGTCTCACATGCAACTAAATATTTACTATTATTAACTGCATGCATGTCAGATCCAATGGAGACCCAGCAGAGTTCTAGGTGAAAGGGAAGTAAACTATTAGTTGTGAAATTATTCGGTTGAACACATGCAACCACACACACATTGGATGTGCCCATGAGGATTATATAGTCAAGGCAAGCAGGATTGCACTCATTCAGGGATTTTCTATCAGCTAGGATTGCGCAGTGGAGGCAAGTTGTCTAGAGACAGTAAATTGGCTAAGGAACTTGCCAATTTTGTCATCTAGACCATAGCCAATTTATTTAGCCGATTTATTTTACCTTAGCCAATATATTTAGCCAATTTATGAATATTTGAGACTATTGGGATGATGATACAGTGAGCAAGGTCACTGAATTTTTACATGAGTACCAGGATCTATTCCCAACAAATTTCTCTCAGCCGAAATGCATTATTGAGTATTTTGCATTGAAATACCTAGTGAACAAGCCTGTGATAGGGGGAAGCTGCAAATGCATTGGTTGGGACCTTAAATTTTCAGGAATGCCTTGGAGGGGGGTGCAGTTCATCTCAAGAAGCTGAATGGTGAGTTTTTCCCTAGATGTGTCAATGGCATCCGATTGAATTTATACATGGAAAAATCTGCCCCTGGATGTTCGTATTGACAACATGGCCGGAGAAGAGTCTTAATGCTCCATGGAGCAGAGAGAGAGCATGGGAATATAAAAAACTCTATCGAAGGAAGGATTTGTCGCAATAGAAGTACTACGCGAGATGCAGTGACATGGTGAATTTGGAGGGAACTGCGCTGAAGAATGCAGGAATGCGCCATAAAGGCGAGTTTGACGAATCTCACCAAAAATATGACCATTGGATCTTAAACATTTGGTTTGACAAGGACTTGGTTGTTAAAAGGAGTAGGAGGGATGTATTTAATGGGTATATCCAGGTGGATCTGCCTCGAAATATGCATTTATGAAGTGCATATGAAGGAGGTCGTGGATTTTGAATTTGAATTTTGCTATAAATCAGACATCCTACTCCACATTCAAATACTTTGTGCTCTGAGATTTAGGTTTGATATTTTGTTCCTGCAAGCTAGCTGAGCGAGTCGCTACATGTCAGATTACAGTTTTGAAGTCTTTAAAGCAGAACTGATCAAAGCAGGGCTCAGGCACATAATCTATCCAGGTATAAGACACACCATGATGGTTAAACCACTTGCAATTGTCACAGGGTTGAGATGACCTAGGAAATAGACTGTAGAAGTGCCTTCTAAAAATCTGAATAATCTAGTACTTAGAACATCACCCAAGAAGAAAATTCCAAAGGAACAATGGTATAAGACTGCAAGATAGGAAAAAGCAAGATGCTGAGGAAAAGAAGTCGGAAGAGAAAGAAGTCTTACCCAAAGTACTCGAGGATATTGATGCGGAGGAGACAAAACCCATCTCTAGGTTGCCCCCATATATTCTGCCATGGAAACCGATAGTTGTGAAGCCTACAAAGGATCCAGATGAAGTGAAATACAATATTTTCACCCCCTTGCTACTTGAAGAAGTACTAGTTGAAGGAGAATTTTTGGGAAAAGTACCAAAACTCTGCCTGGAGGATTGGGATTTAAATGACAACAAAAAGTACCCTCAATTTGAGCCAAGCTGGTAGCTGCGCTCTATATACTATGAACTACTGGATTTGCAAGGCTAGATCCAATGAAGTGGGTAGTCGAAATTCAGAATGTAGGGTTATTGAACATGTTATATGTTCCAAACTTTTCGCGCAACATTATCAATACAATCTGTGTGCACCAACTGCTAGCCCTAGTGCACGATGTTTTTCTATGGTTGGGGGAAAGAATCCCCATTGATACGATGTTGATCAGGAGGATCACAAAACTTACTTATCTCGGCCTGGACCTCGCTGAAGCATTTTTAGGAAAGGATCAGGATAAGAAGCTGGCTGATAAGATGAAGCAGGATTATGACTCGATGAAGGTAACCAAGGGTTACTCTATTAACTCTATCAAAGATAGGTTTGTGCACTTTTCCACCCATATTTTAGTAGGAAAGATCATGCATAAGCGTCGTGCAGAGGAAGTTTTAGCACTAGTGGTGTCTTTGGTTTTGCAGTGTAGCTAATGCGTTGTATACAATTGGGTCAGATACTTGTGTAAATAATTCTTAGATGACTATAGAGAGGCTCAAGAGGAGGGAAACAAGTTTCACTATGCGTGACTCTTGTTCCTAATTGTGTTAATGGTTTGGAAGGATCCCGATGAGTCACAATTCCCCACTGCAGACCCAGGTCTCTGCGAAGCAACGGGGTATGCCTCTCTATGACATTCAAACGATCGATCTCTAGTGATGGTGAAAAAATTATTTTGGGTTGGGTTTGAGAAGAGTTTGCGCATAGCGATCAGCTAGAAGTCCTAACTATTACCAAGTATTTTGGCAGAATATTGATGGGTCGCAATATTTAAAGTAGATTTCCACCATGTTCACATCTGAGTGAAGACAAACCTTGCTAAGGTCTGGTACAAGCTGTCATACCTAGTGACCGAGGATGATTTTGCATGAATAGTAAGTGCATGGCCATTTTATTAGATAACTCTGCACACTGAATGTGTGGAGATGAATCAGAAAGACATGAGTGGTGCAAAGACAAGTGTGCATATGGGAAATAAGGACACCAAGAATCAGCCTAAGAACATCACCTTCACATATGAAAGAGAAGCTGAGCGGGAAACAGAGAAAGATGCTCTAGAGACAGGAGGGGGTGATGATTAGGGTTGTGATGATGCATTTATGGATCGAGCATATCCCCCCTCCCCTTACATTCTAAATAGGTGGCATACATAGGGTGGAGCCACGCGGAAGAGGATGAATTCAAATAGGTCCACTGGTCCAGAAGCGTTGGTCCTCAGTGAAGAGGACTTCGATGAAATTGATGACACTATTCGGCACGTCACCGAAAATTTATGGGGAAACATTTAGGACCAGTACAAGAATGTATTGGCCTAGGTCATCTAGGGCCTGAAGGAATTACAAGTTCAAATGAGTGTAGTGCAAGCGAGCGTGAGTCAAGCATGTGGGCTTCAAGAGAGAATTGCTCAAGCAAGTGGGGCACTAGTAGGTGCAAGTACAATCGAACAGGAGATGGAAATTACAACTGATACATGCGCAGTGTCGATACATGTAGGTACCTTATGTTTTGACACTGCTGAGAAACTCATGCAGGAAACACATTGGCAGAACACAAGGCTCGACCTTGTTGTGGTGCCTTTAAAAACACTACACGAGTTCCACCAGGGTGTTGCCGAAGAGTTCCAGATCCGAGAGCAGTGCACCTTATTAATTATCCAAGATGTTAAGAAATAAAGGTAGAGTATGGAAGAGGAAAAGAAGTAGTATATACAAGAGCACCATGAAGCACCTGCACAAAGACAAAAATTGGAAACGTGCATCACCAAGGTTTGCAACAAACTACCTGAGTTGCAATAATGCTAGAGGAAAAAGTGGAAAATATCGCAATCGTCATCAAGGATTGCAAGGCTGAAGTCAACAAGGCGCGAATCAAGATGCAAATGAAGATAATTGAGCTTCAGATGAAATTGTAGCCTGCGACTCTACTATAGTTCTAGGAGCAGTGCGTACCAGAGATTAAGGCTGCCAATAAAAATATTGATTCTGCACTCCAGGACTACACTCGTCCTTGAAGATGTTATGGATGTCCGAGACTCACTATAGGAGGACCCTCAAGTGTAGAAGATTCAAGAAGAAGTTCACGAGAAACTAGAATAGATGGACCACATTAAGGGCGCCGCGAAGTGTTTAGCACTAGTACAGCAGTATGGCCGTCTCCAAGAGGGTAAATTTTTGCAAGAAAATAAAAACATATCATAGCTATAACGAAGTCATGGGAAGCTGAAGCTAGTCAGCTATCGAAAACTATCAGGAAAATTCTAAAAGGACTACGTCATATGTAGAATGATATTGCCACAAAAATCACAGGGCTAACCATTAAGATGTTGTTGACCAAAATCCATGAATTTGAGAAGCAGTGCGCTGAAATAATTCTGCCTATGATGGATTCCTTGAGTAGCATCAAAGCAAATATCAAGGGTGCACTGATGGAGTGACTCGTGATGAGTCACATTTTTGTGTTGGGGGCATGTTGGATAGGGTACCCCTCAATGAATATTTTTATAAAGAATCTACAGATCGAGGAGCAGAGCACGTAGCACAGAGCTATGTTAGAGTCTTAGGGGATTTGGGGCGGGTCAAAGCCCCTTATTTTGTAAAGGGATGGGATAATTTTGTATACGTTGAGCTCCTCTCATGGTTTTCATGCCAAGGTATTGTAAAAGAGAAGACTATATAAGGAGTTTAGGATAGTCTTGAAAGATATCATCATATCTCGTAACTCATGATAGAATGAACTTGGATGTAACTTTATTTTGAGTTTGTATTCTGTTGTTTGTGGGAAATGGAAGGCTTCTGCTGCTGAGTGTGCAGATACCTTATAAAGTCTACATCTGAGTGCACATACCCCTACAGTTGAGTGTGTAGGGCGGAAAGGGTTGTATTAAGAAGATATGAGTAACAATAGAAGAATTTGAAGACAGGTTTGTGTTATTTTTTTATGTGTCTACTTTACTTGTATTTTGATATCATCTGTGTTGGGTATCGGTATAGGTATAGGGGCTGAGACTTGATGCTGCACAAAATGTAGGAACCCCTACTTCACAACATAGACAAAGATAGTCTCCTTACCGATTTACTGGATACATGGCTCTCGTGAGAAAATGTATTGAAACTGAACTATCTTCCTTTCAGGAAGAAGTGCAAGAGCCCACATGGGTAGATGAAATGGTGAAGGAGTATGAATCCATTGTCAAAAATAGTGCTTGGGAAATTGTTCCAAGGACGGTTGATAAATCAGTGGTAGGTTCAAGATGGATCTACAAGATAAAGCAAGCTGCTGATGGGAGTGTGGAGAAATAAAAGGCCAGATTTGTGGCCTGGGGCTTCTCACAGATCGAGGGGATAGATTATGAAGAGATCTTTGCACCTGTCACAAGGTATACTTCCATAAGGACCATCCTTGCTCTCTCAGCACAGATGGGTTGGCGCATTCATCAGATGGATGTGAAGACTCTATTTCTCAATGGGATCATTGAGGAAGAGGTGTACATAGAGCAGCTTGAAGGTTTTGAGATCTTCAATAGCTAGTCACATGTGTGTAGACTCAAAAGAGCGTTGTATGGGCTGAACCAAGCACTCCATGCTTGGTACACTTGGATAGACAGCTATTTCACCAGACTAGGCTTCACTAAAAGTGAAGCAGATGCAAACCTATACCAAATTGTGGTGGATGGTAAGCTTTTAATCATTGTTCTTTATGTTGATGATTTAATATTGACTGGTGATGAGCAGTTGATACACTCATGCAAGGAGGATCTTGTTTGAGATGAAGGATATTGGCCTCCTTCATTATTTCCTTGGATTGGAAATATGGCAGCAAGATGGTGAAATTTTTGTGTCTCAAGGCAAGTATGCAAGGGAGATACTGGGTAAGTTTCACATGAAGGGCTGCAAACCCATGGATACTCCTCTTCCAAGAAATTGGAGGAAAGATGATGCTACTTCTGGAGAGGTAGTGGATGCTACTATTATCGACAGTTAGTGGGTTCACTAATGTATCTAGTGAACACGAGACCAGGCATTTTCTATGCGGTTAACCAATTGAGTCAAGCTATGGTTAAGCCTACCAAGCTCTTTTGGAAGGCGAGTAAGCATGTCCTGAGATACCTGATGGGCACAGCAGATTATGGTTTATGGTAAAGATATACGGATGGAGTGAAGTTTCATGGCTTCATGGATGTAGATTGGGCTGAAATTCCAACGGACAGAAAGAGCACATCAGGGGGGATATTTAGTATCAAATCTACAGTCGTTTCTTGGTAGAAAATGAAGCAGAGATCCATGGCACTTAGTTTAGCAGAAGCAAAATACATGGAAGTGAGTCAAGATTCATGTGAGGCTATCTAGATGAGAAAGATCCTGGTTGGTTTGTTTGGTTCTCATTTAGATCCGAAAGTGATTCATTGTGATAATCCGAGTTGCATTAAAATCTTGATTAATACCATGTTTCATGATAGATATAAACATATAGATATTCGATACCATCATCTCAGAGATTGTCTGCAGAGGAGGATCATGTTGCTTCAGTACATTCCTACAGAAGATCAGGATGCAGATATTCTGATGAAGGCTCTCTAGAGGAGCAAATTCGAATACCATAGAGATAGGATCAGGGTGAAGGATAATCCCTTTCTTGTTGAGAGGGAGTGTTAAGATTCAACAAGAAGATCCTAGTGAAAATTTAGCACCTACACTATGATGGAGCCATAGGATATTTTTAGGTGTATCTCTATTTATAGATATATGTGCAAGTTCTATTTATAGATTGCATTTCTATTTATAGATGCATGTCGACTATTATTATCCGTTAATATTAGTTGGACAATAAACAATAATCTATTCTCAATGAGCACTTGGAAATAGTTAACTGAAGTGGAAAATCAGTTAGCTAAAGGAATTTCGAGTTAAGAGGTTGGTTGGTGGGACATGCAAGTGGACTTAGTTGTAACTGAGTGATTCGAAGTTGTAATAGAGTTGGAAGTGCCGTTATGAAAGTTGTAAAGAAGTTTAACTGAGGTAAGTGAGTTAAACTCAGTTGTGCTAGTTGTAACTAAAGATACACTAGTGAGAGATCAAGTGGATCAATTATTAATTAATTCACAATCAGTGGTCTCACATTTTTTTTTTCCACAGAAAAAAACGAACTTTCTATTAATATAGATAGTCTCTGAACATATGCCGAGCATTTCTGAAACCAAAACATACATTCCCTTAAGAAAGAGAAAGAAGACAGGCTACTTCCCATCTGAAGAAGATGTCATCAACCCAGAAGAACACCATAAAAGTCACAGCTTAAGCATCGATGCACCTCTTAAAGCTCATCAAACAGAATGAGAGCAGAAAGAGTCAGTGCAGGCGAGATGCTCCAGCGCCCAAAAAGGCTGGCAGTAAAAACTATCCCAACCCCATATAACCATAAAAATAACCAAAAAGCGGGCCCAGAACCCCCTTACATAAGGGAAACAGTTCGGGACCCGAGATAGTATCAACAAACACATAGGTTTATAAAAGTCCACTGTACAATGCTGAAAATAAACTGAAATATTACTCAAAAAGAGGCTGTTCCTGAGGATGAACAGACCCATTAATTACTTCCACTACTGCCCAGGTCCCCAAAGCGAGTTGAAGACCTTCTTTAGATAAGGTATCTGCTTGCCAGTTCCTTTCCCTGTAAATATGAACAACAGAAATATGCATGAAAAAGGACTTAAGGCGACGAATCCCCTGAAATAAAGGAAGAAGAAGAAAATTCCTGCAATGATGAGTTCCATTAAACCAGTTGACAACATTCCTAGAATCACCAAAAATTTGAATCTGATATATCTGTTTAGAGATAAGCCAGCAAAGAAGCAAATGGAGAGCTTTAAGTTCTGCAAAGTTATTTGACCCTTGCCCAAGGCCGACAGAGGCTCGAAAGGAGTTTTCAGCTGAGAGATTAATAACCAGCCCTGCACCATAGATATCATTGACATCAGAAGCACCATCGAAATATGCCCAAGGGAGGGAGACATTGATGATTTCCGGCTGTATGATACGAACAGGACCTTTGTCAGGAGGCGTTGGAATGCTGTCAAAAATAGCAACTCCTTCAGCTGCCAGCTTAGCTAAAGGAAAGGTAGTCTCATTGAAAATGACCCTGTTTCGTGCTAACCAAGTGCCCTAGGCTATTAGAAGAGGAAAGGCCCTGATTTTGTCATCCGGCGCCTCCTGCCACCAGTGTTCCCAAGCTTGCAGAAGGTCATCCCCGTGCCACCTCAAGGGAATGTTAGACAGGCGCAGAGATTCTGTCCAGAGACTAACATTAAAAGGACATAAGAGAAAAAGGTGGAGAGGCGTTTCTTCTGCAGATTTACAGAGCGAACACCAGCTCGGCCCCTGCTTGCCTCTTTTTTGCAAAAAGTCCCAAGTCGGAACTTTTTTATGAAGAATGCACCAAAAGAAGAGTCTATTTTTAGCTGGGCTTTTGAGTTTCCACAGGGGTTTGGACCACCAAGCTGGATTTCCCCATCCTTGTTGCAGCATAATCCACTTGTAACCGAAATTTGGAGTATAACTACCAGTTTGAGCATGCACCCATCGCAATGTGTCAACGGAATCTGAGATTCTGACAGAGGAAAGAGAGAGATCAGCAACATACCGGTTCCACTCTTCTAGCCATCTATTATCCAAATGCAGGTCCAAACCAGACAACCAACCTTGCTTGACAAAGGTAGTAGACCTAGGGTCAGCTACCTGACAAAGGTAGAAATATCCTTCAGAATTTAAATACGCGACCAGTTCTCGAGACAGGGCGTAATTGGGCGGACAGCCTACCCAAGGATCACAACCCACCCGAACCTGGCTTCCATCACCCACTTGCCAGGCCAAGCCCTTCTCAATAATCTGGATAGAGGCCACAACTGCTTTCCAAACTGAAGAAGAATTTGCGGAAGATTTGACAAGGAGCCGAACCCAATCCAGAACAGAATCTTGGCTAATGTATTTGCGTTTCATGAGTGAGACCCAGAGAGAATCTGTTGAGAGCAGGCGCCAAGCTAATTTAGCCGCCAAAGATTTTGCAAAGAACCCCAGGTTTTTAATTCCCCAGCCGCCCCACTCCTTCGTCCTTGAGATTTTGTCCCAAGCCACCCAAGGACTCACCGAATCCTGTTTGGACCCGGACCACAAGAAATTTCTGCAAAGTTTTTCAATTGAGGCCATGATGCCTTTAGGTACCCAGGAAAGACTTGCCCAAAACACTGGAATGGCCAGCAGAACAGATTTAATCAGAACCAGACGCCCAGCCCTTGATAACCACCTAAAGCTCCAATGAGTAAGCCTTTTTTCGATTTTAGCAAGAAGCCATTTCCAGTCCCGAATGCGGTAAGAGTCTGGTTTTAGCAGAAAGCCCAGATATTTGAAATGATCATGAATTGGGCGGACTTCAAAATGAAAGAGCCTTTGAATTCTGATAAGCTCAACATCAGTCAGACCAGAAGGGGTGATAGTTGATTTTGCAGCATTTATTTGGAGCCCTGTTGCTTTTAAGAAGAGTTCCAGCAAAGAATTTAGGGCACGGAAATCATCAGTAGATCCATTCAGGAAAATCAGTATATCATCAACAAAAAGAAGGTGCGTAATCCAGAAATTTGCCGCCACTTCAATGCCCTTTAAGCTGCCCAATCTTTTATCTCTGTGAATTAAGAGACTTAAGCCTTCTGCTGCCAATAGGAACAGCAAAGGCGAAAGCGGACAGCCCTGTCTTAGACCACGTTCCGGAGTGAAAAAAGGAGTTGCAGCGCCATTAATTAGGAGAGCAATATCTGTAGAGGAAACACAGCTCATAATCCAACGAACAAAGTCAAAACGAAACCCGAGATGAGTAAGAAGAAGCCTTAAATAAAGCCAACTGAATCTATCATAGGCTTTAGATAAGTCCAATTTAACAATGATTCCTTTCCTGCCACTCCTTTTTAAGCTGTGCAAGGATTCCTGGGCTACACCTACAGCTTCATGGATTTGGCGCCCACTTAAAAAACCAAACTGTTCAGGGGAGAGGTGGGCAGAAAGGAAAGGTTTTAGCCTTGCAGCAATGACTTTCGCAATAATCTTATAGACACAAGAGCACAGGGAAATGGGGCGGAAATCTGCAAAGGACGAAGGGTGTTCCGACTTGGGGATCAGGGCGAGAAAGGTAGAATTGAAAGGACCATAAACTTTGCCTGTAACCCTAGATTCATCAACAACGGCTGCCAGGTCATCACCTAGAGTTTCAAAAAAATGCAGAAAAAACTCAATAGTCCAGCCGTCCGGCCCTGGGCTTTTGTCCTTCGCCATACTTTTGAGGATATCCTCCACTTCCTGTTTGGATACAGGAGCCATTGAAGCCTCATTATCATCCTCGTCCACGAACCTAGGAAAGAGCTGAGATACCCTGATCACTTCAGCAATGGAGACTTCAGGGGGGGCTTTGAAGAGACCTTTGAAGTAATCCAATCCCAAGGAAGATAGTTCCTCGAAAGAGGTGGCCTGTTCCCCATTTCCTTTCGGAAGTTCCCAGATGGTATTGGCCATCTTCCTGCCTTTGGCATAGTTATGGAAGAACTTAGTATTATCATCCCCTGCTTGAAGACAAAGGGCCCTGCTTTTCAGTCTCCAAGTTTCTTCTCTTAGCTGTAGTATACTCCTTCTTTTTGCCTCCAGTTCCTTAATTCTGCTTCTAGCTTCAAGGGACTCATATCCTCCTCCTTCAGGGTCTTCTAGAAGAGCTAGGTCAGAATTAATTTTTAGGATTTCCTCCTCCTCTTTTTTCTTTAAGTTGGCCGCCCAGATCTTAGTAGCAGATTTCATTTTCTTCAGATTATTCCAGAAAAAAACACTCCTGGACGAGTCAGGCCCTCCGGGGTCCATCTCCCAGGTTGAAGCGAAAAGCCCTTGGAAGGATTCATCTTTGAGCCAACCCGGATTAAACCTGAATGGCAGCCCAGGCTTCCTTCCAGTGCCTTTAATGTCAAGGAGAATAGGAAAGTGATCAGAAATTCCTCCTTCTGCAATCCAGTGCCTATATTCCACAAGCATGTCCATCAGAGGCTCACTTAAGAGAAACCGATCCAGCCTCTTTCCCACCCAATCCTGTCCAATTCTTCGATTCCTCCAAGTAGGTTTAGACTTCAGAAGAGGTATGTCAACCAGATGGGCCAAAGCAATATTATTGAGGAAAAAATCAGACAAGGGATCAGCTTTGGCCGTGGCCCCCCATGATTCAGCTTCCCCAATCGAGAAGTTGAGGTCTCCTCCCAAGAGTAAAAAGGGGTTGCCAATCCAAGAAGAGCGAAAAAAGGCAGACCAAAACCTCTCTCGTTCCAAAGAGGGTCCATAAACATTTAGAGAGAGCAGGGACCTGTTAAGCTCGCTAGAGAAAAGTTCCACAGCTAGCGCATTCTGGGTCCCCCAAGAAGAAACATACTTTAATTTAACAGGATTGAAGCCCGAGACCACTCCTCCAGACCTTCCCACAGCATCTAGGGCAAAGAAAGACCATCGAGGCAGCATCTTGGTAAGAACAGAGATAATCTCCTCTCCTTTGCCCAGGATTTCTTGAAGCAGAATAATGTCAGGGTTATTGGCACGCACTAACTCCTTTAGGGCTAGCCTTTTGGCCTGGCTAGCTAGGCCTCTGCAATTGAAGGAGAGGACGATCATGGCGGAACCCCAGAGGGTGGCCGCTCTGCTCTAAGCACCCTGGGAAGAGTTAGTTGTTTGCCATCAGCTATATCCACCACCGCCTTGGATTGAGCTAAGGAGAGTTTAGACTTCCTACCCCTAGACTTTCTGGAACCAGCATCAACAGAAATCGAAGTTAGACCTCCCACTTTAAAGCCCAGGGCTCTTCTATCCGACCGGGGTCGAAGATTGTAGGGGAAAGGCCCAGAATCGGACGACCGAGGGCAAGGGTCACAAGGGAAAGGCTGAGAAGAGGGGGAGAGACTCGGGCCGGCAGAAACAGAGACGACCAGGCTATCAGAGGGGTGGGAAGATAGATTGAGGGCCGAAAATTCATTCACAATCTGCCTGGAAGGACCAGGCTCCAAGCCGACATCAACAGGTAAAAAAGGAAACGAGGACAAGGGAGGAAAAGAGGGGAACATACCTGCCAGATTCGCTAACCCAGAATCGGCAGCAGAAGGAGGAACCGAAGGGTCGCCCAGGTCCTCGGCCGGGAGCAAAGAGGGGCAATCATCAACCATTGCGTTCTGCATCTCAGCATCCGTAACGGGAGCTGAATCTTTCTGAGCCGGAGGGTCGGGTGCTCCATCCGAAGCTTCCCCATCCTGTGATGAGATTGGAGCTTTCGGAGCCCTTTTCTGCCTCCTCTGCCTACGGTGGCGCTGATGACCCAAGGGACAGTCTCGCGCCAGGTGGCCTGTCTTATGACACCTATTGCACCTAAACGGAAGGTGCTCATAATCCAAAACTTGCAAAAACTCCATATCCCTATATTGCAGCGTCATGGTCTCAGCAAGTCCTTCGCGAGGGTTTAAGCTCACAAGGATACGAGCCACACTCCTGTCATTGGACTGCAAGTAAGAATTATCAGCTTCAAGAAAGGTGCCCAACGTGTTCCCAATTGAGATGAACACCGAATCGGTCCAGAACTGAAGAGGGAAGCCGGGCAACTTGTCCCATACCGGAGAGTCGGCCATTTTCTCCTTCTGGGCGTCGAAGAGAGGAGTCCAACGTCTGAAGAGCACCGGCCTTTTGCCAAAAAACCAATTCCTTCCCAAGACTTGGTCCACTTGATCTTTCTTCTCGAAAGTAATGGTGAACCATCCACGCGCCAAGATTTTGATACCAACAGGCAACCCTGGAGAGTCATGCCACATATTCTGCACCCAATCAGCAATAAAGGCCTCCGAGAAATTCCTGCCCCTGACTCTCCCTACCAACATGGTCTCGGCTAGATCCATAGCCTTCTCTATACTGATATCAACCCCAAGCAGACACTTCGGACTTCCTTCCTTGGATTTGATGAACTTGGCCTTCTTTCTCTTGGTTCCCACAGCTTTCTTGACCTCCTGTTCCTCAGGTGCCGGCTTTGAAGTGGGAAACTCCGCACGGATAGTTTCGACTAGAAAGAGCTTCAGAGCTTCTACTGAACGCAGAGACCCTAAACCATTGTCAAGGGAAGGCAGAGCGCCAACCCCTGTAGCAGCACCACCCTCCGGCACAACCCCACAATTTTCAGAAGCAATAGAGATTGGAACGAAATCAACGGCCTTGCTCGAAGAAACCCTAGACAGAGCTTCACAAAAACGGCCCCCATCCTTATCTGGAGCAACAGCCCCTCCTCCCAAAGGTAACGAAGGCAGCAGCCCTCCCACTACTCCGCCAGGGTTTGCTTGAGGGAGACTGTTCACCTCCTCAATCGCCCTACAACCATTCAGCGCCCCAGGGAGAGGATTCCTCAGCGCAGGAAGAACCCCCAAAGGTTCGGCGCTTAACCCTACAAAACCCTCACCGAGCCGAAGCCTTTCCTTTGAACACCTTAGCTCCGGACCACCAGAAAAGCCACCAGGAAGAAAATTACCTTGGAGCGCCTCTGGCTGCGTGGACGCCGCAGCTCTGAGACCTTCTGCAAAGAGCTCTTCCGACGTCAAAGGCCGACAGCTATCCGGAACTTGTTGAGAACCATAAAATGAAACACTCTTCTGCTCTAGCAAATTTAAAGTAGAACCGCCAAGCCCATTCTGAACCCCCTTCCAATCGTTTTCAACCTCCAAATCCACCGAGGCGCGATAAGGAAAATGGAAATCGAGGTTTTTTTCTGAGACTTCTAACCCCCATACAGTGAGTAGGTCCTCCGGCGACGGCTCGATCTCAACTGAAAAGCTGTCAATGCCCATCGTGAACAAAAAGCTTCCTTCTTAAAACGACTTCCGAAACCTTCGATCTACGATTCCCTACAGCAACCCTAGACTCCGGAAAAAACTGATAAGTGCCAAATGCACGTTCAGGAAGAGGCCCCATACTGGAAAAGGACTGGTTCAAGTCGACACGTACCGAGAGCTGGCCTCGTGACCTGCGGAAAACGCACGGAAGACCCTCTGCACCTTCGAAGAAACCCTATCCATCACTCCCTCCGATAAAATCAGTGGTCTCACATGCAACTAAATATTTACTATTATTAACTTCATGCATGTCAGATCCAATGGAGACCCAGCAGAGTTCTAGGTGAAAGGGAAGTAAACTATTAGTTGTGAAATTATCCGGTTGAGCACATGCAACCACACACACATTGGATGTGCCCATGAGGATTTCATAGTCAAGGCAAGCAGGATTGCACTCATTTAGGGATTTTCTATCAGCTAGGATTGCGCAGTGGAGGCAAGTTGTCTAGAGACAGTAAATTGGCTAAATAAGTTGTTTAGCACCAGTACAGCAGTATGGCCGTCTCCAAGAGGGTAAATTTTTGCAAGAAAATAAAAACATATCATAGCTATAACGAAGTCATGGGAAGCTGAAGCTAGTCAGCTATCGAAACTATCAGGAAAATTCTAAAAGGACTACGTCATATGTAGAATGATATTGCCACAAAAATCACAGGGCTAACCATTAAGATGTTGTTGACCAAAATCCATGAATTTGAGAAGCAGTGCGCCGAAATAATTCTGCCTATGATGGATTCCTTGAGCAGCATCAAAGCAAATATCAAGGGAGCACTGATGGAGTGACTTGTGATGAGTCACATTTTTGTGTTGGGGGCATGTTGGATAGGGTACCCCTCGATGAATATTTTTATAAAGAATCTATAGATCGAGGAGCAGAGCACGCAGCGCAGAGCTATGTTAGAGTCTTAGGGGATTTGGGGCGGGTCAAAGCCCCTTATTTTGTAAAGGGATGGGATAATTTTGTATACGTTGAGCTCCTCTAATGGTTTTCATGCCAAGGTATTGTAAAAGAGAAGACTATATAAGGAGTCTAGGATAGTCTTGAAAGATATCATCATATCTCGTAACTGATGATAGAATGAACTTGTATGTAACTTTATTTTGAGTTTGTATTATGTTGTTTGTGGGAAATGGAAGGCTTCTGCTGCTGAGTGTGCAGATACCTTATAAAGTCTACATCTGAGTGCACATACCCCTATAGCTGAGTGTGTAGGGCGGAAAGGGTTGTATTAAGAAGATATGAGTAACAATAGAAGAACTTGAAGACAGGTTTGTGTTATTTTTTTATGTGTCTACTTTACTTGTATTTTGATATCATCTGTGTTGGGTATGGGTATAGGTATAGGGGCTGAGACTTGATGTTGCACAAAATGTAGGAACCCCTACTTCACAACATAGACAAAGATAGTCTCCTTACCGATTTACTGGATACATGGCTCTCGTGAGCAAATGTATTGAAACTGAACTATCTTCCTTTCAGGAAGAAGTGCAAGAGCCCACATGGGTAGATGAAATGGTGAAGGAGTATGAATCCATTGTCAAAAATAGTGCTTGGGAAATTGTTCCAAGGCCGGTTGATAAATCAGTGGTAGGTTCAAGATGGATCTACAAGATAAAGCAAGCTGCTGATGGGAGTGTGGAGAAATACAAGGCTAGATTTGTGGCCTGGGGCTTCTCACAGATCGAGGGGATAGATTATGAAGAGATCTTTGCACCTGTCACAAGGTATACTTCCATAAGGACCATCCTTGCTCTCTCGGCACAGATGGGTTGGCGCATTCATCAGATGGATGTGAAGACTGTGTTTCTCAATGGGATCATTTAGGAAGAGGTGTACATAGAGCAGCTTGAAGGTTTTGAGATCTTCAATAGCTAGTCACATGTGTGCAGACTCAAAAGAGCGTTTTATGGGCTGAACCAAGCACTCCATGCTTGGTACACTTGGATAGACAGCTATTTCACCAGACTAGGCTTCACTAAAAGTGAAGCAGATGCAAACCTATACCAAATTTTTGTGGATGGTAAGCTTTTAATCATTGTTCTTTATGTTGATGATTTAATATTGACTGGTGATGAGCAGTTGATACACTCATGCAAGGAGGATCTTTCAAAGGAGTTTGAGATGAAGGATATGGGCCTCCTTCATTATTTCCTTGGATTGGAAATATGGCAGCAAGATGGTGAATTTTTTTTGTCTCATGGCAAGTATGCAAGGGAGATATTGGGTAAGTTTCACATGAAGGGCTGCAAAACCCATGGATACTCCTCTTCCAAGAAATTGGAGGAAAGATGATGCTACTTCTGGAGAGGTAGTGGATGCTACTGTTATCGACAGTTAGTGGGTTCACTAATGTATCTAGCGAACACGAGACCAAACATTTTCTATGCGGTTAACCAATTGCGTCAAGCTATGGTTAAGCCTACCAAGCTCTTTTGGAAGGTGGGTAAGCATGTCCTGAGATACCTGATGGGCACATCAGATTATGGTTTATGGTAAAGACAGACGGATGGAGTGAAGTTGCATGGCTTCATGGATGTAGATTGGGCTGAAATTCCAACGGACAGAAAGATCACATCAGGGGGGATATTTAGTATGAAATCTACAGTCGTTTCTTGGTAGAAAAGGAAGCAGAGATCCATGGCACTTAGTTTAGCAGAAGCAAAATACATGGAAGTGATTCGAGATTCATGTGAGGCCATATGGATGAGAAAGATCCTGGTTGGTTTGTTTGGTTCTCATTTAGATCCGAAAGTGATTCATTGTGATAATCGGAGTTGCATTAAAATCTTGATTAATACCATGTTTCATGATAGATATAAACATATAGATATCCGATACCATCATCTCAGAGATTGTGTGCAGAGGAGGATCATGTTGCTTCAGTACATTCCTACAGAAGATCAGGATGCAGATATTCTGACGAAGGCTCTCACGAGGAGAAAATTCGAATACCATAGAGATAGGATCAGGGTGAAGGATAATCCCTTCTTTTTGAGAGGGAGTGTTAAGATTCAACAAGAAGATCCTAGTGAAAATTCAACACCTACACTATGATGGAGCCATAGGATATTTTTAGGTGGATCTCTATTTATAGATATATGTGCAAGTTCTATTTATAGATTGCATTTCTATTTATAGATGCATGTCGACTATTATTATCCCTTAATATTAGTTGGACAATAAACAATAATCTATTCTCAATGAGCACTTGGAAATAGTTAATTGAAGTGGAAAATCAGTTAGCTAAAGGAATTTCGAGTTAAGAGGTTGGTTGGTGGGACATGCAAGTGGACTTAGTTGTAACTGAGTGATTCAAAGTTGTAATAGAGTTGGAAGTGCCGTTATGAAAGTTGTAAAGAAGTTTAACTGAGGTAAGTGAGTTAAACTCAGTTGTGCTAGTTGTAACTAAAGATACACTAGTGAGAGATCAAGTGGATTAATTATTAATTAATTCACAATCAGTGGTCTCACATGCAACTAAATATTTACTATTATTAACTGCATGCATGTCAGATCCAATGGAGACCCAGCAGAGTTCTAGGTGAAAGGGAAGTAAACTATTAGTTGTGAAATTATCCGGTTGAACACATGCAACCACACACACATTGGATGTGCCCATGAGGATTTCATAGTCAGGGCAAGCAGGATTGCACTCATTTAGGGATTTTCTATCAGCTAGGATTTCGCAGTGGAGGCAAGTTGTCTAGAGACAATAAATTGGCTAAGGAACTTGCAAATTTTTTCATCTAGACCATAGCCAATTTTTGGCTAAGGCAAGTTGTATGACATAATATACCTTACATAAATAATATGATAGTGTGAGACAATTAGATCATGTACTGAGAGCTCGTGGATTAGATATTTTTATGTAATTTTTTCATGATCCATGATGTAATAAATAATAGAAGATAGTGGGGTTTCTAGCTATAATATTTTCCGGTGTAAGTTATCTGTGTTATGTGTGATTGATCTTTCTTCATGATATTCTAATTGGCGATTGTGTTTTAAATTTCTGCAAAGATAAGTAGAAGATATTCTCTATTTAAAAATATCATATTGTTAGATCAGGAGAATCTAGGATATACATTCATTTTTTATTAAATTTCTACACCCCATTAGTCCTATCCTCATATCCATAGTTGATCCAAAGTGGCCCTTGCCTTTGCAATTCTGAAAAACTCTAAAGAATTATTCCATTAACTTCTTCTTGTTTCTCATGTGCCATGTCATTATCTACTTTGAAATTCCTTATTTCTTCCCTTAAACTTCTCAATGTGTCTGGTAAGTGAAAAGAGTGCCAAACACCATGTTGATGATCTGATCCATAGGAAGAATCTATGTAGTCTACCATCCTGCTAGTGATATTTTATCTCTTCTTTATGTAAGGTATATTATGTCATCTAAACCAAATCATAAACAAACAAAAATATCTTAGTATAGTTCGGGGACGATGTATTTTTTGAAAGACCAGCTAGGTTAGCACAATACATATATAAACATAATCAAATCAACATATAAGCATATTTTCAGCCACTATCCAGCTATCAATGCATGACTATGCTGAAAAAATACCATGACTTCATGGAAAACGACCATCATCCAACAAATGTATGCATAAAAACATATATAGTCTGACAAACATAACCAACACATAACTCCCATTCGCTCACAACAAATTCATTCAACAACGACACCATCAAATTTCATATGGCGACACCACTGCAATCATGACCAATTCGATGCATAAAAAACAAGAACATAGACCACAAGCACAAATACCTATTTGCAACTGAGATGTAAATAAGACAACACATTATTCCAAGGGGAATGGAAAATGGACATCAACCAAGGAGAACATAACCATGCTCTGATACCACTCGTTAACACCCTCCTCCCACATCTACCCAAGTTACTGGCCAAATGGGGTAAACGTGTGATGAAGAGTTACTATGATATGATTCAACTCCCTATGTATCAATTAAGGAGGTGGAACCAATCGAGCACAACCAAATTGACTTTCTACACATGCAACAGAACCCTAGGATCCATCCAACCCATCCAGGTGACCAACACCTGAGACCAAATGACCTTTTGCAACATTAAATCCTCATTCGCTCCCTTTAAATGGGCATGCATGCGACTGGGAACCTCCAGTCACTCCCACAACAAGTCATGCCTATGACTGGGGACTTTTCCAAGTAGTTTTGTGACAATGAATCTAGATTTTGTACCACGTTTTAGGCCTAGGACTCAAAACACTACCCAAAACTCCATGAAACTTATATAAACGAAAAATAGCATAAAAAAAATGATAAAAATGAAAATACGTGAACAAAGAGTTGAATAGACCCCTACTATCCATGACAGAAATTTCGTCAAACATGTCACAAATATGCAATCTACAGATTTAAAAAACAGATCTAAGCATATGGATCTCACACTTACCTGAGAATCACTAAGAAGCATTGATTCCTCATCACAATAAATGCATTACCATCTATTAATCCATACATTCATTGTACATTCAGTGATTAACCAAAACATAATGAGATACATACATTATCGCTGCCATAAAACACACTCATAACTAGCATATAACCAACATAAATATCAAGGATATAACAACCATACAAGCCACATATAAACATGTATAATTACCCATATATTTATAGGTAGAAGAAGCTCTTAATAATGAATGCAAATCCAACTAGGTTCGAGACTTCCACGTTCCACACAACCATATATTGGTTGAACCAAATATCTCTTCAGTCAATCACCCCCATGCCATATCCAAAGCATGAATGTGGAATCTCATGGAGTAAACCAACCAAAACCAAACCATGGATTCCAGTGGCAAAACCACCTCAACCCTCAACCAGTGATTCAACCTCATGGTTGGACATCACTAACCATTACCAAATTGGTCTCTTCCAAGTTGTCCATGGCTCTAGAGCATTTGTTCCAACGAGGGCTTCCAGGAATAGTAGCTCAAACCACCAAGGGCTTCCGGGAATTTTTCAAACCAAGAATTTGAGGACTAGTAACTCAAAAAAAGTCATTATAGGGCTTATAGAGAATTTGTACAACCAAGGATTGCAAGAACTAATAACTCAACCCACAACCAAAGGCACAATCAAACCAACCATCAAACAAAAGTGAAACCAAAAACATAGTGGATATCTAAGAAATGGAAAGGCTAGGAAAAACCATTGCCAATCCAAGCAATCCTCCATGCCAATGACATATCATAAACAAATCACCACATGCATATGCCATTCATGAAAAAACTAGTGAGTAAATCATACCTTCCACTAGGTACCTGCAAGAAAACCTCGTTGTAGTTGTTGATCCTGATTTCCTGTTACCCTTTCCTACTTTTTCCTTACCTTCCCGATCCAAATCCCAAGTATGCACACTCCTCCAAGAGTGCTCCAATAAAACTTTGAGTGTCCAAGAGTATCAGAGATAGAGAGAAAATGGGAGCTCCAAAACTGAATTGATCAAAAGCCATGAAATGATCCTCATAATATTTTTTATTAATTAGGCCTCTATTTTCTTCATTTTCCATTATTTTCCTTCATTTTCCTCCTCACATGCAACATGTGACCTTTCACCACCATTTTCTCTTATTTTCCATTATTTTCATAAATAAATGCCAATAAATGTCACTTATCCTTTCCAAATCCTTATCCATTTCATTTTCCATTTTTCATAGCCATAATAAACCAAATGAACACCCACCATAGATGTTTTTTCCCAACATTCAACTTGGAATACATGTCTCGTGACCATGGTTATTATTTTTCCTTTATTAACTTTTATTACATGGAATTTTCACCAAGGCTGTTACAGGACTGGTCAGAGTGCTTCCATATAGGTTCCAATTCCTTATGGCCACAACATGGTTTTATTAACTGATTATGCTTGGGAAATTCTCCTACGAAGCTATACTTGATAATGCTTCTAATTTTCAAGTAACTACCTTGAATGTGAGCCTTCAATCGTTGTTGGTCTACGTAAATGTCACAACTTGGACCCAAGCCCTTATATATGACAATCAATTCTTTTGGCTTATCATCATTCAACCAACTCACTGTTAGGAATTTTATTCCAATTATCTCTATAAGCAAAACCATAGAGAATTCATAATGCGGTTGAAATGTGATGCAAACAACAACATAATTTCTCACTTATTTAGCAACACCGAATTTTTATTGTGTTAGAAAATCGTCTGTCAAGAGTACCTCAAACACTTATCTCAAATTAACCAAAGGTGTGAGAATGTTTCCTATGCCACCATTTCAAACCTATGATGGCATGATGCATGCACCGGTAAATTGTACTATATCTTTGTGTCAAACCTTCTTCCTATTGGATGCTTCTCGGACAACACCTTGATCCAAGGAATAATCAAGTTCCATTTTATAACCAAACCATTGACTTCTTTAATTTGTACAGGTGTTAGCTTCATAAATTTTTCCTTGATACCTTGTGTTTGGAACATAATAGTCATCTCTATTTTCTGAGGTAATCCCTTTCCGATATATTCATCAGATTTAAATTTCACCTTTTGGCTTCCTCAGTGTATTTTTTGAAGCTTCCTGATCTTTGGATGCCTTCAATTCTTCCTCTGTGTTTGCCTTTGTATACATTATTGTTGTCTCTTAAACTAATTCTTTAGTTCTTCTTTCAAATTCACTCCTTTTCTTCTTGGAAGCCCTTAATTATATCAAAGCTTCGAAGAGTTCTTTCACCTTCACCAAGGTTATGTTACAGCCTTTCGATTTTTGTGGATGCATCTTTCCTTGATACCTTCAAATTACCTTCTTCTTGGTATCACCTTGATTTCGACCCACAATTGGAAAAAATTAGGTTCTAATACCACTGTAATATACCCAACAAAATTACTTACAACTTTTTCCAAAATTTTATAATTTCTCTTTAGCACCTTTCTATAAACCATTTGTATGCAAAGTCTAGAAAACAACTTAAACAAAAAAATCAATTTTTTTGTCAAAAACTTCAAGCAATAATTCAAATAAATAACCTCAACCAAAAAACTTAGGAAAAAAATGATATTTATTAAAATTAATTTTCAATGATTATAAGAAAACTTTAATGAAAAACCTGATCCCCACTTCAATTGATAGGAGGTATATAATCTCTTGATAGGGTTTTCAATACAATGCTTGGAGAATTTACTTCTACATTACTGTAGTATATTTACCTCCTGGATGATATATAAGTCTTCTCCAACACTTCAATACACTTCAATAATTACCAGAGATACACAACAACTAACCAATCAATGAAAAGGAACCCAATCTGACGTAGACAAGCCTAATTTTCTTCAAGATATGGAGATATTTGGACCACTGATATGGAAACAAAATGAAAATGGTACACCCTCCAACAATGAATATCTTCCTTCAGATAAATTCAACCTAAAAAATTTAATGGATTCTTCCCTCATTTATGATGCATAGGAGGGTCATAAAACACAAAATTTGGCCTCTTTAAAATTGCAATAATTCAGTCTAAAATAGCAATTTCTCTTGCAGGATTTCATCCCTACCTCTTGGTGCAAACTTGGAATAATTTGTGCTAGAATAAGTGAGTGAAATGCTCCACAAACCCATTGAAATTATGCTAATTTGGTTTTTCTATCAATCTAGAAAATTGCGTACTATTAAATAATAAAAATGGATTCTAAAACCAAATTTGGCCTGTAATTTTTTTAGGATAGTCTTTGGCACAATTCGCCCCTCTAGCAAGATAAAAAAATTCACTTCATATCTCAGCCTCTGACTAGTGAGGAGAACTCGATCTTAGGAGAAATCAATGCAACCCCTCCAAATGGATCGATTTCAACCTTGTGTTTGGTTGGGAATTAAACCCTCTTTGTTTTTTAAATCAATTAAGCCTCCTTGCCTAATGGTATAATCTGGAATGAAGATATTTGTTCCTCTTCCACTGTTGCTTCAGATCTATAGGAACTTAACGCTCTTGAAATAAAAGGGTTTGTTCTCTTGTAAATAACCAAAGTGCCAAAAAATATTTTGAACAATCTAGTTAGATCTTCAAAATAATTTTTTGAAAAATAATCCAACTAGGGTGGCAACAACATCCACCAAAATTGGAGAAATACTAGCTAGGGTGGCAATGAGATCCACTGAAACTAGTGTGAGGGTTTCACTTGAAGCCATCTAAGTGAAACTCGCTTGAAATTGTCTTAAATAACAATGAGAAATAATGGGATAGGATGATGAGAACTGATATCCAATCCCTTTTTATAATATTTCATTGATTTTTATCCAAGCTTCTTGAACTCATTTTAATATTATTTTATTGAAGTCACTTTTTTTCCATCTAAGTGACTTTTTTCCCATTTTTTATTTTATTAAAAATAATAATTTTTACCTTTTATTTAATAGTAATGAGACAAAATTGTGCTACACTCCTCTATCTCCTATAGTGGGGAATTATCTCTATGCTCAAGTGGTTGGGGACAATATAATATTACACACCTTCCTAGGTCTAGGAAACCACCATTCGAGGAAGTCTGCCTATCCAAAATCAACACACGCCCAGAGAGTTTGATACCTTCCTTTCCTAAACACATTACACAATAAAAGGGCCCAAATAGTCCCATACATGCTTGTCCCAAAACACTACAAAACACATGCATCTATACACAATGTACCACAACACATAGACATACACAAATGGTACGACACAACGAATACACATGTACAACAAAACACATACACAATACAGTTGATACAATACAATATGTATACACTAGTGTTGAAATTAAAGAGACCACACATTCTTTATCCACAGACACTAGGAAATGCCACCTCTAGTGTCTTTCCCTCCATGTCGCAGATCACAATACTTTTGTTCTATTGATATATCCTTCAACATTACCTTTTCATAATATAACATGGGAATAATTTATGAATCATATTAACATGCTATTAAAACCATATATTAGGGAGGGATACTTTTTCCCACTTGATTCCTCATTAACTAGGAACCTTTTTATTCCACTCATGTATGCATTAGATAATTTTAAATAGTCCCTCTTCCACAAGAAGGACCTCTGGAAAAACCGTGTCAAACAAAATCAAAATTTTCATATTTATATGCAATAGCGTAATCATGTATACAATATATAACCACCTGTGAAACAAGGTCATGGTTAAGAGAACTCCCTTTTATTTCTTTATTGTCCATTATTTCCATGGACCCAACCAACCTACTTGGTTGTCATCTTGTTGTTCACTCCTTCATGGGCGTAACATAAATTTTCTTATGTCAAATAAAACGAGGGTTTAGATAACTCCATGTATATAGGAAAATCATGCATTAGTTAATCAAATTCTCTTCCACAATTCCTCTTTTTTATCTTTTCTTTTCATATTGTTGTTATACAGAAATTTATAGCCACTTATGTTTTCACCTATGCCTCTATTTTGTCCATGAGTAACTCACCAATATGTTCCATCATTGGCCCTTTTCCATCCCATCTTCCCCACTTGAAATTCCTCAATACATGTAACTCACTCAGATGGTCATTATTCATGTCAATTACATGCAGCCCTCTTCAACTCTATCACCAAAGCTTCATGGCCTCCTTGCCATTTTCAATAAATTTGTCTCAAGGCCCTAAGCCACAAGTATGTAAATTGAAAGTCCGTCATAACATCAATAGGAAATGCGAGAGGAAAAATAAGAGGTAACACTACAAAAGAGAATAAAATCCATGATCGCAATCATAGAGGAAAACTACACACAAAAAAAAAATGGCCATGCACAAATCTAAAATCAAAATAATGTCGATCATGGAAGCAATAAATTAAAAGACACCACCTATAGGCTTTAAAATAGAATAGTCCCAAAAATAATTTTTACCCCCATGATTCCAATATTCATGCCACTTCCAAACATCATACAAGTACATATGTATAACCACATACCAAAATTAGCTAAAGACTTATTTACAAAGATCACACCAACCTTGAAATATTACATTCCCCAAAAGTTCAAAGGGTATGTCTTCAACAATATATGTATATATCAAGGATCTTGAGGGAAATTATGTCCCCTCCTCCTTCTCAACATACAAAATGTTTGATTTGTGTCACTGTGGCTTGTAGGGGCTATTCTCTTTCTTCTTATGTATGTAGGGACAATCCCTTCCTAGATTATTTTCTCCATAGTGCTAAGAAGAAAATATCATCTTCTCCTTTTCGGCCTCATGGGGCCTCTTCCTACCAATGTCACATTTACATTTTGAGGATTCAATTTGATATGTCATTTCTTGAAACTGCTATTGTAGTTAAACATTCCACTCAGCTAGTTATTGTTGTTCCATGGTGAATACACGTAAACCACCCTATCTTACATAAGCACAACGACCCACTACAACCATGTCACCCCGGAAGAAACTCTTCTCAGAGATATGAGTTCGGAAGCACTACAAGAACTTTTGAGATCTGAGATTCTAATGTCTCATATAAAAGTTGATCTCGAGAGAAACTCACCTTGGGGACACCCTTCTCAGAAAAACTCCATCTTAGTGAAAACTCTTTCTCGGAGGAAATACGTGCTCGGTCCCACTCCCGCCACATAATTTCAGAAGAAAATCACTTGGAGGAAACACTCCTTAGAGGTAAGCCTTTCTTGATGATAATATTTCTTAGCGATAAAATACCTTGGAGGAAACCCACTTCGATGAAAAACTTCGTCGGAAGAAACTCTCAGAGATTGAGCATTAGAGACCGAGGAATTTACTAGCAATTGAGGGAAAATCTTTAGTTGAGAGACAAAGAATATTCATTGTCACGGAGTTGGAAAATCAAGGTGCTAGGATGGAAATTTAAGTGAAAAATATGAAATAAATCCCTTTTTCCATCTCAGAACAAAACCTTGGAGGAAACAATCTTAGAAGATCAGAAAGGAGAGGTACCATGATAACTTGTGAGGTCTAAAATTCTGAGATCTCAGTCTCTAGTGAAAGGTCATATTGGTTAGAGTCTTAAGGAATTAGAAAGATAATAACAAAGGGACCACACTGATATCATTTATTCGCCATGCTTACATAGGCTTATTCTATGCCTTGGCTACAGTGGTTCTGCTAACGTTTGAGCCTGCTCCTAAACTTGAGTCATGGCCATCAACATTTTTATATGGCTCACTTGGCACTACCTCTTCTGAGATTCAAATACCAAACCATTCCATTACCAATACATTTAAGCAAATTTCCTTGAAGTAGTCTTTAAATACAATATATATTAATATATAGGAGTTGTATATCGATGCAACAGAATAGCCAGACAACAATTTTTTGCCAAAATCCGGTAAAATAGAATTCAAAAATTTAGATAGCTGGAGTGTTTGAATTTCATTTTTGATGGTGGAAATGGATTAAACGCCATAAAAAACCCTTAAGGCACCCAAAATACTGAATGTTAACCACTATAAATCATATTTTAAAAATTCTTTACCGGAATTTTCCATAATTTTACCGGAATTTCTAGGTTATTCTATGGGTTTTTTAGACTACGACAATATAGCAGTTTCTTGGATTATTATATGTATCTATTTGTTTGAGAGGCCTTTTTAGCACTGTGCAGAGAGAGAACAACTACTTATTTTTGTACTCTTTGATTACCAATATTTATCAATTGAACAAATATTTATAGTCACCGCCTAAAGACCAAGTTTAGTATAAATACTCCTAGTCCAAGGAATATAAAATCAAATTAACAAGGGTTATGAGACAGTCTCATCAACAACACGTAAATGAAAGGATTATTTATTCCTGAGCTTTGAGGAAGTAAAAATGTAGACCCAATAACCTGTATGTGCTTCACTGGAAAACCATGGAAGGCATCCACACAAGGTAAATAGACCTATATTGCCAGTGAGTGAGGAATATCCATTATTCCTACTTAAAAATGTAGGTAAGGTCTTGAAGTAAAATTGAGGTTATGTAATTGTAAGTGTGAAAGGACTTTCATGCTAGCTTTTATTAGAAGATAACTAAGGCACAAACACATTGTTCCAATACCTTTTAAATAATGCCAAAAACATAATTGTCAGCCATGGAAACACTACAATCATGTATCATGCCTCATATATCATTTATATAATTTTTGTATGCAAGAACCAACACCCCTTAGCATTAGCATAGCATTCTCTTGATACAAGCAACATAGAAATTATAGTATTCACAAGCATAAACATTAGGCTATACATATCTTATAATTTTTTTGGCAACTAAGAGCAGGGATATAACTCTTGATCCAACCATAGACAAGCTGCAGCTAGTTCTTGCTTGCATCTTTCACCCTCGAGCAAGATTCCAAAGCTTGAGGTGGAGTGCTCCTAAGGGATTTTAACCAATAAAACAATTGGAACATGGTGCCACCAAGCCACATTTCCTTCATCCTCTAGAAGCAAGCCACTACTCTCTTTGGGATGCTTATGTCTAGCTAGCCTTTAAGAGGGTTCTTTTGCTAGTTTATAAACTCTCCAAGATTAAACAACAACATACTAATATGTCCTATTGTTTATTCTGCATTCTCACCTACGATATTAGAGGAATTTTCTTTTCTAATAGCAAGTGCACACACAAAGGACCTTTTCCTTAGTTCGACACGCTCCCATAGAACTCCTCCTCACTACATATGATTGTGTGTGTCTTCAAGAGATTTAGAAAGCACATGTATCAATGAGTTCCCTTGTCTCAAAAATTCCCTTCACTCTTTTCTTTTCCAACCAACAAACTACCCATTTTCCTCCACAATTGCATAACAATCAACCTCTTGGACAATGCAACCCATGCTGCCTTCAATTATTTTTTCCATTATTTCTTGTGGTTAGAGCTAAAGGACACATTCACCAGTCCCTTCTTCTTTCAGTTAAGTTATGGTATAGTAAACCCACTCAATCAATGAGGAATAATAATTAAAACAATAATTCCCTCAAGAAATCTGTTACTAAAGCAATGGAATTTGTGTCCCTCCCTCAACCATTTTAAAACAATTTCAATTATTTACAAGACAAAAGTATTAATCCTGGGATCTCACTATCCCCTCCCACTTTATGGGAACACCATCCTTGGTATTCAATCACCATATATGACAAAACATGTGTTTAGACCAAACCTCATTGACTATGGAGCTTTATATACACAACTCGTTTCAGCGTTTAAAACACATGATGTATGCACATTGGCTTACCAACCACTCGGCAATCATTGATATATAAATTCAACTAACTTCTAATGGTCCTTTTTGAGGTATTTTTATGCTTTAGAGGTGTTCAGTAAAATTTAGATTGTTCTCTTTCTTTGGAGTGCTACATGCCTCCAATGTCCAGTGTTGTTATCTTGCGCTCCTTATTCCCTCAGTGAATGGTTCCCAACTTATTTTTTTTCTAGGCACATCCCAAATGTTATTTTTATTCCAATCATCTATGCTCATGAAAAAAAACCAATTCATTTTTTGGCCTTCGCTTCTCTATTTCTCAGTCCCCTGGGAAATCCAATCACCCCTTCCCATGTAGTCACATGCCTTCCAAGTTCATGCATCCTCTTTTCTACTTCTTAGTACCTCAGGTGATCCATTCCTCAACAATGTTTCCTCGCATCAAGAGAGTCTCAAAACCAAGGTATATCCCCACCCCAAAATTATCATACTAGCCCTAACATGCTTCATGGTAATCAGTGGGCACCATTGAGTGCTAGTGTCCTACAATGGCCCTGTCCCTAAAATATTTTACCAATGTATGGTTCAATTCTTTTGTTGTATCTACTATAAATTCCGAAACTAGCTCATACCACCCAAACCAGGAAATTTCCCTGCTTTCCTACACCATAGGCACACAAATATCATGAAACTCATCATAAAGAATGTGTAATAATTTTAAATCATACCTCATTAGGAGCTTATTCATGAGATGAACTTGGATATTTTATTTTTTATTTTTCTTCCTATCACACATTAGGGGAATTTTGAGGTCTAAAATGAGCCTCCTAAGGAAATTATAAAATAATAGTGGAAATAATAAAATAATATTAGATTACACCAGCAAATTTTAGAGGTAAAAAAAAGAAAAAACAACTTTTTCAACTCATATTTTCAACTTATCTCCCTATGGGTTCACTCAAATTTTGAGTAGGGACACTTGTTGAATGCATCATTTGATTCCTCATCCAAGAAGTACCCATGTTCCATATTTTGGATGGAGCCCGGTACACGAAAAATGAGAAATACATGAAAAACGTGATTGCAATAACATTTTTTCATGTATTTATAATTTTTCATGTAACATGGTCCATCAAAAGTATGCAACATGGGTACTCCTTGGATGAGGAATTAAATTTTGCATCCAACGAGTACTCCCGCTCGAAATTTGAGTAAAACCTTATGGAGATAAGTTGAAAAAATAATTTTATTGTTTTATTATTTTTTAATCTTTTTATTTTTTTAGGCAAAAAAAGGTGAATCATCCCCCATGGTTGACATCATAATCTTGAATATTGTTGTTCATTTTTTTGAGGAGACCCATTTTAGACCTCAAAATTTTCTAATGACAAAATCAAGTTATCTCATAATACAAACCATCATAAATTATAACATTGAATTAGATTCATAATTTAAAAGTTTGGAAATCAATGAAATATTGATACTTATCTTGATTTTAGGATTTTTTTCTTGATTTACACAAACTGGATCGATTTACAAACCTACAAGCATCGAGTGAGCTTCTCTCTTCTTCTACACACACTAGATCGGTTTCCAAACCTGGCAAGCACTCAATGCCTTCCCTTTTCTTTGACGTCATACACACAATAGATCGATTTCCTAACCCAAGAAGCACCCAATGTCTTCTCTTCTCTTTGACCTCGTACTCAAACTGGATTAGTTTCCAATCTCGTCAAGCATCCAATAGATATATATAAGCCCAATCACTACCCTATGAATATAGGAGCTACCAATCCTGTTAGTCTTATGTTGATAGAAATATAGGTGTATTTGTAACATACACAACAAAATTACATAAAATTTTTACCAAAATTTTAAAATTTATGTTTGGTACCTTCGTACAAATAGTTTGTATGCACAATTGGGAAAAAACCTTTAAAAAAATTGAGAAATTTCATCAAATACTTCCAGAAAAAAATTCAGATAAATAACTTCAGCCAAAGAACTAAGACAAAATGTGATTTTTATTGAGAATAATCTTCAATGATTACAAACAGACTTTAATGCAAAACCTGATCCCTTCTTTAGCTGATAGAAAGTATATAATTTGTTGATAGGCTTGTCAATATAATGCTTGGAGAATTTAATTTTGCATTAATGTAGTAGCTTGGCATCCTAGGTGATATATAAGTCTACTCCAAGACCTCAATATGCTCCAAGAATTAGAAGAGGTACCCATCAACCAACCAATCAATACAAAGGAATCCAATTTGAGGTAGATAAATTGAATCTGCTTCAGGATATGGAGAAATTCGACAAACTTATCTGGAAAATAAATAATAGTAGTACACCCTCCAACAATGAAGATCTTCCTTCAGAGAAATTTGGCCTAAAATATTTAATGGATTAAACCCTCAATTATGATGCATAGGATGGTCATCAAACCAAAAACTCAACCTATTTAAAATAGAAATAATTCAACCTAAAATAACAATTACTCTTCCAATATTTAGACCTTATCACTTGGTGAAAACTTGGAATAATTTGTGTTGGACTAGTTGAGAGAAATTATCCACAAACCCACTGAAATTCTTCTAATATGGTCGTGCTATAAATCTAGAGAATTGTGGACTGTTAAACAATGAAAATGTCTTCCAAAACCCAATTCAACCTCTAAAAATTTAAGAATAATCTTTGGCACAATTTGTCCACCTAGCAAGGTTAAAAAACGCACTTTAGATCTCGACTTCTGACTGGTGAGGAGAACTAGGCCTTAGGAGAAATCAATGCGGCCCCTTCATATGGATCAATTTTGACTTGGGTTTGGATGGAAATTCAACCCTCTTTTATTTTTAATTCAATTCAGCCTCCTTTATTAATGGTATAATATGGAATGAAGATATGTGCTCCTCTACCCTATTTTCTTCAGATCTAGAGAAAATCGACCCTCTTGAAATAAAAATGTTTGTCTCTTGCAAATAACCAAAGTGTCAAACCACACCTACCAACAATCTAGTTAGATCTTCAAATAAACTTCTGAAAAATAATTCAACTAAGGTTGCAATAGCATCCAATGAAATTGGAGAAAAAATAACTAGGGTGGTAATAACATCCAACAAAATTGGAAAAGAACTAGCTAGTATGGCAATGAGATCGATCGAAGCTAGCATGAGGTTTTTAGCTAAAACCCTAGAACTAAAACTGACTTGGGATTTTATTCAATTGAAATGAGAAATGATGGGATAGAATGATGAGAAGTGATCTACAATCCCTTTTTATAATATTTCATTGAGTTTTATCTAAGCTTCTAGAACTCCTTTTAATATTATTTTATTGAAGTCACTTTTTTTCCCCTTTTTACTTTTATTAATAATAATAATTTTCCCCTTTTATTTAATAGTAATAATACAAAATTGGGCTACACTCCTCTATCTCCTCTAGTGGTTAATTATATATGTGCTCAAGCGGTTGGGAACATTATAGTCCTCCCTTCCCAAGATTTCTTTTCCTAAGAAATCCATTCCTCTATTCCCGGGTCCTAAATATCCCTAGGAAATTTTTGTTGTAGATGAGCTAGATTCCCATATGAATTATACTCCAATTGTATCTAGGAACCTTTAAGAAATGATTTATCCCTTTATATAGTGCCATAAAAATTCAATCCATCATAATTGGTTTGTTTCCCATTTTGTTTTACACTTCTATTCTTGCAACCCAAGTATTTGGTCTTTGGTTTACATAATTTTCTTATACGTAATTTAGCAGTATTGAGATTATGTCTACAATTTGCATGTGCTTCAATACTTGCGACCAAAGAGGGTGGTAAAGTATTAGGTTCAACTTTCCTATCCATAATTTCCTACATTGAAACCTTTTGATTAAGAAGAGTATTTTCATTAGGATATATGGAAAAACGTTCTGACCATGTCGCTTATTTTTACCAATGACTTCATGTTTCCTCTTTTTGATGTTATCCTTAGTCCTTAAGAGGTGTTCTATCAATGGGAATTGTTGAAGTAAGAACATGTCATATATCTTAGTTAAGTATTTTACGGGTATCTTATGTTCACATACATTACTGTCACCACAGTGCCTGCATACTACATCGAGATGTCTACTTTATTTCTCTGAATATGACATTCTTCTAGTTAAATTTATAGAAAAAGGACATTAATTCCTACAACAACAATCACATATGGAAGCTCAAATTAGTTCCCCACACACCACACAATGCTCAGAAAAATAATGATAAACTATTAATCTATTTGTAGGCCCCATGTAGACTGCCATTATGTCAACCAAATAACCTTCAGATTGAGTATATTTTGTTTTTGTATCTACTATGTCATCTATAAAGGTATATTATTCTAATTTTACTTCATTATTAGTATCACATTCATCATTATCATTTGTAGAAAAACCATCATCTGAAGAAACCTCTGCTTCTGCATGAATAAATAGTATGGCAGTGATGTTTGAATGTCATTTTTTCCTTTTATTTCTTATGTATATTATCACTGCTAGTGCTATATTTCTTCATTCTTGTATAATGTATCTCACATGGAGATGGAGATGCAGGAAACTTGGCTTGACTAACATATTTTCACTTTCATAAGAGCTTACATTTGCATTGTCTTTGAATAGACTTGTCTATTTTAACAGTTCTTAAATTCCAATATTAACTACAACTATTGATAATTTGAGTGATCTATGGTGTAATTTTTTATCTCACTGTAGATGGTTTCAAAATACTAAGACATTCCACATTATCTAACAAAAAGTTCTGTGTAGTTAAACTTTAATTTTAAATTTGTTTGACTTCACCATTGCTGGTGAAACATTAGCAGAAATAACAAATTAATTCTCTCATGGAGTCTTATAGGTTTCTGTATTAGTATAGAAAAAATAATAATTCACTCCCTTCTTGCACAAATGTGTGACATATTCATCCCATGAAGAAACTATAATGCCATAGGCCCAAGACTCACAATAGCTTCTAGTTTTATAAAGGCCAAATTAGAAATAGGATGTTGTAGAGAATTATTTTTTGCAATAGGAGATTATAGAACAATATCCCTTACAACAAGGTTTGTCACATCTAAAATTAAGTCAACACAATGTGTACCAGTAGTGGGTAAAGGTCGAAATAATTTGTGTCTAAATTTTCGAAAAAAACTATTAGGGATTTCAAGAACCACTTCTTTAGGTATTTCAAAAAACCTACCACTGGATGGGGGGATTTGAACATCTTCTCCTGCCTCATAATAAGTCACATTCTCCCAAAATATATGGGGTATGCTAACATTAACTCGTTCAACATAATCAATCACATTTACGAGACCACTAGTGGGACTACAATCCTTGGTCTATTCTGGAGTAATTTGCTAAGGAGAAATAATCATCCTTGCAATGATTTTTTCAGGTGTAGTGAAGAAATTTACCATCTACGAATAAAATTTATCCTTCATTAAAGGATTATATGTCATGAATTCAACATGTTCTGAATTGTCTGTTGAAAATGGCACCAAGAAACATTTTAATTTAATTTTCCTTTGAATTAAATTAGAAGAAAATTGTATTTCCACATCACATGAAAATTTTTATGAGTTAACTAAGTTATATTGACTTATTTGTTTCAATTAATTTAAGTTGAGGATATAACTTGAGTCATGTAGAGTGGCTCCTACAAAATAGGAGCCTTGGTTGAGTTTATTTTTAGCTGTAATTAATTAATTCAATTTATCTGAGTTAAAGTCAGATCAACTAGTTCCAACTACAGGAGAAACTAATGAGAGGTCTATTAGTGAGTTATGCATTCTATGATCAATAAATTAACTTATGATTCACCAATAAATAACTCATGCATGTCATAAATGAGAGTTACCCAGTTGAGATTGGAGTTCAAGGGAAATGTATTATCAGTTGTATAATCATCCAAATTGTACAGGTGGTGCATGTAGTCAGAGGAAGTCCCTAGATGGATTGTGCAGTATTGGATGGGTATTTACCTAATTAATATGGGATAATTACCCAAGGAAACAACGCAAGGAAATATGAATTTGGGAATGAAAAATATTTACTAAGTATTGGCCTAAGCTTGTCTAGGTAGTAGTTAGCTAGATAGAGATAGTGCAGAGGTTTCCCAGGTTGGAGAAAATCGTTGTAATCTTCTCATATTTTTTGACCAATACAATATACATATAGTGGGGTATTTAGCTGTGGATTTCCCCATCAAATCATTGTGTAACGTGTTTACTGGATTCTTTCTCTTGTATTATTTGTGATTCTGCGATCGTTTATTGGTTTCCGCAATTGATAGTGTAGATTCAAGTCTATTGTTTTAGAAAAATACAATTAGTAGTTTGAATCTACATGGAATTTCTACATAGTATCAGAGCTGAAATTCCTATAGAAGAGAATAATATGAGTCTGTACTTGGAAGAGGAACAAGTTTTGCAAATATCTTCTCTAGAGCTAGCAACAGGATCAGGATGGAGTTCTATGGTCTGAGGCTCGAGTATTCCCTTATGGCAGATCGAATTACATTTCCTAAAGAAACTAGATGGAAGCAGTCTTGGAAGACAATGGATTGAAGGAGTTCCTTGATAAGGACCACCTGAAACCAGCTCCGGTTTATGCAGAGGATATAGTAGAATGGAAGAAGTGCGCAACAAAGGTAAGAAGGATTCTACTGGAAGATTTTTGAGATCATATTGTCTCGAGCCTTCATGAAAAGGAAACTCCATATGAAATTTGGAAGGCATTAATAGATTTTTTTCCGAATATTAGTGACCATAGGAAGTTGGCATTGAAGGAAAAGCTCAGGAAAATAAAGATGGAGAAGCATGAAACAATACCAAAGTACTTGACCAAGTTCACTCAATTTCTGTATGATCTTGGAAGTGTTGGTGTTATAGTTTTCGAAGATGATCTAGTCATCCTAGCACTTCTAGGCTTTCCTAAGAGCTAGAAAAACTAATAGGATTCGGTGAATGGGAGGGAGAAGCTACCAGAGTGGGAGCCTTTGTGGTCCGACTTGGTGCAAGAAGAGATTCAGCAGAACACAAGAGATGGGTCAGCATCTAAGAATTATGATGAGGAGGATTGTGCCTTGGATGGAAAGGAAAATAAAGGGAAATATAATTCATCCCATTCCAAATTAGATTATACTTAGGTAGGATAGAATAATTACTTGCTGAAGATTAAATTTTTTCACTGTCACAAGCTAGGACACCATGCCACGAAGTGTACACACAAGATAACTGACAATAATCCCTAAGGAGGAGCGGAAGGTGAAGATCTTGCTTCACAATTCGAGTTGGATTTTACCCTCATTGCATGCATGGTGTAATCAGTCATGGGTAGTGTGTGGTACCTGGATAGTGGAGCCTCATTCCATATGACCAACAACAAAGAGTTCTTCAACAACTTAGAGGAGAAGGACCTCTAGATGCACATTGAGATGGGAGATGATGGAAGGTATAACATGACCGGAATTGGTACTGTTACTTTTCAGAGGGACTTTGGTTCTCCTCTCACATTGAAAGATGTCATGTATGTTCTAGGTTTAAAGAATAATTTAGTTTCATTTGATATGTTGGAATACCATGGCTATGATGTGATTTATAGAAAAGTAAATGTGTTCCTTCGTCACATAGTCACGTGACAAGCGAAGAATATTTGGTTCTATGTAAGGAACCTCTATAAATTGGATGTAGAAGATTGTGTTGTGTTGATCAAGAAAGCAGAGAAGGTGTAGAGCCGAGACATCAGTGAGTTATGGCATAGAATATTGGGCCATATACACCGGTAATATTTGAATATCATGCAACAGATTTCTATAGGATTTTCCAAGGGTGAACTTGAGAAACATGATACATGAAAATGGTGTACATTGGGGAAGTACACCAAATACACCTTTCATGATAAGGACATTCGAGTGTAAGAGATCCTTGAAAGAGTTCACCCATATGTGTGTGGACCATTCTCGTCAACCTCCACAGCCAAGCACAGGTATTATGTGATTTTTTTAGATTATTTATCATGCAATTGTTGGATATTATTCATGCAGAAGAAATACCAGACGTCTCAAAATTTTATGAGTTCAAAGAAATTGTTGAGAAAGAAACGGTCAAGAAAGTGAAGTCTCTCATGACTGAAAATGATGGAAAATATGTGTTGAATGAATTCAAGAACTTTTGTGCATCAGAAGGAATTATATAGGAGTTAATAGCACCCCATAACCCACAATAGAATGGGGTTGCACAAAGGAAGAAAAAAATCATTGTAGGAGTTGCATAGGAGTTGTTACATGATCAAGGCATACCATTTCACTTGTGGGCGTATGCATGCAACACAGTTGTATATGTGTAGAAAAGGATTCATCATCAGATTCTTAGGATGATTACACTAGAGGAATATTTTTTCAGGTAAGAAGATGTGGTGCACTTCAAAATATTTGGTTCATTAGTTTACTGTCATGTTTCCAAGGATGCGCAGGAAAAGCTAGAACCAATAGCTGAGTTGGGCATATTTGTGGGGTACACTGATACACCTCACAACTATTGGGTGTACCTGCCATATCATAGGATGTCAGTGGTTCGTAGAGATGTAAAATTCAATGAAGAGAATTCCATGTGAATTTTCCTTGAGAAAGAGCTTCAGTTGCATGAAGATGAGGAGCTTTTAGCTCCAACAGAAGAAACTGAAGATCTAGAGCAACCACAAGAAAAGGATAAGAGAGTGGAAGCACCCACTCATACAAAGAAATAAAAATATGCAAGGAATCAAACCAAAGAGGATGGAAGGTTGATGCATGATACTAGAGAGAATGTGGGAGCACCGACACCATAGATCAGGTAGAGAAGATTCCCAGATCGGTACACTGGCTACATGGCTCTTATGAGCGAGAGAGTAGATACTGAGCCATCCTCATTCAAGGAAGCAGTGCAAAAAATGGTATGGTTTGATTCCTTGGTACAGGAGTATGACTCCATTATCAGGAACAGTGCATGGGAAATTTTCCCAAGATCAGAGGACAGGTCAATTATAAGATCCAAGTGGATCTAGAAGGTGAAGAAAGCAACAGATGGGAGCATCAAGAAACACAAGGCCAGATTACGAGGAGACCTTTTCTCTAGTAGCAAGGTACTCTTCAATCAGATATATTCTAGCACTTTCAGAACATATGGGATGGAAGATACACCAGATGGATGTAAAGACAACTTTCCTCAACAAAGTGATTGGGGAAGAGTGTACATAGAGCATCCAAAAGGATTTGAGACCTCTGTAAGAGAGTTGAATGTGTGCAGACTCAAATGAGAATTGTATGGATTGAAACAAGCACGCTGTGCTTGGTACACCAAAATCTCCAATTATTTCACTAGGTTGGATTTGACCAAAAGTGAAGCAAAATCAAATATTTACCATATTGTGGTTGAAGGTAAATTATTGATTATAGTATTATATGTCTATGATTTAATTCTAACAGGTGATGAGAAGTTGATAAAATGTTTCAAAGAATATTTGGCAAGAGAATTCGAGATGAAAGACATGGGGCTCTTGCATTATTTCCTTGGTTTGCAAATTTGGCAAAGAGATGGGGAATATTTTTTCTCTGAGGGAAAGTATGCCAGTGTGATATTGAAGAAGTTTAACATAGAGAGAAGAAAACCCATAGGGACTCCTCTAGCAAGAAATTGGAGGAAGGAAGATGTTACTTCAGGCGAAGTGGTAGAAGATACCATTTATAGACATCTTGTGGGTTCAGTCATGTACTTGGTGAAAAAATGACCAGACATGTGTTATGGGGCTAACCAGCTTAGTCAAGTAATGGTTAATCCAACCTATTGGAAGAAAACCAAACATGTGTTGAGATACGTCAAAGGCACCACTCAACTTGGTCTTTGGTACAAACAAATAGAGGGAGTGAATATGCAAGGCTTCACAGATGCAGATTGGGAAGGGAGTCCATCTGACATGAAGTGAACATTAGGAGGAATCTTTAGTATTGTGTTAGAAATAGTTTCCGTGTACAACAGGAAACATCGATCAGTTGTAATCATTTCAACAGAAGCAGAGTACATGGATGCTAGTTAAGCAGTTTAGTGAGTCTATCTGAATGAGGAAGATCCTTGTTGGGTTATTTGGTCAACAGATGGATCCTACAGAGATTTACTTTGACAACCATATTTGCATCAAACTCTCGGTGAAACCATTTTTTCATGACATGTCCAAGAATATCTACATATGGTACCACCACCTCAGAGTGCAGAGGCGGATCATGATGCAAGAGTACATTCATATAAAGGAACATGATGTGGATATCTTGATGAAGGCATTGTCAAGAGGAAAAATTGAGTTCCATAGAGGCAGGATTGGGGTATCATATAATCCCTTTCTTGCTGAGAGTGAGTGTTGAAAATGGAACCAAGAAATATTATAATTTAATTTCCCCTTGAATTAAATTAGAAGAAAATTGCAATTCCACATCACATGAAAAATTGTACGAGTTAACTAAGTTAGTTTGAATTATTTGGTTCAGTTAATTTGAGTTGAGGGTATAACTTGAGTCATGTAGAGTGGATCCTACAAAATAGGATCCCTAGTTAAGTTTATTTTGAGTTGTAATTAGTTAATTCAATTTACCTGAGTGAGTCAATATAACTAGTTCCAAGAGTTGGAGGAACTAGTGAGAGGCATAGTAGCGAGCTATGCACACTATGATCAATCAGTTAACCGATGATTTATCCATAAATAACTCATGCATTTTAGAACTAAGAGTTACCCAATTTAGTTGGAGTTCAAGGGTTGTGTACTATCAATTGTATAATCATCCAAATTTCATAGGTGGTGCATGCAATCAAAGGAAGGACCTAGATGGATTGCACAGTATTGGATGGGGATTTCCCTAATTAATAGGGGATAATTACCCAAGGAAATAGTGCAAGGAAATAGGGCTCTAGGAAGGCAGAAAATTGGCTAAGTATAGGTCTAGGCTTGTCTAGGAAGTAGCGAGACAAATAGAGATAGTGCAGAGGTTTCTCAGGTTGGAGAAAAGCATTTTAATCTTCTCATATTTTATGACTGATGCAATATATAGATAGTGGTATTTTTAGCTATGGATTCCCCCAGGAAATAATTGTGTAATGTATTGGTTGAATTCTTCCTCTTTTATGCTTTGTGATTTCACGATCGTTTATTGGTTTCCACAATTGGTAAAGTAGATTCAAGCCTATTGTTGTAGAAATTTACAATTAGAATTTTGAATCTACTTGGATTTTCTACATTTCCTATCTTTAATGTAGGGGAAACTGACTTTTCAAAACTCACCTCTACTGAGTTCTTTCGATTCATAAAAGTAATAGAACCAGAAAGGTTATTTAGTAGAGGAAGAGTTGGGGTAGATAAAATTTAAAATATATCTCCTTGATTCACATATACAAATCCTCTATTGCAAAGAAAATGATGTAATGAGGTTTCACCAGAAATCAAGATATTTAACGATACTTCTTTGTAATATATTGTTGAATTATATGAATTTTTCTTCACAAATTCATTAGATAATTATTTGTGTTGTGATAATGAATTCACTACTTCACAAAAAAAATAAGAATCTTTGACTCCTTGAACTGTTTGTTGTAAATCAATGACCACCTTCCCAAATTGTATGGAGGTAATATAAATCTAAATGTGATGTTTCTCTGAAACCAAATCATCAGGCTCAATGCTATCAAATTTTTTTCTTGGTACATGCTTCCCAAAGCAAGTAGAGAGACAAAAGCTATATGCAATGATCATTGATGGATTAAGAGATTGGAAATCTAATAGAACCACAGGATTGATGGAAAAATTTGGTTATGGTTCCATCATAAGTGAAAAACATTATGTTGCATGTTTTACACATAGAGGATAATTTCCTGGTAATTCAGAGAAGAAAAGAGCAACCATTTCTCTTGATTCCACTGATATATTTTGTAGCAGTGACCATTTAAAGTCACAAGCATTCATGACCATCTCATCATAGCAGATTTTCATACCAGGTAATAATGCCTGTATATCCTTGAAATATGTTCTTATTTCTTTCATTCCCAACTAATTAGAACTTAATATCATGCCCTTTACAACCATGATTGAATAATGATTTATTTTATTTTCAATAGGCTTGTATGTAATTCTAATATTTCTATAAAAAATGCATAACATGATCTAGATATAAAGAGTACCATGGAATTTTTGTTATACATAAAAGTCCCTCTTGCGGACAAGAGTGATCTCCCTAAATTCCTATGGAAAACTAGAAACAAATAGACAAATGAATAACTCTTTCCCTAAACCTACTTCACTTGAATCATAAATAAAAGAGAAGGATAATTATTCCCTCACTTATTTGCAAAATGATTCATGGAGATCCCCACTCCATCCCGATGCAGCTCCTCAATGCTTGATAAGATCTGCAATCACATACATAAAATAGATAAAATGCATATGAAATATAGTGGTTCAACATTGTTAGTCTAATGATCAGGGAGATTAGAAATTAATATCATCTTAATGAATAAATAAAAGGAACATAAATCATTTATCATTTCAGTAAGACAATACAATGGAAAAAATGATTCATTTTTATTATTTCAGAGATAAAAGATAGCCTTACAACCTTTTCCTTGATGTCATGAGGTTCCTCCCAAATTCTTCCAACCCTCTCCTTGGATGATAAACTTCCCAATCCAAATTCAACAACATAAGACTACCTTTTGTGAACTCCTTTAACCCACTAGCTTATAGTCAATTTATAGGCGAAATAGAGGAAATTTCAGATCCATAAGAGAAGGATGAGATCCACTAATAGTGGGATTAGGTTTCCTGGATGAAAGGGAATTAGCTCCATGATTTGAGGAGTAAGGCTCGAATAGATATGACCAAGAAGCTTTCAGTTGGGATATATTCATCCAACAAGGATTCTATAATTCACTTTTTATTTTTTACTTTTCATTGAGTCATGTGTGTGGTCTACAGTGGAAGACAGAGCATAGTTCTACACAAGTTTCAATGGAAGAAACTATGAATGTGCAGAAACTGACTAGGACAAGTGCACAAATTACTAAATAGGTTAAAAGGCCTTGTTACACAAAATTCATATTTTGTTTAAGGGTTTTAGATGTTTAGACTTGCAAGGGAGTGCTTTGAAACATATTTATGGATGGCGAAAGATATATTTTAACAGTTAAGTGTCATGGTGAGATAATGACGTGTAACAAATTTCCCCCTAAAGTGTGAATTCTGAAAATTCATTAAAATATTGAAGCGCTTTATCATGCAAATGATTGGATCAGAGAGAATGGTCAGAAAACTACAACAAACATTCAAGGATTACAATGCAATATATGTAATAATCACTAAGGTAGGAGTTCCCATACTCAGAGTAAAGCTAACTCGATGAACAAGTACATATATAGCCTAGAATCATATCAATAGTAGACACAGTATGAACACAACCATTTGTTATGAATCTGTCTACATAATCATGAATACATACATCCTCGCAGCCTAGATGGATGAAACTAGATCCATGGTCTTGATCTCCATCTCTCGATCCATAGTATGAATTTTACCATGTGCAAAAATGTCTTGAGGTTGAACATGGAAGATGCCACTTTATTACCAGCCAATGATGTGAACCGTTAACAAGTGCGAGGGAAACCACCAATAATGACAATGGCTCTTAGGGTACACTCAGTATAATCTATAGAGTGTGAAAAGATGTCGTGAATTCGAACACTCATAGAATCGTTCGATCAAAGGTCAATGATGAGAACCTATCATCGAAGGTGAGAAACCTTCCATTAAGTCATGTTGGCCTCAAGCTATTGAAAAGGTTTTCTAGACCAAATTCCTAAATAGTGAGCTAAATTCAATAGGAAGTGATCCATTACAGGAGGACCTATGACACGAAATGTCATGTCAAGTTTCGAAGAATTGTTTTGCAAGGACTGACCTAGGGATGGATGATGTGATTGAGGGTTAAAATTTGCAAAGGAACATGAACTGAGATTAAAATTATCTTGAACACATGACGACATGAAAATTGACTTGCCAGCATTTGACTGCACGATAATACCCAAAAGTAGCTAAATAATTTCAACGAGGTTTGATTAACTATAAGACAAATGATTTTCCCAACCCGGACACATGCGTGACAAAGTGTTGTGTTCAAGATCGACATACTACCTTATAATGAATACAAAAATGAATACCTTTTCCCACTTTCCCTCCACCATTACTAGAAAGTACCTCTTTATTTTTTTCAAGCTTGAGGAGGATAAAATTTTCTTGTCACGTAAGCTCATCCTTCAGATGAATCCTCCAAAATATTTTTAGGAAACCCTAGGAAGGAGTGGTTTTGTATCATCATGATTGACGAGTCATGCACTGTTTAAATTTTACAAGTCTAGTGTTGGGTTAACTCGATGCTATTTTCATGTTTAAAGAGTTTAAAAATACACAAAAAAAAAATCATTCAGTACTTTCAATGTAGATTTTTAATGAGCCCGGAGAAAGTAAAACCCGGTGTTTTTCAGTTTTAAGAAGTCATGATAAAAACATAAGTAAACTCCGCAGTGTTATTTTTCGTAAATTTAGTCCCTCAAGCTCAAAAAACGATAAAATAATGCAAGAGAGAAATACATTGACCATGATTAGTCAACGTATACCTTTTTTGTAAATAGACCAATTCAATCCCGAAAAGGGGTAAAATTATACTAAATAGATGGTTTTTCATTTATTTTTACGAGTTCGAATAGTCAAGTACTCGATGATATTTTCATGTTTAGAGCATCTGAAAAGATCTTAAAATAGAACTATAGGGTTTTTTTTTCATATTTTTATAGAACATTATGGTCGCCAATTTGTTATCTGGAAAAATCCCTCTTGTGGACAAGAGCGATCTCCCTAGATTCCTAAGGAAAACTAGAAACAAATGGACAATTGAATAAATCTTTCGATAATCCTACTTCGTCTGAATCATAAATACAAGACAAGGAGAATGGTGCCCTTACTTATTTGCAAAATTCTTGATGGATATCTCTGCTCCATCCCGATGTTGCTCCTCAATGCTTGATGATATCTGCAATCACAAACATAAAATATATCAAAGGCATATGAAATATAATGATTCAACAAGCTTAATCTAATGATCAAGGAGATTAGAAATTGATATCATCTTAATAACTAAATAAAAGGAACATAAATCATTCATCATTTCAGTAAGACAATACAATGGAAAAAATGATTCATTTGTATTATTTCAGAGATAAGGAAGAGTCTTACAACCTGGTTTCCTTGATGTCACAAGCCTCTTCCAATGGTCTCCTTTCCTTCCCTTGATGACAAGCTCTTCAAACCCAAAATCAACAACATAAGTTTACAAATCCAAGTCTCCCCATTGCTTCATTCCTATGCCTAATTTATAGGAGGATGAGGAGGTTTCTAGCTCCTTTTCTCAAGGGATATGGTTCTTAAGAAGAGGAGATTAGTTCCATGATCCAAGGGATGAGGCGCAGGTATGTAGTGTGTTATCACTAAACTAAGGCCGACGAACTGCTTCAAGAGTAAATTTAGAGTAATTGATTCAAACCACTTTTGTTTGGAACTTAGCCTTTCCAACCTGAGAGGTCACTCTCAAGAATTTGTATGATATTCAATAGATAATGCTTGGAACAGAGATGGTTAACTCTTGAGTGTATTTTAAATGGTTTTTATGTAGGAGAAGGATGTGAATTAATATCTACTATTGGGCATGGAGTCAGAGTTAAACTTAATTACATGGAAAACAACTTTCATGGAAGCAGAGGCATGTGTAATCTCATCAAGAAATAACTTAAACATTAAACCATATGCATACAGGAAATTGGAGCATGATTAACCATGAATTACAAGTGACTACACATAAAGCAAACTAAACAAACATCAAATATATAGATAATACAAACACATATGAGAGCACATGATGAATCTCAGGTATGAGAGAAGCTTTCTGCAACCGTATATTACTAACTGAAAAACATTACAAAAGTAGCATGTAGCATGACATCAATCAACCATATATAATCCTCTCATCTTCCTATTTATAGAATTAGAAACCTTTGCATGTATTCTTCCAGCTGGGATAGAACTTTGAATTCTCCCAAAGACACCTTATCCAAACAGGAAATAGATTACAAGGAGGGAATCTAGTGATATTTTTGTTTACAAGAGTTCAAAACCTTTAATAGGACTATAACACTATTTATCTCACTAATAACAAGACCACTTTTCCTGAGGTGGAAATTCCCATGACTAAACAATAAACAACCATACTGAAATTTAGGGTCTTCTCCTCATATTTTAAGGATGTGTTGTTATACTTGATGATGTGTCCAAAATTGATGAGCTGGCGACCCAATCACCTTCCATGATGAGTGTTCACACTAACAAAGTCTCCACTGATACACTTTAACCAATCCATCTGAATGATGTGCTTCAAAAATGAATTTAATTCTTGAAAATCTTTAAAATTCTCCTTCGCTGCAAAAACAAAGGACTTCAAGCAAGGCTATAGCGAAAAGTTTGTAGCACTCTTCATTTGGACACTTCTGCAATTTTTTTGATTTCTCTGCTCATTGGAGGGTGTCCACTAAGTCAAAACATTTAAATACATGCTTTTACTTACTCCTTTTATGAAAAAAATTGGAATTTATTGCAAAAATTAATCTTCAACGAGTTCGTAGCAAAAACTCAATTTTAAGCCTAGAGTACACTACGAACTTGCCTGATAAAATGCACATTTTGAAATTTTCAATTTCCACCTCCAAAAACTATCCATAACTATGTGAGATGATGAGATGAAGCATGATAATGCAAAATTGGTTCAAAATACATCTTGCCCTCCTCAAGAAGCAATAGTTTCAACTTGATCAGGTTCATCTACCAATATCATTTTCAAACCTTTCTTCTTTAGCTATATCTGCACCATTCCCATTTGAATTTCCAGCTCTTTAACTGGATTTAGAAGCTTTATCCTCTCTGTCTACAGCCACCTATTCCTCCTAATGGTGTTCTTAATCATTTTATGCAAAGGTAATGTTCTTTTAAGAATTTTCTTGGACATTTCAGTGACCTCATCATAAAAACTGATTTTGTTTCTCACCTCTTTCTTAAAATATGACAGTGCTTTTCTTTCCAGTTTGAAATCTTCCAGCTCCAGCTTGGTCTCCAAGGCCTCATTTCTTTCCTCTTTAAGTTTCTCTTTAAGAGTGTCCACTTCAGATTTATCTATAATTTTCTCTTTACCATTCTGTGACTTAGTGATTTCTACTTCTGTGGGGGATAATTCAATGATCTCTTCCACCATGGGCTACTTCTTATTTTCAACTTAATTCTAGTTCTTATCAGATTTATCACCTTTGGAGAGTTGTGACCTAGTAAAAGGTTTCATAGGCTTGAAGACATAACCAAAGTCCTCACTGGAGAAATCAAGTTTTTTTGCAGTAAGGCCTTCCTTCTTCATCTTGGTTCCCTTTATCTCCACAAGTTTAACCAAAAGGGTCTCTTCAATGTTAATAGCCTACAAAATGTCCTCAAGTTTACCCTTTCTTTCTATCTAACTCCTAGTAATTATCCTAGAAGTCCTTGTGTCAGATTTTGGCTTGTTGCCTGTAGATGTTGGTTGAGGTGTCGCTGTTGTTTCATGCAAATGTTCAACTTCCATCTCCATGGGTTTTGGTTCAGGCTATATTTATTCTTCAGGTTCAACTTCAGCTTCAACTATGGGCCCTTTATCCTTTTTTGGAGTACTTTTATTTTGGCTTGGGTGTTTTCATTGGAGTAATCACATCCACATCATAGCCACTTAAAAAAAAAAATGTAGCCTAGTCTCTGTTCAAATTTTGCAATTCCTCCATAACCAACAACTTAATTAAGCCATGATGGAATATAAATGTATCACTACTCTCAAGTCTTGCTTGAACTTTATCTGACGTCTTACCCAAGCTTCCAAAAAGGAAGAATGGAAGATCTAAGAGTTGTTTACCTGTAAAGTGGAGCAAAAGCCTAAATTGGTACTGGTATATCATGTGGAATCTTCCTTCACATGTGAAATATTTTTGGATTACCAACAATAGCTTTGAATAATTTTCCTTAAGACAACTCCTAGGTATACCTGATGTCATATCCACCCCTACATGCTCTTGCTTCAAGAACTCATCACAATTCTACAGTTTGAACTTGGTGGCCTTGAACCATTCTGCCCCTAACCTAGGAATATTTGTTGCTTGAGAAATAGTTTAAGGGGAAACTCTAAAACTCGGTATGCCAACCTTTGAAGCAATGCCAAAAAAATTTGCAGCAAAATATTTGGATACTTTAGCATGGTACCCTTACAGCCAACATTGGTGAAGCCTTCTACAAAACTAGGATACTCCATGAACAATTTAAGGTCCATAGGCTCGTACCTAACTACTAAGCCTCCCTTGTTGGTCTAATGTATGGCCATCTCCTCCAAAACAATGATGCTCTATTTAAACTTTTGACACCTGCAAAAGATAGTACGTGACAACAAGATGTTTCTGGACAAAGTTGGAAATTCACCTATGATAGTAGCTGGACGCAAAACCAAACAGGGAAATAATGGCACTCAATCAAGCAGCTCACAAGGATGACAAGGTAAGTGATTTAGTTGAATGCATGAAGGTTAAATCAAGAAAGGAAAAAGTGAGGACAAAACAAAATGATGTGGTGGTAATTATGAATAAGCATGGCATACACTAAATAATGATTCATAACAGGTAATCATGTGATGGAAAATTGACCCCTAACCATTGACAAACTGTCAACTCATCGATTCCCTTACCAGTGAAAAAAAACATGAGTTCGTAGTGAATTCTGTTAGAAAGATGAAAAATTTGCTATGGAACTGTCAGGTGATTCCGTAGTGAAAACAACCTGTTTTGCACCAAAATCAATGCCGACTTAAGTAAAAGTTGAAAAATGTCAAAAATGAGTTATTTACCCTGATGTATGCAGATTTTTTAAATTTTCCTATGACAAGACCTTAGTTACATGACACAAAAACACTTTGAACCCTTTAAGACTATAGACCAATCATGAAATGTTATCAATTTTCATGAATTTATTTGACCAACACACTTAACCTAACTCAAAATGACATCCTTAACCAACCTATTTGTTATTGATGATATCATAGTGGTTCAAGGTCTCTAATTTAGATAAGATTCCTCCACCGAAGCTTCTAGAACTAGCTTTTTTATTATTACTTGCGTGAATAGAACTGTGCAGTTTGTAGTGGAAGAAAGTGTGTAGATATGCACAATTTATAGTGGAAGAAACTGCACATGTGTGGATTTTGTTCAAGAAAACTACGCAGATGCTCAAAAATGTTTTTAAGCAGTGTAAACCAAAATTCCTTTTGTCCCTAGTATATTTTATTTCAAGCTTCATAGGGGATTCACTTGATACACTTCATCAGATGTCGAAGGATCTAAATTGATAGTCACGGTGACAAAATTTAGTGTAAAAAATTCTAATAGCACTGCCATATATGTTTTACTTCCTTACAGCCACAACATGGCTTGAGTAGGTGAATATGCTTGGGAAATTCTCCCAGGAAACTAGACTTGATAACGCTTCCAATTTTCAAGGAAATACCCAAAACCTGACCCTTCAACCATTGTTGGTCTGCATAAATATGGAAACTTGGTGTTAAGCCTTTTGTTATGAAAATAAATTATTTTTTCTTATCACCAGTCAACCAACCCACTAATAGGAATTTTCTTCCAGTTATTTCTATAAGAATTTTACCGAAATAAAAACCATCCTTAAATTTAACAAAGACCCCCTTGAATTCATAAATCAGTTTAAATGTGGTTAAAAAAACAAGATCATCTCTCCTTTCATCAACAACAACAATTTTTCCTTGTGTTTGAAAAACATTTGGTAAGAGTACCTCAAAGGCTAGTCTCGAATCAACCAAAAGTGTGAGCATGTTTCCTATGCCACCATTGCAAACATCTGGTGTCCGTATGCATGCGCCAATAAACTTTACTTCATCTTTGTGCTGACCCTTCTTCCTAGTGAATGCTTCTTGGATAGCACGTTGATCCCAACAAGAATGAGGTTCCATTTTATAACCAAACTTACTATCAACTTCTTTAATTTGCACAGGTGTTATCTCCCAAAATTTTCCCTTGATACCCCATGCTTGGACCATAATAATTTTCTCTTTTGTTTATGATAATCCATTTCTAATATTTTCATCAAACTTATCTTTTAGCTTTTGGTTTCCTTTAGGCGTATTTTCCAAAGCTTCTTGATGTTTGGCTACCTTCAAGTCTTCCTCTGTGATTACCTTTGTATACATCATTTTTTTATCTTCAACTAGGCCTTTAGTTGTTATTTCAACTTTAGTCCTTTCCTTCTTGGCAACCCTTAATGATACCCATGCTTCGAAGATTTCTACCACCTTCACCAAGGTTGTTTTATAGTCTTCCAATTTCTAAGGAAGCATATTTCCTTGATAGCTTCAAATTACCTTCTTCTTGGTATCACCTTAATTTGGACCCACAAATAGCCAAAATCAGGCTCTAATACCATTGTAATATACCCAACAAAATTGCATACAATTTTTTCAAAAATTTTCAAATTTCTCTTTGGCACCTTCCCCCAAACAATTTGTATGCAAAGTATGGAAAACACCTTCAATAAACAACTGAGAAAATTTTTCAATCACTTCAACTACAAGTTCAGATAAATAACTTTAGACAAAGAACTGAGGCAAAATATGATTTTTATTGAGAAGAATATTCAGTGATTACAAGCAGAATTTAATGTAAAACTCGATCCCTACTTTAGCTAATAGGATTTATATAATGTCTTGATAGGTGTGTCAATAAAATGTATGGAGAATTTCCTTCTACATTATTGTAGTAGCTTGACCTCCTACATGATATATAATTCTAATCCACCACTTCAATACGCTCCAAGAATTAACAAATATACCCAAAAACCAACCAATCAATGCAATCAAATCCAATCTGAGGTAGACAAACTGAATCTGCCTCAAGATCTGGAGAATTCAGCCCACTGATTTGGAAAATAAATGACAACATTACACTCTCCAATAATGAAGATTTTCCTTCAGAAAATTCTAGCCTAAAATATTTAATGTATTTGTCCCTTAGTTATGATCCATATAAGGGTCATAAAACCAAGTATTTGGACTCTTTGAAATAACAATAATTCATACTGAGAGAGATGAATATTCGTTATTCCTACTCAAAAATGTCGAGAAGGGTTTGAAATAAAATCAAGGTTATGTCATTGTAAGTGTTAAAGGATTTTCATGCTAGTTTCTATTAAAATATAAAGAAGACACACACATAATGTTTTAGTACCTTCTAAACAGTGCCAACAACATTCCAGTCAACCATGGAAACACTATAATCACATATCATGATATACAACATCTATTTAATTGATCTGTTCAAGAAAAAACTCTCCTTAACATTAGCATTTCATTCTCCTCATACAAATAACAGAGACAATATAGTAATCACGAGCATAAACATAAGATTATACTTATCTTATAAAAGTTCTGGCAACTGAGAGTGGGACTCTAACTCTCCACCCAACCATAGACAAGTTGCAGCTAATTCTTACTTGTAATTGTGCCCAAAATCAGATTCCAAAGCTTGAGTTGGAGTGATTCTATGGGATGTTAATTGATAAAACAACTGAAACAGGGTTCTACCGGGCCACACCACCTTCATCCATGACAGGAAATCCATTTCTCTCTCTGTGATTCTTATGCCCACCAACCTTTAGGAGGGTTGTTTTTCTTGTTTATAAACTCTCCAAGGCTGAACAACAACAAAATACTCTATCATGCTATCTATTTTTCATTCTCACATCCGATCTTGGAGGATTTTCCTTTTCCAATAGCAAGTGTACACACCAGGGACCTTCCCCTTAGTTCGACGTGCTCTCAGACGTTCCTCCTCTCTGCATATTACTTTATGTGTCTTTGAGAGATAGAGAGAGCGCATGCATCAATGAGTGCCCTCGTCTCCAAACTCCCCCTTACCTATTTTCTTTTCCAACCAACTAACTGCCCATTCTCCTCCATAATTGCACAATAGTTAAACTCTTGGACAATGTAGCCCATAATTTTGTAAATAATTTTTCTTGTTCTTGGTTGTGGTTATAGCTAAAGGACACCTGCCCCATATCCCTTCTTATTTCAGTTAATTAATGGGATAATCAACCCACTCAACCAACCATGTATGATATTTAAAACAATAATTCCCTCAAACAATCGCCTAACTCAAGCAGTGGAATCTGTGTCCCTCCCTCAACCATTTAAAAATAATTTCAATTACTTACAAGAGAGAAATATTAACTAGGGGATGTCAGACCTACAATTATACTATTATGAGAAAAATTTGTGTGCACTAAAATATTTTCTCATTTTTTTGGCCTACTTCATGATAAACATATCAAATATTCATGTTCACAGCTTTAGTTTTTCTACCTTCATTCATATGGTATGTTAAATCATCCTACTAATTTGTGCCTAATATCTTCTACAAAAACCACAAAATTGACTAGGAAATATCATATGCACGTGTAAAGTAAGTATCTTATGTGGTGCATGTATCCTCACAATCTCCTTGAAAATATCTCTAAGTAGTAAAATACATCATGGTGTTTTCTACATGAAAATAAATGTGACATATTTAAAATAATATTCAACCGCCATGGACATTGAGTCATGTCCTCTTTGCATCATTGGAAAACCTAGGCTAAAATACATTAGTATATCTTCCCATGTTACTAATGGTAGAGGGAATGGGGTATACATAATAACATTATTGTTCATTCTCTTAACCACTTGGAAATTTTACATCTCTTCATATATTTATCACATACTTCCTCAATTTGGGCTAGAAATATCTTTCTTCGAGTAAGCTTTTGGTCTTATCACTCTGAGAATGACTTACAACTATGCTTCCATGTAGCTCTTTTATTAAGATCCAATGTACTAAACATTAAAATATACAAAATTTCTTATCATTGAACAAATATCCTACTTGAAGAAAACAATTCAATTCCTTACCTCTATCTTGTTCCACCAAATTTCGGCATTGCTCCACGCTCTACACAAAATCCATTTTCTTCATATACAACTACAAGTTAATCTATTCAAATACAAACTGCCAAATAATTATTCATTGTATTTAATATAAATATTATTCTAGTCTATGTTAAATTATTTACACTATTTACCTTTATTTCAACACAAAAGTGTAATTGTGCAGGATCTTTACTCATATAACGTGTCTTAAAATTCTACTTTATTTAACAAATAATAAACTTTAAATTTTGTAATTCATACATAAAATATCAAATATATTAATTAATAAATTTAAATTTGGAGAGATAGTTGAGATTACAATATCATATGAATAATAACTAATAAATATTTCATATTTACAAGAAGCCCCACAAGAAGGGAATAATATAAGCCAAAATATCAACTGCCATCTACCTTGAATCTAGAATAAAACAAGACATAATGAATCCTCGAGTTGTAGGTTGCATCGTTGAGATATAAAGTGTAAGATGAAAAGGAAATATGAGAGAATAATTGAAGCAGAGAAAACAAGACCTAATGAATCCTTCGAGCTAAAAAGTCTAAGATGAAAAGGAAAGATGAGAGAATGATTGAAGCATGAAAATAAAATATAATGAATCCTCTGAGTTTTAGGTTGCATCCTTGAAATAGAAAGCAAAAGATGAAAACGAAAGATCAATGAATGATTGAATAATGAATAAACAAACGTATCCAACGGAGACCACCAATGCCAAAATATCCAAGCAAATCCAATGGATACCGCTAATGCCAAAAAGATCCAATCTTTAATCAATTTATCATTTATATATCTAGGGAAATATGAACTTCCAAAGTTTATATATCTAAGCAAAGATGAACTTCCAAAGAATAGGAAAAATTAGTGTGTAATTATCATCTACCCATTACAGAGAGGATTCACATTCATTATCCCTCATGTTGTGCATTCAATCGTAGTCAATCCTTTTAAAATGAATGTTTTTCTTTACAATGTTTTCCAAGTTGGGACCCACGGCCACATGTATACTTGTATTGGTGTATGGTGCTACCCATGTTTTAGCCTAGTTGATACTGCTAATATATTTGACTTGATTTACTTTGTTTCATTTCTTGAATTCTATTTTTTTAAGAACAAAACCTCAGCCACAAAATATCAATAGACTTTGTCTACACATTTTCCAATGATTTTTGAATCCTTAAAACCTTGGTATCTTCTACCTAATTTTTTACCATTCCACTTTTGATGGGTTTTTATGTCCGAAAATTTTTACCGACTTCACTCTATTTCGTAGCAGGTACTCTCTCTAAATAAAATCCATCCTTTGTGTTCGTGGATGAAACAATTTCAAGGTGGAGGATTTTGTTTACACAATTGTTCCGGAGTGGAGGATTTTATTTACATTATTTATAAGTTTGTAAAGAAATAAAAATAGATAAATGTGAGAGAGTTTTTTTTACATATTTATTTGATTGATAAATTTAGGGAGTAAATTTAATCTAATTTTTGTATTTGAAATTGTGATTTCTTAAGAAAAAATTCATGTGTTTAATCATTAAGTTTACTCAAATGAAAAATAACAACGATATTCTCATTTATCGTCAATATTAGTGAATAGAAATTTTTCTAGAATAAAATGAGATGATATGCATAATTGTATTGTACAAGATCATGGAAAAAGTCTTATTTAAAATTTGGAAAATGAAAGATTTGTGGTTTTGAATTTCATAATAGAGTGAGCTAAACCAAGGATATAATGTATGTTTATGAATGCAACTAAAAAAAATATGCAAAAATTAGATTCCTAGCATGACTATTTCCTAAGTAACAATTTTAAATATAATATAAGTGACATTTGGTATGATATTCAGGGTGTGCAAATAACATACAATGTAAAAAATGAGATGATTAAAATTGAAGCACGTAAGAAGGGTGCTTTATAGAATAAAAATACATTTTAATGGTGATATGTAAATTGCATTATAATGATGTGATTAATCCAACTTTGAAATCAAAGATATCTCTCTATCTTGATTAATGCTGAGAAGGACAAATTCTCATGAGCTTCATAGTGAAACTAGGTGTTGGTCAATTCATCGAAGGAGAATAACTAAAAAGAGGAAAACTCCATCATGAGGCAAAGCAGGGATAGAGTAGAACTAATTAGGACCGAGCGAGCATAAAGATGGGACAACAAGATGATAGAGGGAGAAAATTATCGAATAAAAAGCCCTTCATGATTCACTCATAATAGTCTAAAAACTTTAATAACAAGTATCAATTGATAAATAAAAAGCGATGAAACACGTCAAGCTCATTCATTATCCAAGATTATGATAGCTTTGCCCTCCTCACCCCTCCTTGCATCCCTTATCATTCCCTCCACCTCCTTTATCACCCAATATGGAAATCTCTGAATATTAAATTAAAACAACGTTAGAAAACATTATAATGTGCTTCCCAAATTAAATTCAAAACTTAAATTTTAGTTTTTAAATTATAAAATCAACCCAAATGAATTCCTATTGTTTATTGAAAATAAGTCTTGACATTTTCCCTTGTCATGACGGAACAGAATAAAAGGAAAATTAAACATCACTTAAGATGAGAGTTCTTCATTATTATAATAATGATGAATACACTTTGGGGATTAAGCTCGATAATGGAGATTTACCTCTAAAAATCTTATTGACATCCATTCTAATGACGTTAACGAGATTATCCTTTTATAATAAATAAACGAATAATACAAAGACTTGGAGTATACGAAATAGTTTTTATGATATTGTATGGAGCGTAATGCATATGTCATGACAGATAATCTTCATTTTCTAATTTGTGATGAATTTTTCCCATGTTAAGGAAAATCGAATAAATATGTTGAAACAGTAATGTTTGTCGGTGAATAATGTTGGATATATATGGGGAAGTCCCTTTCACAAACAATGGGTACAGTACATAAATGACAAGTAATCCATTATGTGACCTGACTTCCAGTGTGATGAAAAAGTAAACAACTACGTTCAAAGTAAGGTCAAGAATGTTGCATAGAATGTAACCTAGACTTCGTAGGTAACGAAAAAATGTCCCACCTCGTGAAAAAAACAAATGATTACGTTTATACAGTAATGTTTCTAAGGTCAAGGATGATGAAGCCCCCACCTCATGTAAAAACAAATAATTACGTTCATATAGTAATGTTAGTAATGTTTCCAAGGTCAAGGATGGTGAAGCCCCACCTTCACAAAGTATAATACAAGGGTCTCGTAAAACATGTGATAAAAGTAAAGTACAAGGTACGGGGCTAGACACCATGCAATTATGCCGTGTTATATATTGAAAAACATTTCTATATTCACATTTCAAACATGATAATAAGTATAGGTAGCTTGTTATTTGGTGATTCTTACAAGGGAAGATAGTTATAGCGTAGTTTCAAGTTTGAAAAATATGATCATTATAAAAATATATATTTGCAAAGAGAATAGAAATACAAAAAGTTTTAAAATTAGATTATTTACATAGAGGTATTCTTAGATAATCATTATGAAAAAAGATGAATGATTTTAAATTAGTTTATTAAGTATGAGGTATGTGGTGTTTTATTTTTTTTAAAGCATTCTTTGTAAGTCCATAATGTTTTAGTTACGGGTATAGGAATTGGTCCTTTTTATCAAGGATGATGAGATTGGAGGATGTGTCTACTGATCCCTCATCTAAAGTCTATTCTTAAGATTCCTCTCTAATGGATGCTATTGAAAACCGAATGCCAAAGACCCCTTTACATGTCACTCCAAACATTTCTTCAAATATCCTTAGTGTATACATGGTGCTTCTTGGGCTTCCCAAGTTTTTTCCAAAGCCCCAACCATTATTTCTTTCATCATCTAATAAGTCTTAGAAATCCTAAATAATTTCACATCCCTTGTCCTAGAAAAGATTGGGAGAGAGACCCAACCCTTTACCTCATCCAAAATTTGATGCTCTCGTAAGTTTTATCACATTTCTTCTACCTTCTTCTACTTATCATCCGTTAGTGTTTGTGCTTCCACTAAATATTGGATTTAATATAATTTTTCACTACCCAAGCCCCTCCCACTACTCAAGAAGAATGAGTAGGGTGCAGGGAGGATGAGGCTCTACTCATCTAGTCATGGTCTCTCTACTTCTTCCCACCTCTACCCTACCCCACACCTTGGAACCTTATGTAGTGCAAACTTGAAGGAAAAGCAACAAAATAATCGGAAACCCCTTTGACTTGGTCACCATTGTAAAAAAACCATAGGCTTGAGGAAAATAAAATAATCCTATCTTATGAGGCTACCCCAACCTTGGTGTTTGGACACCTATGTTGATTGGAGCTATTGAGTTTCCCTTTCATTATGAGAATACACATTAAGCTTGGACCTCACAAACTAGGTAACTATAAAACTATGGAAGAGTGACACCATGCCTTCAATAAAGAGAACACTCCATGAGCCAAGAGAAAATATACCTTCATGATGGAACCTCAACATCCAGGGGAGGTTTTCACTCCTCGATTGCATCTTCATCTTTCCCAATACTCCTTTGGTCCTCCTAGCCCAACTTTCATGTTCCATCACACAGGTGAGTTTTCCCATCTTGAAGCTTGCATAATTTCAAACAATCATCCACATGTACTTACCTACCCAATGTTTAGATTCCTGCATCATCACATTAGATTAGAAATCATAGGAGAGGGGTTCACACTTCGCCCCCATAATTCTTTTAAATGGTCAACCCTCATGTTGCAACCATATCTCAGCTGACAGTAACTATATCATGTTATCATGCAAAGAGGCAAACAAGTTTCATGCAGGAGTGGACGCATCCCCCCATGTGCACGACATTTGGGTAATTAAGTGATTTTATCATTAGTTTTATTATTTCAAAAGAAGAGTGTGAAGTGCATTTTATATTGCGACATAAATGAAATGGGTAAGGTTTATTCTTTGTAAATAAAATATCTATAATTAAAATTTATGTTATAAATTTAAAAATGGATCCTTGCACTGATATAGAAAACATGTGATGACCTTTCACTTGTTCAATACTGAAATAATTAACAAATTTATGAGCCTAAGTAACTGAGATTTTTCTAGAGCACATCTATTCTTAATACAAAAAACTACTAGGAAAGATAGTATCATATACACATGGCCCATTTCTACTTGCCTATCCAACTATTGAAATAAGAGAATGAAACACAAAAATTCACAAAAAAATTCATATAGATGCTTGAAGAGACAACAAATTTACTATCATCCTTGCCCAAGGAGAGGTTTTGGACTTCATCTACCAACTTCCAAAATTCCACTTATTTCCCATTATCTAGCCACCACCTGTCACTCACCAACACATTGTTCTATTAGAGTTGTTGTATAATATCACTTAGTTTTTCCATTAATCTCTCCATAGATTTTCGTGAGATTTTCCTGGCCTAAAAATTGTGGAATATTCCTACGATTCGATCTATTGGTTCTACGTAATTGAGACTATGGGTCACACTAGAAGGGGGGGGGGGGGGGGGGTTTAAGTGTAGGTTGTGTGTAGTGTTGATAATCATGAACATATTAGGTGGGGGAAATAATCCAATCACTATTAGAAGTTGTAGATATAGGTAGGGAGGGATTGTTTGCTTATATTTTTTCTAGCCCAAGAGAGGTTTGGGAATGGCACCCATACCTCACATCATCCAAAATCAAATGATTTTAACTTTGTAAATCTTGGACACATGCACACATTATTTCATAGGTGAAAGAATGATGGTTTGTGTAAACAAGGTCAAGATTGATTTATATATATATATATTATCTACTTGTTATGGATTTCTTGGAACTTTGGTCAACCTCCTTATTGGATGTGTGATGAACATTAATAATTTTTACCAAGGAAAATGCAAATTCGTGATCTATTATCTAGTCAATAACTAATTCAGTTTCCCATATAATGTGTTTATATTGTCAATTATCTTTAATTCTCCTTGAAATTTGATGTTGGATAGATCTAATCCTTTTTCCAAGAAAACACACTCTAATTTTGTTGTTCCTTTTTCTCCAATGTTTGAAGTGATACCTATGAAGTCATTGGTGATTCATTATATCTTTAGCTCATGTGTTTTGATGTTATATCAACATTAAATTCAAACCATGTTACCTAGCAGGATCCATTATGCCTCCTTTAATTAGATCATAGGAGTCATTAGCACTCGAAGGTGGACAACGAATGATTTTAGAATGATGTTTACCTCCTCATAGAGGGCTTGACAATGCATATGAATTATAAATAATTCTTCAATATTTTGTATAATATTCTTCCATAATTCCATTGGTGTTGGAGATTCTTCTTTGAAAATCCTTCTATTTCATACTATCCATAATGACCAAATTATGAAACTTGGGGTGATAGTCCAAAGAGTTTGAAAAAAAATGGATTTCCAAGGACTTTTTCCTAGTTAGTGAAAGGAAGGAACATGTCATGCTTCATTACCTAGAGGAGTTCAAAGAAAAAATAGGCCTAAATTGTTTGAATATTTGTGTGAATAAGGATGTGGAAAATTCTACAATGTTATTTTTGGAAGTCAGTGAAAAAAATAGGATTTACTTTTGAAATTTGTTTCCATATACAAAGATTAAGTGACAAACTAATATCAAATATTCATAATTTTATGTAAATCCTAATGACTATTTTAAAAAAACCAGGGTTGGATGATACCTAAAGTGGAAAATAGTCTTTCTATCTAGTGTAATGATCGTTTTGCTAGGGAGAAGGTTGAAACTGTGACACTTTTTCTTCGAACCATTCTTTAGTTGAATTTTTAAACAAACTCTTATTGGTATTTTTAGCCAATTTAACGCTCTATGCATGAAAAAAATGCCACCCCATAATCCCGTATCAATTTGTGCTATATCAATTAGTGTTGATCTAGACATCTGGTTGAAATACTCTTCTAATCGTTAACATTATGCATTTGCATCAACAAATATGTATTTAACTCAAATTGAGAAGATGAAATTTCCACTTACAAATTTCATCCTTGCTTAGTCACCTTAAAACTGTTTTTGATTTGATTGCGATTGAATATCATATCATGGGTAATAACATCATAATTTGAGTGAAAAGTTATGTAAATGTCTTGTCATTCTTGAATATCGTGAGCTAAATAAAAACATGTAAAATTAATTTGATAAGTATTAAAACAATATATTAGTAGGTGAAAAAAAAAATTATATTTTGAAAATTCAAAAATTAATTTTTATATTTAAAATATTCAATTTAATATTTAAAATTTACATAGAATTTAGTAAAAAGATTTCAAATTTTGTGAATTGAGGTCATGCCATTTAGACACTAAAATAATTATTGTATACTTTGCTTAGACAAGTATAATAAATCTATGCTTATTTTACATCAGCTTAATCAAATATTTAGAATGGAAATGAATGTTAAAATATGATATTAGAACGCATATACAAATTATATTATTTAGAAGAGTATAAATAAAAAAATATTGTATAAAAACCAAATTAAAGGTGAGAGTTCAATTATTTTATGGTTTTATTTTTTTGGTTTAAATTTGATAATGCATTTATTATTATTATTATTGAGATTGATCTTTTTTACTATTTGAAATGCATTTTTGAAATCATAAATAGATTTATATATATTAAATAACTCAAATATGAATTTCCAACTATTTTTTATTAGATTTTGGACAAAATGCATAAAAATTATACCCAAGAAAAAAAATATACAAAAATTAGGTTACAATAAATTCAATAAATCAAAAGAAAGATTAATATTATTGGTAAAATAAATTATAGTATATATAGAATTAAAAAAGTATAATATATTTATCTGGTAATAAAAGTGATTTGACAAAGTATAATTTAAATACATTAAATGAAGTGACGTTATTTTTTTTTGTTGAAAGTTGTAAAACTCATCATAAATTAGTTATCAATTGACATTAGGGATATCTATCACTGTTTACATTTTAACCAAAATAATATTTGCACCAAAGTCAATATCTTTTTTGGTTGTTCCTCATGCTACTTCCATTATAATCATATATCCTTTAGTAACCTACTTTAATTTTATACATAATACTAGATAATACTCAATATAATAGCTTAATATGATATCTATGATGGAAAATAAAATAGATAAATTAAAATAAAATATGATATATGAAAGGATAAATTAAAATAAAAATAAAAATAAAAAAGAAAACATAAATGTTAAGATAAAATAATAATATGAAGGAGGGAAATAAATAAGAATGAATTGAATAAACTGTTAAATTTGATGAGATATGTAACAGAAGAAGACTAAAATATATAAGAGAATTAGCTTTATGAAAGGTAAAGAAAGCAATTAGAAAGGATCGTGAATCATTAAAAAATTTAGTATGGGATTGAGGGGATTAATCAAGGAACAAATATAAGGTTAGCAGGTGAGATAGAGTGATAATGATGAAAATGTTGTAATGACTTCCCAAAAGTGATTGTATTTACAATTGTTTCCTTCATTAATGTAGTTAATGTGCTTTTTAATTATGAGAGATTTTATGTTTATTCATGATGAATAGTAGGGAGTTGGAACTAATATTTTGGTGTTATAAAATCCAATAAGATGTTTTTTGTCTTCGAAATAAAATGCCTAGCAATAATAGATTTAGAAGGGGAATTATCAAAAGTATCAACAATATGTTATTTGAGATGATTTTGGATAGATTTACTAGTTTTACAAATAAACTATTTTCCACCTGTAAGAAATGTCAAAAACACTGAGCAAAAGAAAAAAGTTTGATTTATCTTAGCCAATTTTTAATATGCAATTAAGAGTTTTGTGAGTTTTGAAGAAAAATATTATTTTTAGCTAAGACCTTAGAAATATGATCAATGATTCAATGAATATACAGGAGAAAATTTCCATTGATAAAATTTAAAATTTTATATGTCAAACCCTATCCCACCAAGTATTTTGTGAAAATAGTCATACCAATAGATATCTTCATGTGCAATCCCACCACCACCATGTCCAAAAATATGATATTCTTAAAATAGTTGTATATAGAGCATTCAATTTTCTCCCCACCACACTTTAACAAAGAAATATTCATTCTCATTAATGTACTCCAAGGCAATGATTATTTTATTTCTCAAATAAATAAAATTTTCTATTCTATTATTTATCCAAAAATTAAAAACACCCACACCTCTTAAAAAAGTTGTTTATATTTCTGAAACCTTGGATGAAAAAAACTATCAAAAATTTGTACAATCTTAAAAACCCTCACACAATTATTTAGAAACATTAAAAATAAATTTATATATTTTTGAATAAAATTATTTAGTAATATATATATAATTACTAAATTCCATAATATTATGAGAAATTTTATATAAATCAATATAATAAACTTATGATAAAAAATATATATTGTTGTTACTTTTCCTAAGTGCTTTGTGGATTTATTTCCTATTAAACATTTCCATGATATCAAACAACTTATTTTCTTTAATCACACGAACATTTTAATGAAATTTAATTATATAATTAAAAATAACTTAAAAAAAAGTTGTATACTCAAATCTCTCCCAAAACCCAATAAATATTAATGGAAAGAATTGTTACATATTCATTCACTCTAAAAAACCCAATGAATAATAACATTTTAAAAGTAAACAAATGCAAATAAGTAATTAAGATGTTAAATATTATTGTTTATGACGTCCACATTGAACTGGCCTTAAATCCCTCTTTACAAATTCAATATACAAGCCTAACTTGTTTGTGAGTTTGGATCTTTTAAATAAAATAAAATATAAACATCATAATTATGCTATGGCATGTTGTATGATATAATCGTATTGAATTAGTTGTCTATACAATTAATTTAAGAAAAATAAAATACTACTTTTAGTATTAATATAATTACAGTAAAAATCAAAATATTTATATTTATTTGATGATATATTTTGAATTGTTATTTTTTTTTAAATAATTAAGATTTTTAATTATGGAGATAACTTTAATTCAATTATAATTTTATTATAAATATTTTTAATTTAGATTTATTACAATATTATGGTTTGTCAATATTTCATATTTAAAATCATAACTAGTTTAGTATGACATTTATTTTTATAACATTTTTTAATTAATTAATTTAATAAAAAAAAACATCATTATTTTGGAGGTATATTTCAACTTTTGATTTGTGTATACTATTAATAATATTCTAGATTATTTTATGGAATTTAAATCCCACTATTCACTTAATAATTCAATTGATAATTAAATTAAAATTTTGGAACTCCTATTCCAAAATAAACATGTCTATCAACATAATTGAGTATGGTAGAGATGTTGTTAATCCTATAAGTAAAAATTACCCTACCTTAAAAAAATAAAATAATAATAGTGTTAAAATAAAAATAACTTCATGGTGTTCACCATGGTATGAGAAACCATGGTATTCATGTCCAATATAGCCTATTTAAAGGGTGAAATTATACCAACCTAGATCCATCTTAACTCCCAATCTACCAAGGGCATAGAGAGAACAAATATCTTGAGATGCAAAATTATTTTAGAGTGAAAAGACGATATGGAGTAAAGATGGATCTAGGATGGTTATTCCTATAAGTGCTAAAAGTTATAAATATTTAAAATTTTACCAATTTAATGCTTAGAGGGAACAAATATCTAGAGATGCAAAATTCTTTTAGTGTGGAAAGAGATCAAGTGGTAGATATGAGTAAAGATGGATCCAGGATGATTATTCCTATAAGTGCTAAAAGTTATAAATATTTAAAATTTTACCAATTTAATTATCATGAGCCCTAGTAGTTGAAGTTCCTACAAAAATTTAATGAAATACTCTTGGTGTAGATTAGTGCAAAGATAGAGGAACCTGTCAAAGAAAATCACATGAAAATAAATAAATGTGATTATTATCTAGAAAAGTGATGATGATTGGGAAATTGAAACAATATGGACCAAAGTTAATGTGCAAGGTCCCAAATAACCATTGATACATCATTATGGCTCAAGTTAAAAGTTGATGTGAAAATTATATTTACCATCCTAGATCTATCTTAACTCCATATCTACTAAGTATCATGAGGGATCAAATATCTTTTCATTCTAAAAGAGGTTTTGACAAAGTCAAAATGTATAACATAACATAACAGGACAACACATTACAACATCTCTTACATACTGGGTTAGAGAGTGCATCTAGGTGGAATGAAAAATCCTAACTATAATTGTAATTAAATATCAATTTTAAAATTAATTAATTATTTAACAAAAATATATATATTTTTTATATTTAAAAATTATATATGGAAAAATAAATAAAATAATTATTATTTTATAAAAATGATGTATAAATAATTTATTTAGTATTGGTACCACTTAAAAATTCACAAGACTCTAAGCTCATACAACAAAATTCATAGATACTAAACATTACAATAGTATTTATCAATGGATTATAATTCATCATATCATTAGTTATGAATATGGATAAAGAGTATTATAGCCATTGAATTTAAACTATATATATATATATAACATTTATTCTTGTATATTATATTCATTCTATTTATCTATTTATCTATAAAATTTATAAATTTATAAATTTATAAATTATTTCTTTTTGGTTAAGTAATAATAGTTTTTTATTTATATAAAAGATAGCATACAAATTGTCAAGTCCCATTAGCAGAACCATTTGAGAATGGCTCTTGTCAGAAGGGTGACCTATGATCAAACATCACGGAGCGTGTTAGGGGGAGAAAACAAGTTAAACCTAGTTTGCTTAGTTTTGGAGTAATCGAGACCGAGTGAGATCCTCTAGTAATTTTGATGACTTAAATGCCTCTGAATCGCGGTTTCTCAAGCCACAAGTCAAAACTGATGCAATCTCTAGTAAACTCAAACCACTTCAAAAAAAAAAAAAATACAAATTTATAACATTGTCTACCAAAAGTCACAAATTAATCCAAAAAGTTAATTTTCATTGGAATCCAACAATAAACTACTCTCAAATTTATTAAACATATGAAATTTCCATATTAGGGAATCACTTTTTAGACGTGCAAATCCATGGGACGTATCTCACCGGTTATGTCGAAATGACATGTGAAAGGAATTGTTGTCTCTTAACCAAACAAAAGAATTACTTACCCAAAATGATAGCATATATGTTTTTGCCAACTGTACGTAATTTGCTATACGCCGAAAGATTCCATCAACGATGAACACCCTTTATTTCATTTGGTGGTGTATAAAATAATATTTTTGTTTTTCGTCGTGTATAGATACTTATTCACCAAATTCAAACTTTGCGACAACCATGTTTGGACATGTATTTCCAAACATGGTGTGCCCATTGGTATAACGTGCTATCGATGATCGATATTAGCATTATTCCATTTTTACATACTTTAAGATTTAGCTGAATCATCGATCCTCTTTATGCACGGCTTGTTATATATATATATATATATATGTGGGGTTAATTAAAACATTTTGCTGGTTTTATCATGCTAGTGCCTTGCACTACCACCATGAGATGTATGGTTATAATAAAATATTAGATTTAATGGTTTGTAGTAATGGTTGTTAATTGATTTTAGCTATTGATAGAACCAACATTATTATTCTTATTTTAATTTAAATTACAACATTTTTATTTTGGGTAAATTTTTTATTTTTAAACTTAAAAAAAAGATATATTTGAAGTTTGTTCGGATTTTTTATTAAGAAATTTAATTAGAGTAAGAATTTCAATTTTTACAGTAGTCAAGTGAAAATTTTTATGTTAAGTGTGTTTGAGTTAGAGGAGTTTTGGGATGGGTGACCTCCCCGAGAAGTCTCGGTTACCGGGTGCAAGTCCCGAAAGTGATGATTTACGCTATGTTATTCATTTCACTAGTTTCAATCCAACTTCTTCACCCCTATGAGCATCACATGATGCAATGAGTTCTAAGTGAACTATTAAAAAATCATGAGAAATTAGTCTGTTACTACTACCTCTCATGGAAATGGTCATAGATGAATGACTTACTTAACGTAGTTGAATCCAAAAAATGATATCTAATCATCCATTTAATCATATATAAGTAAAAAATGATATTTTTTCCCAAATGTCCAAAAAATAGCCAAATAGCTAAATTTTGCCCTTAAAATAGAGGAAATATCCTTTTGCATCAGAATTGACCATACAATTTCAAGCAAGAATGTGATATTTTGTTACTTAAAATACATTTTTGAAAGCATAAATGGATTCAACACCTTGAAAAACTCCAGTGCACTAGAATTATACATATTAAACTTAAACTCACATATTTAAATATCTTTGCCAGATTTTAGTTAAAATTAACTAGAATAAATGTCACTAAAAGACCATTTCGTTTATAAATTAAACCACCCGCTAAAATTTTCCCTATTAAATTGATTATTCTTCACTCTTTACCATTATTTTCTCAAACGATAAAATAAAACAAGTTGTCTTTAGTGCAACTTTTTGGATTTTTTTCGGTGAATTTTTCTCCTCTAATTTCTCTAAAATTCGACAGAAATTCATTGAAATCACAAGTCTGATGGGTAACACTGCACAATCAAAGTGCCCTACATATAGAGTAAAAAAATCAGTTTAAATAATACAAATCAAGATTTCATCTCAAAATTTTGACTCAAAATCCAGCACGGGAAGCTCCAAAAAGTCTCACTAAAGACAACTTCATAAATAGAAAAAATGACTATGTGTAGATCAATTATATAATGTTTTCCAACCATTTTCAAAATATCCACCTTATTCAAACATTCAACTTTAGAAAAGCAAAGTAATAATAATATTTTTAATTTAACATTATAATTTAATTATAAAAAATTTATAACTTGAAAATGAAATATTAATTCTAATTCATAAAACTAATTTACATTATCCACAAAAATAAAATAATTTCACTTTTCTTCAGCTTATTGGTCTATTTATTCTATTTATATATTTTTAACATTTAATAAGTTAACACAATCATATAAATTGAATAGCTGATAAACATTGATAGACACCAATCCATAATAAACATTAAAATGTTAGATCTAAGACTTTTGTGATCTCACATTACTGAGATTAATTTTTTTTATAAAATCTAACTAAATTATAACATTATAATTACGTCATAAGGAGTTTTTATTTGAAAACAACTCCCTTAGCTGCCACCGTGTACCTGCCTACACCATCAGATCAAATGTTAAACGATTGAAATGTTTTAGGCCATTCATCTACAACCTCTTTCAACCTAATTACCTAATTAACTCTAACCTCTACCAATTTCCCTTCTCCTCCATATGATATACAACCTCTAATACATTCTTGCAGAAATGTGCAGAAAATATTAATGATACCGGGACAGCCATGGCCTGCAAAAATATACAAAAAAATATTAATAATACCGGAGCAGCCATGGCCTAAGAAATTTGCAAAAAATATTAATGATACCGGGCAGCCATGGCCTGCAGAAATGATAGCATTTGCTGCAAATTAGCAAATTTAGTTGTCTTGCTTTCCTTTGCTAAATGGGTGTCGGTATTTTTTGACTTCTTAATGTTCATGGGCAGATCAAACAAAAAATTATGGAACATATGTTTTTCTTCATATCAAAGTTCTTTTAACGGCACATGATTTTAAAAATAAAAGTTGGCATAATTAATGGATAACAACGAGATCAAAAAGCCGAACAGTTATTACTCAGACAACAATTTCATATTCCAGTACGTTTGGCACCTTTATGCGTAAAGCAAGGCTAGGGTTAAGGCCAGTGATTTGTAAATATAAACTTCTCTTTTGTAATATCTTCATCGAAATCCAATTTTGACTCTATTTACCATGTTTCCAGTTGTTGTAAACCTTATCAATTCAGTAAGTTGTTTATTCGATTGTCATTTTCTTTCAATTTTGATTTGTATTCTTTGCATAAAGTAAATATGATCATTATAAAATCTAAAATAGGTATAAATTCTTCAAAATAAACCTAAATTGAATTCTGAATAGATGTAAACTCTATAAATTTTAAAAATACGCATAAACCAGGGCTAAATAAATATAACTTTTATAAATATTCTTAATCTAATTTTATTGATGGAGACATTTCACAATTTCTTATTCTATTTATCTCTATTTTCTTTATTTAAAAGGATACAGGTGGAAAACTTAGTTTCAAATCAGTAATATATAATATTTAAAAATATTTATACTTTGGTTTCTTTTATATTTATATATATATATAATTTCTGAGAGATTTATTAAAATTATAGATTTGAATTTAATTCTTAAATTTTAATGTAATTAGTTACATTTGCTTTAAGGCGTTTTTTTTTTGAAAAAAACTCCCATTATTGAAATGTTTTTTTTTTTTTTTTAACTGTAACGGGTATAATTTATTATTTGAAGTATGGTTGGGCCTAAGCCTAATCAACCGTCATTACACAACTTTTCCTTGCATCTAAATGCTTCTTGTACAATTTTGCGCTCGAATTAAGGAATACAATATGGATTAGAGCTTTTCTCATTGATGTTGAGAACTCCCGATGCTAGGAGGCATCCTTTGTTTGCCATTTCATCCGCCTCACTATTCAAACTTCTGAGAATATGATATATTTTGAAGGAAGTGAAATCTTGCAGAATGATCTTTAACCTTTTCAGAGACTTGTTCAGAATGGCGTTGTTGAACTGGGCATCCGAGGTGATCTTCTTAATGAGGATTTCAGAATCTCCGAATGCTTGGCATTCTTTGATGCATTTATCATGGACAATTTGGCAGGCTTTTGTGAGTCCAAGGAGCTCTGCCTGATTGTTTGTACGAGTACCAAGCCCCCAGCAAAAGCGAACTATTCTGGAATTGTCTGAGAAATAGATGATTCCACCTGCTCCCGCTGTCCCAGGGTTTCCCTTGGAGGCACCGTCGAAAAAGATTGAAGTTGTGTTTTGGGTCTTCCACCAAGCTTGAAAGGAAGCTTCAGATTCTCTTATTTTCCAAGATGGATTGGGGAGGGGAAGGGGGAGGGTATGGGCTTTGCTTTTGGGATGAGGGCTGTGAAGGTTCAGCCATTCCTTTTCTATGGGGAGGAGAGAGGAATCAGATTTTTGGGAGTGTAGGAGGACAGTGTCAAGAAGAAGAGCTTTTGCAATAGAAGCAGATTTTGCAGGAGTGCGAGTAGAGTTGTTGAAGATCGAGTCGTTCCGAGCAAGCCAGATTTCCCAACATACAAATTTGGGGATGGAGAGCCAAATGTGAAACCAGAGAGAATTGTTGGGGATATTATGAGGATAACATTGAAACCAATCAGTAAAGATATCTGCCACGGAACTGTGCTGAGGAGGGGAGACCTGCAATCCAAGAAGAATTAATTTCCAAACTTCTTTGGCAAATTCACAATCAATGAACAGATGAGAGGCTGTTTCTCCAGAGTTTCTGCACATTGCGCATCTATGTGGCTCGGCGAAATTTCGTTTTGATAGATTGTCCCCTGTGAGCTATTTATTCTGCATAAGGATCCAAAAAAAGAAGTTGACTTTGGGTAGCCCATTGGTGTTCCAAACCTGTTTCCATAAGGCTGGAGATCTAAGTCTGTATTTTTTGGGCTGCAAGGCAATGTAACCCAAACCTGAGGAATAAGAACCGGATTCACCCCACCCCATCTGTCTGTGCTGTCACGGTGGATCGGCGCTGCGTTTGAGAGCAGCGTTTTGAGCAGTGCGAGTTGGTTGTGGAGCTGCGCCGGCCCGGGAGGGAATTCCCAGTCAACCCAGTTCCCTTTACTGTCCCACGCAGAGATATCATTCAACTTCCGTAGACCTGCGCTGTGGAGCCATTCTCTTAGCTTGCAGATTTCTTCATGGGAGTTAAGAGGGGGGCTGTTCATAATACGATCTTTCCAGAGTAAGATTTTTTCCCCATTGCCAAGTATGCGATACAAGTGGTTTCTGAAGCTGCTGATACATTTTCTATAGAGATTCCAAGTTTGTGTGCCTACAGGAGTATTATTCTCTGATAGATGCCTGAGAGAGATCCCCTGCGCATATTTGGAGGTGAGCGTTTCGCTGACAGGATGTGAGGGGTCTGAATAGATTTTCCAAAGGAGATTGCATCCAAGTGCCAGGTTAGATAAAGCAGGGTCTCTAATCTGTAGACCTCCGTCCAATATTGGCCGCTTGACAAGATCCCAGTTTGCCAAATGCAATTTACTGTGATTTCCTCTGCCTCCTTTCCAGAGAAAGTCTCTTAGGAGACAAGAGATCTGCTCCATTATGTGTTTCGGAGCAAGGAGGAAAGAGGCTTGATAAATGGGGAGTGCAGATAAAACATATTTAAGTAGGATGATTTTTCCTCCCTTGGTGAGCCAGTAACCTCCCCAGGAGGTGATCTTGTCTTTAATTTTGCTGATGATGCCATGCCACAGAGATCTGTTGTTGGCTCCAGATGTGAGAGGTAAGTCGAGGTATTTGATGCTGTCCCAATGTGCGAAGCACTCAAAACCAAGAATCTGAGCTATGGTGTTGAGATTGTGTTGACTTACATTCCATCCATAGATCGAACTCTTTCTGTCATTTATCACAGCTCCTGAGGCTCTGCAATAAATTTTTAGAACAGAGTCGAAATTAACTGCTATTCTAATAGAGGCTCCGCCTAGAAGTAGGGAGTCGTCTGCAAAGAGAGCATGATTTATAGGCTTGAGAGAATTTGCGGTTCGAATTCCTGGGAGTCCACCAGTGTTCATTTCTGCAGCCAGCTTCCTGCTGAGAGTATCTGCCATGAGTATATACAGGAAAGGCGAGAGCGGACAGCCTTGCCTTAGTCCACGATGGGCTTGGAAGAAGGATGTTGGGCGACCATTGACCATAGGAGCTATCCATGGGTTTGAGATGCAAGCTTTAATGAGATTGATAAATTGAGTGGGGAAGCCGAAGGATCGGAGAACTTGGAGAAGGAAGGAGTGGTTGACTATATCGAAGGCATTAGCCATGTCAAGCTTGATCAGCATCCCCTTCTCTTTCCTCTTTTTTTCTAGAATCGATAGCTTCCTGCACTTGAATGACGTTGTCCAAGATGTGCCTTCCTTTGACGAACCCCCCTTGGGAGCTGGATATTAGTTTGTCTAGCAGGGGTTTGATTCTGTTTGCAATGATTTTGGACAAGATTTTGTAGGAGGCGTTACATAGAGAGATGGGCCTAAACCTACCGAAAGTTTCCGGATTAGCCTCTTTTGGAATTAAAGCAAGAAAGGTGGAGTTGATGCCTCCCCCAACCTTGGCTTTTCCAAAAGAACCTTGTATCATTTTCAGCAGATCTTTTTTGATGATGTCCCAAAATACTTTGTAGAAGTGTATTGTAAATCCGTCTGGCCCAGGAGCCTTATCTGGTTCCATTGCCCATATGACCTTGATGATTTCTTCTTCAGATAAGGGTTTCAATAAAGCCTGATTCTCCTCATGGGTGATGAGATGGGGAATATGGGAGAGGAGATCTTCAGTGTCTTCTATGTTGTCTTCATTCCCTGGACCATAAATATTTTTGAAGTGATTTTCAGCTGCTGTTTTAATTTGGTCAAATTTGTTGCAAATCTGTCCTTCTTCATTCTTAATCTCGGTGATGTGGTTTCGAGATAGGCGGGCTTTATACTGATGATGGAAGAACGAGGTGTTTCGATCTCCTTCCTTGAGCCATAGACTGCGAGATTTGAGCCTCCAGTACTCTTCTTCCCTTCTGAATGCTTGGTGGGTATTTTTGTGATAAGCTGCCTCTTTGTTTAATATTTCAAGGGTAATGTGGAGATCTTCCATTCCAATTTGCAATGTTTCTAGCTGCTGGACTTCATCTTTTCTCTGCTGAGAAGAGGGATTGGGAAGTTTCCTTAGCCACTCTTTTAAGGCTTTTTTGGCGGCTTTTAATTTTTTCTCCCACACGTAGCTTGGGGATCCAGTGATGGGGATGTCCCAAGCTGATTGGATAGTGTCCAGAAAACCTGCTTTATCAATCCAGAGGGGACTGAATTTAAAGGGAATTGGGCCAAGGTCTTCCTCAGGGGCCATAATGAGTTGAATAGGATTATGATCCGAGGAAAGTTTGGGGAGAATTTTTGTTGAGATAAGGAGGCTTTCCAGTAGTAGGGAGCTTTGGATTAGGAATATATCCAACCAGGCAACAATGTGATCGGGCCCCATTCTGTTATTGGTCCAAGTATATTTGCCTCTCACCGGGGAAAAATCTAGCAGGTCCTTCTGCTGCATTAATTCCTCTACCAGAGGCAACAGCTGGTCTCTGCTACTGTTTCCACCCCTTTTTTCCTTTGGCTTCATGACTAAGTTGAGGTCTCCTCCCAGGATGATGTTGTTTAGGGCATGGAGATCTAAGAACTCAGAGAGAGTATTCCAGCATTCTCTTTTTTCAGCATAAATGACAGGAACATAGAGATTGAATAATGCTATAGTTAACTTACTTTCAAGGTGCTTGAGCTCGGTGAAGATCCAGTGTTGGGTCTCGTGGGAATTCAGGAGATGGAACTGGTCTTCGAACCAGAGAGTTGCAACACCTCCCGAAGTTCCCCTTGCGCTGAATGCTATGCCTTCGTTCTTCTTCCAATTAGACTTACTGATGTCCATAAGGGCTTGCCCTTCGATTTTGGTCTCTTGGAGCAAGAGGATATCTGAGGCCTCTATTTTCATCATATCTTTGACAGCTTCAATTTTTGGTTGGGTCCCCAGACCTCTGCAATTCCAAGAGACTATTCGCATTATTTACCTGGCGAGGGATTTGGGATTCCTCCCTTCATGGATCTTCCTCTTGTATTTCTATCGATAGTCATCTCTATTGTGGAGTGGCTGCCTTGCATTTTTAGGCGTTCTGCCTCCTCCTCCCTGACTGCTTTGTGGGTCTTCCTGCCTGCTTTCTTCGAGGGTCTCTCATAGGTCTCATCCTCTGAGGAGTCTGAGGGCTCCGGAACTTTTTTCTTCTTTGTTATATCTGCATACGAAGGCATGGAGGGGTTGCCCTGAGGAGAACCAGACGAGGCAGCTCTGCCTCCGTCTTTATTTGCATGTGGATCTTCGACCTGTGTTGGAGTAGTCAGATCAGTTTCTGGGGGATCTGGTGGAGAGGTTCCTTTGGGGATTGGGATATCGTCCAGATCCTGAGGAGTTCTATTATCATTGCTGGGTTCTTCTTGGTTATTCCCCTTTGTAGATCCTTTTCCGGCTACTTTTGCATGGCCAGTTTTCTGGACTGAGATCCATTGATCACCCTTGGGAATGTGACTCTGCTCTTCAGATTTTTTCTTGCAATATTTTGCAAAGTGCCCATAGCCATGGCAGTGTCTGCATTTAAATGGGATCTGCTTGTAATCCAGCTCTTGAATATGGGACCATCCAGCTACTGTGAGTTTTATTGCTTCTGGTAATCCTTCTTCTAGATCTACTTCCACACATATTTGGGCACAGGAGTACTGGTCTTTCCTTACGGCCTGATCAATGTATTTTCCAAGGGAGTTGCCGATGATTTGGAGTGATTTCTGGCTCCAACAGTGCAGGGGAAGATGGGGGAGCCGCACACACACTGGAACCGCTGTAGGGACATCCTGGGTCGGGTCAAAATCTGGAGACCATTTATTCAAATATAGACCCTGCGGCCCCATGAAATAGGGCCCGTTCCTGAAGATGAGACTCCAATCTTCTGCAGAATCAAACACGAATACAAAGAAGCCTTTACCTACGAAGTATGATTTGATTCCTTCCTTGATCAAAGGGGACCAATTTCTCTTGATCCAGTCTTCAACTGATTTGGGAAATGGCCAGAGGCCGGTAAACTGCCCAATGAGCCCTCTATTTGCTAGATTCAATGCAGAGCGACAAGTTTCTTCCTCAGGGAGGGCCACCGTGGGAATGCAGTCTTTTTTCTTGACAAATTTCTGTTGTTGAGCAGAGGGTGGGTGTTTGCTGCATGCATCTACCAAATTTTGAAAATCGAAGACTTCAGGAGGGAGAGGGGGGGGGGGGGGGGGGGGGGTTCCGGACCCCCAACGCTGGGCATGGCTGCCAGGAGGGCCGCTGCTGCTCGGAAGCAGGCGAGCGCAGCGCTGGCGTAGCGCAGAAGCTCTGAGGAGCTAGGTCACGCAGCGCAGTCTTCGTTGAAGTGTCCTTATTGAAATGTTTTAGACCAAGGTGAGATTTTATATTTTTTTATTAATAAAAATAAATTTTATTTAGAAATTATTTTTTTCTAGTTATTTTTCTCTGAAAACAACTCCCACAGTTGCCATGGTGTACCTATCTACACCATTATTGAATATTTTTAGACCAAGGTGAGATTTTATATTTTTTTTATTAAAAAAAATAAAATTTATTTAGAATTTTTTTTTTTCCAGATTATTGATTTTTGTTGGCATCGCTTCATCTCCCACACTTCTTTTGGCTTCTACATAGTAACGATGATTTTTTTATCTATCGAGTAAAAACTTATCAACAGCTTATCAAGAGTATGTGAAGAAGTTTGAGCACTTTGATTTATATGTATTGATAGACATCCATATGTATATTAAAATACCATGTGGTCATTGCTTCCCATTTTCACATTTGTTTTTCCCATTTGTATTTCCGTGAGAGGCAAATGAAGAAGGAACCTTACTTTTAAAAACATTCTAGAAGTATTTTATACCTTATTTAAAAAAAATTGTATAAGTGTTTTATAAATTTCAGTATTGCAATTATTTTTGTGTGGTCTTATATTTGTAGTCACATCATTTAGGATATTTTAAATGATATTGTATACTTCAAAGCTGAATTTATGGTCTTGGGTAGAATTATCATGTCAAACACAGTTGTGAATTTATCGACAAACATTATTTTCACTTTGCATTATGCTATTTTGAAAGTTGTGAATTAAAACCTGTTTAATGTTGACATATGTTTATTTTCTTTTTCTTTTTCTTTTCATCATTAAATTGGCTATAAGGATATGGAATCTATTTACAAATTATTTTAAGAAAAATGTTTAATTCTTTTTATTTGTATTTATAGTTGATACTTTTTTTTAAAATTAAAATAAAATATTACAAAAAAATCTATATATTTGGTTAGTTTAATTAAATTATAAATCATTAATTCCTTTTCATTATGTCTATTTGGTTTGTCTTTTATATTATAACAAAAAAAGATTTCATATTCCAATGAATTTAAATAGAAGTGCAAGCAGGAATATAGAAATCAATATAAGACAATAAATAATTGAATGTTGTGCCACCATGCCCTTCCTTATCTATATAAAAAGGTAAAATTCAATTTATATATAAGAGAAATACATTAAAAAAATGTAATTAGGGTTCCAAAGAAATAAAACTTATAAATATGGATGAAACTTGCCATAATAAGCTTTCACAACCTCTGGCCCAATGATCCCACTAAACATAACTGCCATGAGATTCAACACTAGATAGGAAGCTGGTCCATCCACTCTCTTCAAGAAACAATAGAGGAAAGAGAGAATTGGGACAATCAGACATGTAAAACAATATCAACAGTGAAATCCTTCCTTGAAGACTTGAAAAGGTTTAGTGGAGATTTTGTGATGATATCTACTGTAACTTCAGGTTGTGTCACCAGAAAATTTCGAGCCTTGCTTTGCAATGAGTCTTCTTTTAATGTAAAAAACAACACTGGTAACATAATATTTTTTGGTAATAGAAAAAAATTTTAAATTTAAAAAAGGACAAGTTATTTAGGTTGTTATTTAGTTAACTTATTAATTTCTACAATTATAGCGGTTCTTTCTCATCTCTATATTCAAAATGACGAGATTCTATGAATACCTGCAGAAATGATAGCATTTGCTGCAAATTAGCAAAGTTAGTTGTCTGTTGCCTGCTTTCCTTTGCTAAATGGGTGTCGGTATTGTTTGACTTCTTAATGTTTGATGGGTAGAACAAACGAAAAAATTATGGAACATATGTTTTTTTTTTTTTTCATATCAAGGTTCTTTTAACGACACATGATTTTAAAAATAAATGTTGGCACCATTAATGGATAACAACGAGATCATAATGCCAAACAGTTATTATTCAGACAACAATTTCATATTCGAGTACATTTGGGACCTTTATGTGTAAAGCAAGGCCAGGGCTAAGGTCCGTGACTTGTAAATCTAAACTTGTCTTTTGTGATATCTTCCTCCAATTTCAATTTTGACTCTATTTACCATGTTTCCAGTTGTTGCAAACCTTCTCAATTCAGTAAGTGTTGTATCCGATTGACATTTTCTTTGAATTTCGATTTCTTCTTTGCACAAAGTAAATATGTTCATTAAAAAATCTAAAATAGGTATAAATTTTTCAAAATAAACCTGAATTAAAATCTAAATAGATATAAATTTTATAAATATTCAAAATAAATATAAACCAAGGCTAAATAAATATAAATTTTATAAGTATTTCTAATCTGATTTTATTGAGACATTTCAAACGTTCTTATACTATTTATCTATGTTTTTCTTTATTTAAAAGGATACAGGTGGAAAATTAAGTTTCAAATCGATAATATATAATATTTAAAAATATTTAAATAAATATAAATTTTATAAATATTCCTAATTGATTTTATTAAGACATTTTAGACTTTCTTATGCTATTTATCTTTGTTTTTCTTTATTTAAAAGGATACCGGTGGAAAACTAAGTTTCAAAATAGTAATATATAATATTTAAAAATATTTATGCTTTGGTGTTATATATATATATATATATATATATATATATATATATAATTTGTTAGAGATTTATTAAAATTATAGATTTGAGTTTAAAATTATTAAATTTTAATGTTACTAGTTACGCTTTAAGTTGTTCTTCTTTGAAAACAGCTCTCACAGTTTCTAAAATGTTTTAGAATAAAGTTAGGTTTTATATTTTTAATTAATAAAAATGAATTTTATTGACTCCATATATTGATCATAAGGAATTATAAAAAAAATCACTACAATGCCAACAATAAAATACATTTTATATATCATGCTGCATCTCAATATAACATGAATCAAGAATATATAGGAGGGAAAAAAGCAATAAATAAGACTTTAAAATGCACATGTCACAAACAAATTCAGATGGCAGTAATAGCAAGAAAGTAGCACCCCTTAATGTGTTTCTTAAAAAAGGAATTTAGAAAGCTAGCTACAATTACAAAGCTCCAAAGTTTACAGTCCAAAGTTTACAGTAATAGTGACCCCACAAAGTTCATGTCAATTTAAGGTTATTGTAGCAAACAATAATCCTACCATGTACTGATAAATCAAAAGATGAAGGTAATATGTTTGGTCGAGGCCTCTTTCCCTTGGCTACTAGTAGAGGATTCACTGCCACAAGAGCTAATCAAGGTTCTAATATACATGGTGAAGCTCTCTCTACTTGGACCCACTGCAATGTCTAGATGGATTTTCACTACATTAGCTTTTGATATAGAGTTGAGGATCACTTTTTTGTCTATTAGTAACATATTTCCAATCCTCTAGAATTGGAAACTTTTCTCGTGAAAATCTGCTTGATATCCTGCAATGTGAGAAAAAATCCTAGCAAAAGAAAGAATATTTATTATTAGATAACTTTATCCAACACCTAAGATATGATGTTTGTTTAAGCCATTTGTGTTCACACCACCAAAAATAAACAGTGTGATTCTTATTTGCATGTACTACAACACAATTCTACTCAGGTTGTTATGGTTACCAGTGGTTGGCCCCATACAATCTTCCCAACTCTCTTCCTCCAGTTGTCTCCCACCACCAGTGCAAGAAGTAGCATAGGGAATCCCCCTTTGTTGATAATTTGGATCACATTCATTCCCAAGTATCTGATGCTCTTCACACTCCCTCGCCTTGCTATAAATAATTCAAGAATAGACATCAAGTGTTTGTACAATTTTGCCTATGTGGAAAAGTTTAATTTTATCTAGATTTTTTTTTTTTTTAAGGGTAAGTGACATTTTCCTATGTGGAAAAGTTTAATTTTATCTAGAAAAATTGTGTTTTAAGGGTAACTTACATCATAAAATGAATCGCATCCACTATGGTCCCTATATTATTATGTAGTAGGTTAGTGTGAATGCATGTCACTTAGATTTACCTTGGCAACTTTTCCTCCACAATGTGGTTAATGTGAATCATCTCAAGCTCTATGAACCTCCTATTTTGGAAGAGGAAGTTCACACTTCCCACCCACCTGATAAAATTATACATTTTGAGTAGTTTTTGGAGGAAGAAAAGCTACTAGACTTGCACACCTGCTCCACTTGTTAGCAACAGATTATGACATATCTTGTTGGGCACTAGCAGCCAGCTTCCTTCTCAGGAAAAAGAATTGTCCCAGATTTCTTTTCAACATAGATTCCCGGCTCTTGTGGAGAAAGTGGGGGCATTTATGCTAAAAAAATGAAAAACTAATGTCCCACGTCTGCCAATCATTTATATCTAGTCTTATTATTTAGTTTTAGGATAATAAAGACATGGTAATCTTGAAAAATATGCATTTTTGGTTTATATTATTTCTTATTTATAGATGAATTTGTCAAAACTAATCCAATTTTATCTTAAGTAAAATCTTATAAAATGCATTTGCTAAGAAACATAGGATATAGATATTTTGGGAATCAATATTCTTGTGCATTTTATGTTTCCAAGTTTCCGTCTTCAACATTTGAGTGTTAGTCGCTTATCAATCAACCAACCATATGATGAAGGGATGCACATTTGAGTGTTGTCCCTTATCAATCAACCAACCATATAATGAAGGGATGTAAATCCAGTGGTATAGCAGTTTGAAAATGGGAAAGAGGTCTATATCACCTCCATATCTCCCAAAATTTGCAGTGATACAGGTTGTCAAATCCAAGAGGATGAATCAATGGCAGAGTATCCACCTGCATAATGGATTTTTAGATGTCACAATTCTTCTGCAATTTAATCTTTACGACGTTTCGTCTGTAACATCTGGTGCAATTTCTATTTATTATTATTATTCTAAAAAGAATTAATATATAAAATAAACATATATACATTTAAAAAAATATAGAATAAGATTCTTAATCATGGAGATTTAACCCTACTTTACTATGGAGATTCTTGATCTACAAATACTCTTTGTTACAATACCATGACTTATCAATAATACCATGACTTATCAATACTACAAGTACAAAAAACTATAACTCATTTCATTTGTTTTAATTAATCAATTTAATTAAAAAGACATAACTAATTTGGAAATAAATTTGAACTCTTGATTTTTGTATACTACTAATATTCTAGAATATTATATACATTTAAAAAAATATAGAATAAGATTCTTAATCATGGAGATTTAACCCTACTTTACTATGGAGATTCTTGATCTACAAATACGCTTTGTTACAATACCATGACTAAAAAACCTATAGCTCATTTAAAATTCATGGATTGTTAAAATATAGAGCCCAAAAGCCACCAAATATTTAAATAAATTTATTTTAAATTTAAATGATTTTATTTTAAATAATTTAATCTATTCAATTTTAATTTTAATCTATTTTTTATTTAGTCAAAATGTTATTTTAATTTTATTCTATTTTTTATTTAATCAAAATGTTTATATAATAAAACAAGACATTACAACATTTTTTTTATATTAAATTAGAAAACATCTTAATAATTAAAAAAAAGTGCAATAAGTATTTTATTTGAAAAAGATGAAACATCTAAACCTTTGAAACATACAGATTTTCAAACTTTGACCAAACTTTGACCAGATAAGCCCCATGGTAGTATGTTCTTTAATGTGTTTTTATAATATTATATTTTTTCTATTTCTTTTGTTTTTGGCTTGGGTATCATGTAGATATGTAGATTTGTGAGATGATGTATGAATTTATAGAATTATTTCGGTAGTAATCACAAAAGCCAAAATTCTAAAAAATGATGTATGAATATTATTATTCTATATGATTTAATCAAGTGAATATTTATTAGTAATATATTTGATCAAATAGATATTTATTAATAATATTGCTTTCAAAAATCATTTTTTTACAAGTTAATGAAATAAAGCCGTATATCTATTTTTTATTATATAAAATAATAAATAATTAACAATATATATTATTATATAAGAAAGATGTAGATATATAATAGAATATTGTTAGTGTTGATAAATTTATAAAAGTATTATTTTTAATTTAAAGAAATTTATAACAAAAATTTAGGACTTTGGAAAGGTAGCTATCTTCATAAGGTTTAAATGATAGTAGTCGTAACATTTAACTATAAATTATAGATTTGGAGCTAGTATGGGAATCCTATGGAGATTTCTAGAAGTATTATGGTGATCCCAATGTTGGAATATGTAATTCCTACTTGTCTGTGGTTGTAACTCTCTATATAAGGAGTATGTTCCTACATCATAGGAGGTAGCTAGAACTATATATATTCCTAATTTAGTGTGTGGTTGATATATTCTCTCAACCACATTATTGTGCGTCCAAGATAGATTTCCTATCTTGAGACTAATTCATGTATAAATGTGTGTAATCTATTTGATTAATAATATAGTTTTGCATAGTGCAGTTTTATCTTGGTATTAGAGCCATAAGGGCCTGGACCTCGGCCCCTCCTTGGCTAAGGAAAAAAAGAGAAATAAAGAGTATATCAGTATTGTTTTAAGTTTTTTTTTAGTTTGTCCATTCGAGATGTTGAAAGCAACAAAAAATTCGATGTGATGCAATTGCGGTGGTGCCTTATGGCTGGAGTTGTTTAGACACCGTGAGCGTTTTGGAGGAGCGTGGCTCCTCCAGGGGTTGTTTCCGATCTATGCGTGGTTGGTGAACCTCATATGTGGCTGCGTGAGAAATTACAAGAGAGTATGAGAGTCGCGCCTTTGCAAGTTGACTAGAGCTGAGTGTGAGAGCTTGGAAAAGATGCGGGAGAGCCATGAACCAGTGTAGACTGAGCATGGATTCGTTGGTGAGTTGTGTGGCGAGAGCTCT